>JBBBDQ010000871.1:6937500-7267500 GCA_037127315.1 Ascarosepion bandense | reverse complement strand
GAATATTGCACTTGGCAGTCTTCACAAGTCACTCAATGATTTTTACTTTTTTTTTTTCAATTCCTCAACTCAAAGAGTTTAACAAAAACCAAAAGATTGCATTCTAAATTGCAAAACAACAAAGATGGTGATAACTGTGTTAGAATATGTAGAATAGTAGTGGTTAGTTTCAAATGCAAACATAGATGAGGTTTTTGACAACCCAATAACGATGAGGATGCCAAGAGGTTATTAATCATCAGAATGATGACAGTCAGCTAATTAAGGGAATCATAACAATCATGATGATGAGTGGGAATGATATAATTTGTGGTGCCTTTTGAGAATTCAACAGAGATTCTTTAAATGAATTCCAGATAATTTTCAAGGACCAAATTTAATCAATAAATCAAAATTTCTTTTGAAAATTGGTTGTCTTATTATAGCATTTCGTGATTCATCGCAGTATGTGTGTATCTGTGTGTACGTGTATATTTGAATGCAGGCATGTGTGCATAGATGTCCCCCTTCTCTGTGCATGCAGGAACTCATGGGGTTGTGTATGTTTATGTGCATGCGTATCAGTGTGTGTGTGCATGGATCTCTCTCAAAATGTGTATGCATATGTCTGAACAAACTATATAAACTACTGGCCATAATTATTAGGCCACTCCAGTTTTTTAAAAGAAATGATATATTTCATACTATTTTAAAGTGGATAATTCTAAATAAAAATAGAATGGTTCTTTTGTTATCATTACTTTGCAAAATTTTACAAGGCAAAGAAGCAAAGATGAACTTGTCCAAAATACCCTAACTTTTCTTCATTCTTTCATTGATGAAACTGCAATATAGGTAATTATTAAATATTTATAAATTCATTTGAGGCACATGTTATTGTGCAGTATTAACAAAAGAGCCATTCTATTTTCATTTACAATTATTCACTTGGCAATAAATATTAAAAATAGCATGAAATACATCATTTTTTAAGACACTGAGGTGGCATAATAATTATGGCTGGTAGTGTACATACCAGTCAATTTTTGTGTATGCCTCTCAAAATGTGTATGCATGTCAATATGTATCTGTATATGTGTTTGTTTGTATCTTGATGCATCTCAGTGTATTTGTGTTTGTTCATACATGTCAGTGTATATATGTGTGTGTTCATGCATTTCAGTGTGTGTGTGCCTGTGTTTTGTGTGTTTAAACATCTCTGTGTGTGCATATATGTGTGTATGCATGTTATGCATATTCAGTGTGTGCATGCATGTATATGCATGTTCATATGTGTTTATACATGTCAGTGTGTATGCCTATGTATGTGTGTATGCATGTTCATGCGTGTTCATACATTTCAGTCTGTGTGTGTATGTGTGTGTATATTCATACATATCAGTTTGCGTGAATGTATGTTCATGCATGTCAGTATGTGTATATATCTGTGTGTGTTTATGTGTGTTCATGCATGTTCATGTGTATATGTGTGCATGTTCATGCTTATTTATGCATTTCAAAGTGTGTGTGTGTATGTTCATAGATGTCAGTGCGTGTGTATGTATGTTCATGCATATTTGTGTGTGGGTGCATTCATGTATGTCTGTGCATTTCAGTGTGTCTGTGTGTATATGTGTATATGTGTATTCTTACATGTCAGTTTGTATGAGTGTATGTTCATGTACTTTAGTGCATGTATGTGCGTATTCATGGGCATTCATGTATATCAGTGTGTGCATGTGTGTGGAAGCCTCTCCAAATCATAATTAAACAAGGTAAATGTATGGCTTTAAAAGTGGGTGACAAGTAATATTTGAAATTGAAAGCTCTACAGATCTTCCTCTATACGCTGTACCCCAGTACATAAGCAATCATAGGTCTCTTTCAGATATCAGGTAGGTTAGGCATATCAATAGTGTTGACCCAAAAAAAGCCACTGGCCCGGATAAAATTCTAGTGGTTGTCCTGAAGAATATCAACCCAGAATTATCCCCAGTCCTAGCAAAATTATTTAACTGCTGCTTGAAGGAGAATTATTTAACATGCCTATGGAAGAAGGTAAGCATATGTCTGGTCTTAAAGGACACACGCAACTGTTCTTCCACCTCCAAATAAAATCCCATTTGTCTCCTTGGTATCATCAGTAAGCTTTTTGAGGCTTTAATCAACAAGAGCATTGCCAAACACCTGGAAAAGAACAACCTCTTTTGCAATGAGCAGTATGTGTTTCAATCAGCCCTTGACAACACGCATACCATGAAGACCATAGCATTAGATATCTCAAAGGCCTTAGACAAAGTGTGAAACAAAATTTTCCTACATCAGCTCTCCAGCTATGAAATCAATAGAAATTTTTTCTCTATTATAAAATTCTTCCTAACTGGTAGACCCTGGAGGTAGTCATTAAGAGCCAGTTCTCTAAAGCCCTGGCAGTCAACAAAGGTATCCTCAAGAGGTCACTTCTCATGCCAACCCTCTTCCTGATTTACATAGAATATGCTCATATCCTTTGTAAACATCTATGCCAATGATATGATGATATATGGGTGCACCTCTAAAACTCTTGGTGATCAGAGATTGGCAGTTAACCTCTCCTCTGATCTAACAGTAACTTGCCTTGGGGAAAAATGCTAGAAACTCAAATTTCATCATTGCCTATCAGACCCTGCACGACCTCCAGTCCTGATGAATAGATATCCTCTCAAGGAAGCCCCATGCTTTAAAGGATACTGGGCCACAAATTCATACCCAACCTCAAGTGAAACTTCTATATATGATCCATCACTAAAGATGCAAGTAAAATGATTGGCTCCTTGTACTGCTCCAGTAAGTACCAAACTCCTCATGTTATCTTCTACTTTTATAAGAGCTAAATAAGGCTGAAAATGGAGTACCATTGTCATATTTGCCCAGTCCTAACTTTACTATCTTGATAAAGTCCTTGTTGGAAGAAGAATTATTTTCCTCCCTTATACTATCCTCACAATGAATAATAATAGTAATCAATAATAATTCAATCACTGTATATTCTCTTTATCCTCATAATCACAAGGATTTTGTTTATCCAGGTAAATTGCTGATGTATTGATGATGACTAGAGAAAGAGTCTATCATCCTCTAGCTAAAACTAGTAAAGTCATGGCTGTAGCATTAGACATCTTGAAAGCCCATTGACAGGGTTTGGCAGACAGGTCTTCTCCACAAGCTGAAAATTTATGGTGTCTTTGGATACATTTTTGAACTGACACAGTCTTTTCTATCAAATTATGAAATGAAAGTCATTCTGAATGGCCACTCATCTAGATCCCTTTGCACTAATGGAGGTGACCCCCCCCACCATGGGTCCAACCTTGGTCCTACTCTGTTTTTAATTTTCAGTTAATGACCATCCTGATGACATCAGTTCTTAACTTGGTATTTACACAACCATTTGTGTCAACATGGTTGACACAACCATTTATTCTTACCTTGATAGTAGAGCTGATCAGTTTGACAAGGTCAAAATGGCAACTGATGTCAAAAATCAGAAGTAAGTTAACTAGAGTAAAAGATGACTTTTAAATTTTGACAACCTCAGAAGTAAACTTCTCTCCATTAATCATCTGAGAGACCCCTCTCTCACTTCCTGTTGGGACGCCCGCGCCTATTCGGCTAAAATGGACTATTCCATTACTATGTAAAGTAATGGTGGCATCTACGTAAGAGAGTGTGCCAAGCAGCCGATCGACAAGTCAGTCGTAGACTTCCGGTGACAACCCGGAAGTACCCATTGCTCATACTACGTCTTACGACGGTTGAGACGATTAACCTTTATTCTTGTATTGGATACTAATAACCTTTGTAAATACTATTTTCATGGAATACAACAATTAACCTATTCCTGTTGTTGAGTTATTTATTCTTACTCACGACATAACACTTCCATCAGCATGACTGCTTCTAACCTTATGGAAAGTTACTCATTGCATCTTCTTGGGCTAACTTTCTCAGCAGACATAAAGTAGAAAGACTATATTGAATTCATTGCTAAGTCAACTGCAAAGAAAGTTGGTTTACTGTATGGTGCAAGACAATTTTTCTCTCTATAATCTATCTAAACTTATTTATAAATGGAATTTGTCTCTGTGTGTGTGTGTGTCTGTGTGTCTGTCTGTGTGTGTGTGTGCGTCCGTTACCTATAGACTCCAAAATGACTGAACCAATTTTCTTGAAAATTTACACAGTTGTACTATAAGCATCTGCGAGTGTTCTTAGCTAGGTTTTGTGTCGAGGTACCCCCAATAAATATCAAAAATCAATAATCGAAAAAATTGGGTTATAGAAGAAGTGGTTCTATTTTAATCAAATTTGATACACTCATAGACAACGAAATAAAAAACGATATTCAGAAGTTTCAAGGTTGCAGTTCTTACAGTAGTGCAGAAAATTTGATATTGATACCAGGAAATCAAGATTTGACTTGCATCTCTTCATTTTTCTTTCAGTCTACGGTGTTGCTTTAACTGGAAACAACTATTGCTTTTTAGTCTTTCATGCCAACGTCCAAAGAGTCTGAGCTCCAGGACCATGGATTAGTTTTAAAGCTTTCATTACACCCGAGCAATGCCGGGCTATACTGCTAGTCTTATATATTTATAAGTCTACCATATATCCATGCATAGAATATTGCTGTCACATATGGTCCAGTGCCTTTACTATTTACCTTGAGTTCTTTGATAAAATCTAAAGAAGAATCAGCAAAAGTATTGATCTTGATCTGGCATCTCAGCTTAAGTCACTTTCCCACCATTGTAAGGTTGTTTCCCTTTGCCGTTTCTACAGATACTTTCATAGTAGTTGCTTGACTGTAATTATGAATAAATTATCCAAAGTTCATACTTTTTTTCTGTTATATTCAAGTACTTTGGACTATCACTGTCATTGTCAAAAACTGGGTGTTGTTCCTATTGCAAGCAATATATTTTTTACTAAATTCTGCTATTTTTAGATCATTGGAATTGGAATTGGAATCAGTTAAAAGTGACATCATATAGGCATGTATCTGATATATATATATATATATATATATATATATATATATATATATATATATATATATGCAATTTTTTTATACCATCTTCAATATACACTTCAATATACAATCTCTTGTGAAGAAAGATATTTCATGTGGATTTTTTTTAATCATGTCACTAAGCAAGACAGGACTGCCACTAATGCACAAGGTTTACCATATCCAGACAATTAAGGGTGGGTATTTTCAGAGGGTTTGTCTCAGTGAACCAATAGAAAGGCAGATCATGATGGACAGGAGTAATTTTACCATAAGGATAAAGTGGGGGTAGAAAATTGAAATGACTTGAAATTCAGACATTTTCTATGTCAGTGATGATTCAGAAATTAGAAACATACAAGTTGAATCAATAGACCTTGCCATTAAAATTTAATAAAATTTGTTTGGTTGAATTATTGATGCTTGAATACAATGATAGTGTGTTACATGTTTGAATGCAATCTTCTTGGTATGCATGTTAGATGCTAGCTCAAGCTGGACTGTGTTCCAGCATGAAACAGACTCAGTGTTGACCTTAGTGTTCACTTTATATTTGCATACACTCTGTCTGTAATACCCATCTATATTTTTGAGATGAGGCATTGTAACTATTTACACTATTTACATTGTTCAACAGTTGTCCTCATCTTTGTCATCATATTCATGATGTTTTTGGCATCGTATCCTTCGACCTTCTTTAGGAAGTGTTTATATTTCGGAGATGTGGTATTGTAACTACTTACACTATTTACATAGTCTGAACTGTTGTCCTCATCTTTATTGCCATATTCACAAAATTTCTATATAATTTCTATATTTTTATAGCCTGGGCACATATATATATATATATATATATATATATATATATATATATATATATATATATTTCTGGGCACGTGGCTCAATGGATATAAGCATTGGAAGTTATATAGTGTCAAAAGAGTTTTGAGTTTGTTCCCTGGCACCAGCAGAGCCAAACAAAAACGTGGAGAGATGAATTACTAAAGGGAAATAACCGAAGATTGCATGTGGAACTAGAACAATTTACCGTGGTGGATTAACCAAAGGTTTTGGTTTGAAATTCTAATGTATATAACCTAAAGAAGGCACTGAAAAAGAATTTTACACATCCTACTGGGTTTCACAGATTCTATTTTATACACACACACACACACACACACACACACACACACACACACACACACACACACACACACACATGGTAATATTTTTATTATAAATTTAAAATAAAAACATAGTTTACTGCAACACAAGTCTTTGTGTTTTGGTAATATCTTATTTGCACCTCGTCAGACAGTGAACTATTTTTTCTGTTAGGAATCATTACAAATAGAAACTTAAAAACAATACAATTTTACCATATCAAGAAAATTATGGGTGGGGATTTTCAGAGGGTTTGTCTCAGTGAACCAATAGAAACCCAGATCACAATGAACAAGAGTAATTCAACTGTAAGGATAAAGTTGGGCAGAAAATTGAAATGACTTGAAACCCAGACATTTTCTATGTTAGTAATAAAATAAATTGAATGATACATATATAGCATTTAGCAAATCTGAAAAGTTATTGCGTATCCTCGTGAAATGATTACAGGATTTTCTTTAAGATTTTTTTCAATTAAAGTGCTGAAGTGACAAAGAGAGGAATGCTTTTTTTTTTAAATACAATGTACGTCAAACATATGCAGTTGACTTAGTGAGTGATCTATCCATTAGCCGAACCAAATTTATTATCAGAAGATGGGAGAATCAAAAATCACTATTGTCTCAATTTTCAATTAGTTGTCCTACAGCCATAGTGATGGACATTACTCCAAGGAAGCATACAAAAATTGTAACACTGCACAAACACACTGGCAAACCTTACAGGGAGATTGGGAAAAACAGACAATAAGGAAAGTGTGAAAGATCCGAGGAAGATATTATTCATTTTGTTTCAATTAATTCGTGCAAGGGTATATATATATATATATATATATATATATATATATATATGTCAGGTTTCTCCTGTTGATTAAAATGTAAGAATTGAGTTCTTACAGCCAAAATTCTAAACTGTCTAAATTTAAGATTTGATTTTAGTGGTGAAGGCTTATGAAAAATATGATAAACTTTTTAGAAGTACTGATAACAGAGAATTGGTGGAGAGTGTGCCACAGAGTCTCCAAAAAAGCCTCCTCAAGAATCATCATTCTCCTAGATTGTTCCCCAATCAAGGATAAAAATTCCAGTTTGCTTTGCTATTCAACCCACAGGTGGGAGATAAAGAAATGGATTCATACAATTTCCAAGTGTAATTGGATTCATAACTGTACTAATGGATGTGCAGATCATATAATAGCTAGATTATGACAATTCAGTGAGTATAATTGGGAACGGTATGAGCATATATATATATATATATATATATACTAGCAGTATAGCCCAGCGTTGGTCAGGTGTAATGAAAGCTTTAAAACTAATCCATGGTCCTGGAGCTCAGACTCTTTGGATGTTGGCACAAAAGAATAAAAAGCAATAGTTGTTTCCAGTTAAAGCAAAACCATAGACTGAAAGAAAAATGAATGGATGTAAGTCAAATTTTGATTTCCTGGTATTGATATCAAATAAGTTTTTTCGTCATCAACTGAATTTTGAAGGCTAAATAAGTCCTCTGAGTAAATGGTATCATGGCTGAGACTAAGAACTACAATTATACCTACTTAGAGCCAAACTCAAAGCAAAAACTAAAATAAAAGGGCTGAAAAAAATACGGACATACAGGCAGATAAACAAACAGACACATAAACATCTTGCCTTTTATATATATATATATATATATATTATCAATTTTCTGCACTATTGTAAGAACTGCAACCTTGAAACTTCTGAATATCGTTTCTTATGTCTTTGTTTATGAGTGTATCAAATTTGATTAAAATAGAACCACTTCTTCTATAACCCAATTTTTTTGATTATTGATTTTCGATATTTATCAGGGGTACCTCGACACAAAACCTAGCTAAGAACACTCGCAGATGCTTATAGTACAACTGTGTAAATTTTCAAGAAAATCGGTTCAGCCATTTCGGAGTCTATAGGTAACAGACACACACACAGACACACACACACACATACACACAGAGACAAAGTTCCATTTAGTTTAGATATATATTTTAGTTAGGGATGTCAGCTGATTATGCTAGCAATATTTCAACTTTTCAGTTTCGATAGGTGATTTGTATTGCAATACAAATCACCTAATGAAACTGTACAGATCAAAACCATGGTAGCGCAATTGGCTGATTTTCTCAACTTAAATATCTAAATGCTCTACACTTTAAAACTTCATTTCCATTCAAACATGTATTGAGCACTTTCTAATACCACTGTTTATTGGTATAATTTAAATCTAATTTAAACCTGACCTATGAATGTTTAGTATATATATATATATATATATATATATATATATATATATATAATATTAACTATTGTAATTGCAATACCAATAGTAACAGAACTAACTCTGCCAAAACTAGTACTAATTAAGCTATAATTTAAGTCCTCTTGTACAACACACCGAGGATGAACTTGGAGGGAAAAGTACAGGAAGTAAAAAAAGAAACAAAGGAAGTACATGAACAAAAAGCCAAGCACTTGTAAGAAAGAAAAAAAAACCAAGATGAAAACCCTAACACTAAAGCACTCAATATGAAAGTAGAGCAAACAAAGACAGAAAATCAAAGCTAGAGCCAATAAACCGACCTAGGTTTTACCCTACGGTTCTTCAGGGAAGAGCCAATTTTCCCCGAAGAACTGTAGGGTGAAACCTAGGTAGGTTTATTGGCTCTTGCTTAGAGTTTCTGTATATGTATATATATATATTCTCCAAGAATTTAAATGTAACATCAATATTCATCTCCTATCTCACTAACCTGCATCCTCTCTTTCATGCTCCTTTCTCAGTCCACTCCACTCTCATCAATATCCTCATCCTTTGCTTATCCACTTTCTGACATCCCCTATAACCTTTCACTCTTTTTCATAACTTTCCTCCTATGTAACCCCCTGCAAAACAGTGGCAGTAAAATGCCTTGCTTGGGGTGATATGATTATAAAAAAAATAATATATATATATATATATATATATAGTCTTCTGCAGACAGATCTGTTTTACTCTATCACAGCTCATCAGTACGGTTGGACAGCGGATTGCTTTTTACCCAGGATTAAAACCCAACCAATTTGGTGTCAGTTAGCGATTCTACCTCTGAGCTATGGGTGCTCGGTAGAAGGAGGCAAACCTTTTTAGTGTGTATATTATCATTATACACGCCCAATAGCTGAGAGTGTTCTAATTCATTGCTGAATGAATGATGCATAGATGCCTGAGTAGCTACTGTTTTTCAAAGTCTACCATTCTATACAAGTCTATATATATATATATATACACACACACACGCACATAGACTCACTTGCTAACTCAAATGCTAGTATTTATCAAATGATTTTGTTTGCAATGCAAGAATGTTTATTCATGGAAACATCACGTGATCTAAAAACAGATTTACAAACACAAGAGGCATTTGCATTGTCAAACTCTCTTGTATTACAATGGTACAAACAAAAGGGAGCATAACTCTGATATTAATAATGCCACTCTAATTATATGAATAGTGCATATAATCCAAAGAGAAACAGGGCTTCAAATGAAAAGTTAAGAAGTAAATCCCAATCAATAGTGAATTTAGTAATCTTGAAAGAAATCTATTTTCCTGAAAATATTATTTTAATAGAAAGATTTTAGAAATTACAACTAATGGTGGTACTGACTGGTCAGTCAATAAATGCCAAATATTTTGTCATAAGAAAACAACAAATATTACTAATGCCATTATGATAGCAATATATATGGAAAGAAAAAGATAGGGAAAAGGAGAAAAGGGGTGGATTTATTGATTTCTTTTTTATGGCTTACTAACTCTTTGTATATAATGCAAAAATGCTTTTATGTGGACACATCACATGATCTAAAAACTTACATCTACAAACACAAGAGTGATTTGCATCTAGACTAATTGTCAAAGTCTCTTGTATTGCACAGGAACCAAAGTGGCCATAACATTGATTTTACTAATGCCACCCAAATTAAGAACATAATTCTTTAAATACTTTGAGTTTTTAAAACCCTGTTTGTTCTTTATCTTATCATCCTGTCAGATTCTGATCCATATATGAAAAAGATAAAGAGAAGAGAAAAAAATAAGAAGGAGAAAAAGATAAGGAGAAGAGAAAAAGATAAGGAGAAGGAGAAAAAGTAGTTGATTTATTGACTGTTTTTCATGGCTTATCAACCCTTTGTGGGTTATTTAAAGCCAGAAAATATTTTTTTGCATTGCAAAAATAATTATTTTTAACTTTGCTAAACAATCAAAATAGGGTTCTACAGAAGGATGCTGGGAATACCATTGACCAAATGTGTGAGCAATGACGAGATTTTGGAAAGGATGGAAGCAAAAAAGAAACTGATACTTAACATCAGGAAAAAACAGCTTAAGTTTCTGGAAGATGTAATGAGGAAGGAGGGCTTGAAGAATATGATACTCACAAGACAGATAGAGGGAAGGAGAGACAGGAGAAAGCAGCAAGTGACATACTTGATGGACTTGAGCAGATGGATGGCAGAGCAGGATTTTGGAGAGATAACAGGAGAAGGAGTGTTAAGAGCTGCAAGGGATAGGGAGATGTGGAAGGCTATATTCACCTATGTCCTGAAGGGACACCATACATGGAAGAAGTGAATATTGCATTAAAAACTTTTTAATGATATCTTAGATTTTCTAGGATAAAAGTTTTACTATTTAATCTATAGCTGGAGTGATGGATTCATGCATTTCCCTAAGGTTATTTGTGTGTAAGTGAATGTAAAAAACCTGATTGGAATTCAAACCCAACCCTTTGATTTCTTCTTCTTATTATTTCTTTTTATTTTCTTATCTATCCTTTACCTGCACATCTGAGAGAAGAAGAGAGAACGTGAGAGAGAGAGAGAGAAAGCAGGGCCAAAAATACATCAAAGGAGTCACACTCATAAAGTTGCTATGGACTTTGCCATACAGTGTAGGAATTAAGAAAGTGTTGGTAGGTTGATATTGCACTCATGAAACCATGGTGATATTGTCCCTGTTGCTGGAATCAAGCATGCCTGTCTGCAACGTTTGTAGAAGAGTGGGTAAGTCTCTGGTCAGATTCAAAAGACACATTCATGGGGGTAGACTAAAAAAAACTGAGGAATGCTAAGTTATCAAGAAACAACTATACTATCAGAAATGAGAAAGCAGGCAACCAATATATATATATATATATATATATATATATATATATATATATATATATTGGTTGCCTGCTATATATATATATATATATATATTTCTTCTTTGCACATGTATATTTACAAGAAATAAAGGAATTATTCCCAAACCTAAACCAATCTTTTTCCTACTTATCTATCCTCTAACATGTCTTTAGGAAAGTAAGTATGGGAGCAGTTCAAAGAAACTAGAATAATTGGCGGAAGATGCCACTAGCACTCATATATTGAACGCATTGATTGTTAAAAGGAGAAAATATACTTACATGCTTCTTTGATCAGATATACTTAATAGATAAATATACAAAGAATTAACAACATCACAAACATGGTCTCACTCATAAACATCCACCTCTTAATGCACTAACATACACACACATATATATATATATATATGTATATGTTAATTATCAATACTCATTTCAAGCATGAAATATTACTCAAAAATCAGATAAAACAGTATACATATACTTTTTCTTCCTTTTCTTTTTACAATCATATGTATCTCTTCCATACACACACACACACACACACACACACACACTCATGCATATAGATTCTTTTTAATATACATTTATGTTTCATCTGGTGCATACAATACATCCCAGCATGCAGTTCTGCTGAGAAGTGCCTAAAAGCCATGCCACAGTTTAGCCTAATCTTTCTGAATAAAATTGGGTTGATATAACTGTTCAAAGGCCTTCAATTGGTTGCTTTAGCATGAAGTCACAAGTTACCATGACTGAGTTTATGAGCATGCTAGCCTTGTTCAACTGATCATACCAGATTATATGGTTTTTTTTTTCTAGAAAATGTAACTAAGGTCAGTCTAAGCTGGCTTTGTGGTTATTGAAGATATGTAAACATGCCTGAGCATGAATCTGTAATAGAGATTTGATGAGCTTAAAAACAGGTAGCTAGCCAGTATATACATTTCTGATCAAAATCTTAAAACCAGATACAAAAGAATTATAAAAATATAAAATACTGTCACTTTAATCAAAATATATTTGCAAAAAAAAACATTTAATTAGAAAATACAGTTTATCAACAAACAAGTGAAAATTTTAAGCTTTTAATAGTTTAATATAAATAAACATTGCAAAAGTATTTTTTGGTTGATCATAAAAATAAGACCATGTGTGAGAAAAAATACTCGACAAAAATTTTAGAATTAGTCAATGTGCTTATAGCTTCAAGTGTGTAGACATCCACTTAGCTCATGTTCAGTATTAAAATTCAGATTTTAAAATGACTAAGGGTCAAACAGGACAGGATTGTTGAATTTCAAAGCCATTGTCTTTCACAACAATCCATTGGAAATGAAATTGGCCATAGCAGAATTGTCATTGCTAACTTCATTAAAAATCCAGATGCATATGTTTCTAAAAATTCAAGTGGTCACCCCATTAAAATATCATCATTTCTAGACAGATACATAGGCAAGAAGTTAAGAGAGATTCAAGCCTAACATCAAATCAAATAAAAGCAAATACAGACATTGAATGCTGCTCTTGAACAATTTGACGGCCTTTAAATAAGTAAGGGTTTAAAACACAGAAATGACTGCAAAGACCTCACTTTCTTCTACACCATAAAACCTTTCATTTACAATTGGCTTCAGATTATTAAACTTGGGATATGGATAAATGGAAGAATGTGCTGTTTTTTTAGATGAGAAAAAATTTAACCTTAATGGCCTAGACGATTTTCAGTGTTACTGGCATACAAAAGATGTGCAGAAAGAAATTTTTTCAACACAACACAATGGAGGTGGATCAATTATGATCTGGGGTTCATTTTTGTACAATGAAACTCTTGAGTTACAGGAGGTAAAAATTGTCAACCAGCTGCTATTTGCATTGACATGTTAAGAAAGGCAACACTAATTACTGAAGGCTCTTCTCTATGGGGAGAATACTGGATTTTTCAGCAGGACAATGCTGCAATTCAGAACGCTCAAAGATCGAAGAAGTTTTTTTTATGGAAAACAACATTTAATTTTTGAGCCATCCACCATGCTCTCCAGATCTAAATCCAACCGAGAATTTTTGGGGATGGGTGGTAAAGGATGTTTATAAATATGGACTGCAATTTGAAACTGTGGATGCTCTTTGTGCTGCAGTTTATACATCCTGGGTGAAAATCCAAAGCACCCTCATGCAGAAGTTAATGAGTATTCCAAAGTAATTTTTTAAAGTAATTTGCCAAAATTGAGGATATAGTGAATATTAAATTGTCATTGTGACTTATTTTTTCTGTATTTTCTACTTTTATTTACATGGTTTTATCTTTATGACCAACCAAAAAAATATTTTTTCAATGTTTGTTTAAATTAATCAATTAAAAACTTAAAATTTTCACTTGTTTGTTGATAAAGTCAGTCAGTTAAGTGCCATACGTGATACACGCTTGGGTGATCATGTCTCGAAAGAGACATGACTGACCGGGCAGAAGATTATCCCGCAGTAGGTTGCCATTGCTTTCTGCAGTAGACTGGTTGCCGACCAAGGCTATAGAACCCAATCTGTCTTGCTATTTAACCCATAACTAGAAGGAAGAGACAGATTAATACCTTTCCCAAGGGTATTTGCGCATAAGTGAATACAATGGATTCAACTGGAATTCGAACTTGGCTCCTCGGTTTCTCATTCCAAGCTGATATCCACTGTACCACAACGCACATCCGTTGATAAAGTATATTTTCTAATTAAACTTAAATGTTTCACAAATATGTTTCAATTAAATTTCAGCCTTATCCCGCTTGTAAGCCACACTTTAAAAACAATCACCATTCCAAAACATGTGATTACATAAGTTATAATCATAAGAGAATTTATCTTTTCACATACTTTTGTCAACTTCCATAATTTTCCACATGTCTTAAATTCATCATTTCACAACTGACTTATAGCACTTCTCTGCCACAGGGATCTCCTTGTCTTTCCAGTTGGACATTAACTCTGTTTCCTTCCTTCATTTCCTTTTGTTCCTTTACTCTTTTTTTTATTTATTTATTCATTCAAGCACCAATCTCAACTCACACACTGGCCAACCAAAGGACTGATTTTTTTCAATTATCTTTTGAATCTTATTATTTTTATTTTTTTAATAGATTTGTTATCATTTTGGTGGCATTGACCAAGTCTTTTATGATACCCTAAAGAAAAGCCTTAAACCAAAAATAAAAATAAAATAACACACAATGCACTGAAAAAGCAAAGTGAAAAAGCACCAAATTTTTTGTTATTATTATTAACATTTTTTCTGTTCTTTTATCTTCTTTCTCTTTTTTTACCACCATGTCAGAGAGTACTGTCATGTAAGTCTGCATTTTCCTTTTTTTTTTTTAAGAACAACTAGAAAGTTTCTACAATGTTCAAAAAAGTTTGTTTTTCTGTCTCTTCCTTTTTTTCTTTTCAAAGATACACACATCAGAAAATTTCATAATGTTCAAAAGGTTTGTTTTTCTGTCTCTTTTTTCTCCCTTCAAATTGCACAACACCCACAGGCACCTTAGTGCACAACCATCCATCATAGACAGTGATCACATCTTCAATTCACAAAATGACATCAGGTAAAAGACCTCACATACCCAGGTGCTCTCTTGTGCAAGTTTCCATTACACATAAAATTACCTAAATTTCAATCATACTATGACTGAACACAGAAATATGTCATTATTTACAATGCATATGATTTTAAGTCTGCCTGAGGGACAATGACGACAACAAAATGTGAAAAAAAAAGAAAGCTACCTAAAGTCTGACTGTGTTTGATGATGCTGGCATATGTTTTGATTGGAGGATTAGTCACAACCCTTATAGTTCAAAGTGCTCAACTAACATAATCTAAAAAATGGACCCATATTACTTAAAATAACACATCTAAATGTTTTCAAAACAAACTGCAACGATGTCATAAGAAAGCTAATCTAATCCCTCTTTTCAAGTGTCTTTCTCTTCTCCAACATCTTAATCCATAACAAATCTTTCCACTCATGTCTAACTTTCTTTCCCTGGAGTCCTTACAATACCCCAAATCAACCTCACAGAACTTACCTACTGCAGCTTTCCATCTAACAAAGTAGCAATTGGAGGTAATTCCAATGATGGCTTTCACCTGCCCAAAACTGGTTGAGGCCATAACTAAATGTAATGACTGGAAGAGTCTAAAATATATTTCCATGACTTACAATGACTTATCTCTTCCTTCAACACCACTTCCTCTGACTATTACTTCACCCTTTATTTTTTAACTAATTCTTTCATAGGAGCTCAGCACCCTTCTTAATATACCCAAAAAGAATTGCACCCACAACCTCCACAGACAGACTTTGCACACAACTGCAAAAAATATGCTGTTCCACTATTCTTAGTTTTTGTCTGAACTAACAACTTTTCTTATAACAAAAACAGAAGCAAAGTACACATAGGCAAATGAAAAATATCACCTAACTTGAGTTGATATTTAGTGTTTTTTTCTCTTTTTTTCTTGTGCCGTGGTAACAAGGGTTGATCAAGCAGGTCACCATGCACCAAAATGACAAATATGTTGTATACTTTATAACAAGACAATGGAAATTTAAAATTCAACCAAAACTTCACAAAGTTATAATCTGCAATCAAAACTTTGAAGATATTCTTTTCTGATAAAATAAAAAAACAAACCACAATCAAAATGAAAACTTTTCACTAACAAAATCATCTTTTTTTTTCACCTGATAAAATGACAATATTCTCACTTAATATAATGATGACCATAACACTTATATTTCAATAAAAGTATACAACATTTTCTTTATTTGCTTCTGGATGACATGGTTGTGGAGTGGGAACTGGTTCAGGTCAGAGTGTCAGCACACACACATCAAGCCAGCCATGGACTTGTCTGCCAATCACCATGTGTTTCTCTTATCTTCCGATCTTAACCATTGCCCAACTGACTTCTTACTATTTACTTAATGTTAATCTGTGTCTTATATAAGTGAGTTTCATTAAGACTATGTCATCTCTTAGGCACATTGTTTATAAAACAATTTAAGATTTACATTATCTGACATTGGCTATGCTGGTTATCAAAACACAACTTTGCAAATCACCCAGTGTCCACATTCTTTAACTTTCATATCAATCAAATATTTTAGTAAAACAATTCTACTTTCTTTTGCTAGCTTGTTGGCAAATTTATACTGTTTCATAAAAATACACTTCTGCATAAAATTACGCACCAGGTCAGTTAATATATAACACTTATTCAAAGAGACTCTCCAAAAAAGTAGCAGGGGATCACAAAGTTGTCTTGAAGCAGTGGTTGAAGCCAATGGTGATTTTATTGAATAAATTTACTCATTAGTATTTTAAAATATTTTGTGCAATTTTGATAAGTATATCCATTAAAATGAGATGTCAGTGTTCTTTTCACTTTTGCATAATTTAGACGACAATTTATCCATTGAACCCTGCAATGGCAGTGAATGGTGGACAATTTTGCCCCAGATGAAAAAGCAACTTGTGGCATTAGAAATGTTATTTTACAAAATGATGCTGAAAATACCATGGATTTTTAAAAGGAAAATGGAGACAAAAGAACACTTGTACTTAGAATCAGAAACAAATCTGTTGGCATTTCTAGGGTATATATTGAAGAAGGAAAGAGGAAAAGAGTAATAATCTTAACTAATGAGCTTTGTAAATAAATGGCAGAACAGTAACTGGGAGGGTTAGTGTCAGGGAACAAACATTGCTTAGCGTGACAAAGAATAGGAATTTATGAAAAGCTCATGTCCTGAAGGGAAATACTTCATAGAAAAAGAAGAGATATTCCCATAATTCAAAATTCATTGATTATATGACAATACATTCAAATGTTTTTTCATCTTTGCATTTTCTTCCCTTTTCCAACTTTTATCATTTCTTTCCTTTCCTAGATTTTCTTTCTATTTTCATTCATTGAGTTTTTCTTAGTAAGAAACAACTCAACATATGAATTACTAATTAGTGATACCAAAATTAAATCAGCAGAAAGATTTAAATATCTAGGAAATGTTTTAACAAAAGATAGATAATCTATATAAATAAAACTGAAGATGTGTGTCAGTATGTGTGTGTAACCTCAGTGATTTCTGTTAACATACACTTCCACATTTTTCATTCAATTTGTTTCCAAACTTACACACCCCTTGCAAATTTGTTATTCTACACAACAAAGAAAAAAAATTACATGTGGCTCTTCAGTCTAATCTTTGTTTTAATTTCTTATTTTCAAATACTTTTTTGTTAAAGATAAGTTCAGCACAGTAACTTTTACATGGAGAATATACAAAAATACAAGGGTATTTAATGTCTGCAGATGTGGATCATATAAAAATGGAAATTCTTACTCTTCTCATTACCATGCAATGCTGGGTACTGACTACTAGTATACACTAAAATCTGAAGTTTCATTTGGATAGTAAAAGATGCCTTACAAAAGTTAAGCATAGTATTAAGAATCAGGAAAATTGCATTGGAAACAGAGAAAAGAGTACTGACTTGTTATGTAATATCAATAATCCTACATGACAGTGAATGCTGGACAATGCCATTACAGGTAAAGTGACTTGAGGCAACAGAAATTTGATTCTACAGAAGGATGTTGGGAATATCATGGACTGAACATGAGAATAACAACGGAGAGAATGAAAAGAAAAAGGATGCTTTTATGTAACATCAGAAAGAAAAAGTTGAAATTTATATGGTATATAATGAGGAAAGATGGCTTGGAAAATTTGACATATTAAACAATAAATAAAGGAATGCATAACCTACTAAATGAGCTTATGTAAATGGCTGACAGGGATTAGGAGATATAGCAGAAAGATAAACTTTAGTAAAGTCTACAAAAGACAGGAAGTTGTGAAGAATCATGATCGCCAATGTTCTGAAGGGACATGGCATATAGAATTTTCCTTTGATCTCATCTTTTAATTTTTCTTATAGTTTTTCTTTGAAATTTATATTTTCTTCATCTTCAAATGATTTTTACAAATATGAATCCATTCATGATTGTGGGATATCAGTCCATCAGTTTTGAAGTGTCTTAAGATTTTTCTTGTATATTTTTATGATTTTTACTTTAGCCAGCAACTCCTTGTTTTTTTTTTCTTTTTCCTTCATGTTTTTATTTCAATGGTTTTATTTCTATTTTGAATGAGAAAGAAGGACATGAAGATAAAAAAGTGAGAAAAAAAGAACAAATTGTCAGAAAATGGAAGAGATAAAAAGAAAGAAAAACATATATATAGAAACAAGAATGAATGAAAAGAAAAGAGATAGAGAAATACACAAATCAAATAAAGAGGAGTACGTCAATAAAAGTGAGATACAAAGTATTGTTATAAGAAGGAGTAAAGAGTAAGCATTTGTAAATGAGAAACAGTACAAATTTTGGATATATGCCCAATAGTTTTCTAACTTTCAGACTACAAGCAACCAAAATCACCATGTAGTGACATTAGACATGCTATTATATACACAATCTACAATGTAAGAACATTACATCAATAGCAATTACACACTGTTCACAATAAGGGTTAGACAATATATGTATTGGCAACTTGTGAAATAGTGATGTTATGTTTTTACTGTGAAAGGAATCAGCTTGTAATTATTGTATTTAATTTACATACTCAATATTTGAATATACACTTGAAATAATCACAAAATGAATTAAATCTTGGATTATGTTTTTTACATTTTTATCTTTTAAAATATTGTAAGCATATTAAAAATTCAAAGATCAGGAACACAAAGTCAGATACATCAAGAGAGGTATAAGAGACAATGACAAAAGAAACCATCCCAAGAGAAGAGAGACAAGAAAAAAAAAGAAGTGGATGACTGATGAAATTCTTAATCTAATGAAAGAGCACCAAAAATCCAAGAAATGGCACAGAGTAGTACATGCTAACCAAAAACATTAGAAACTAGAAAAAGCAGTTAAAGACCACATGCCTCTGCCAAGGCAATACCGACATCATGTCAGTGATTAGCAAGAGATTATTATTAAAATGAGAAAGAATGACTGCAATAATCCTGACTGCTCCAAAAAGTTAAAATATAAAACTAGAAAGAGGAAACCTCCACCAAGGCAATACAGACATCATCTCTGTGATTAGCAAAAATTAATAATTAAACTGAGAAAGAATAACTGCATGAACTTGACTTCTCTCAAGAGTGAAAGTGTCAAACATAAACTCAATCTCTCTCAAAAGTAAATACACACTTAAAAAAAAACAGGAGAGGCAATTCAGTATTAAAAATAATCTAGGGGAGATAATTCAGTATTTGGCATTTGAAAGGCAAAAATTAAATTATCAGAAAAATAACACAGAAATTTTATCACATACCAGATTGAACCCAAAATCTAACATTTAAGAAATAAGATCTGTCAAATTAATAAACAAAAATCTATCAGTTCTTTAGAAATTGTTCAACAGGCAGGAAAACAGGAAGCAGATAGGCAGAGGTTATAGAGTTTAGAGAGGACAGAGGAGAGTTTTGGGGCACATTTCTTCAGTACTATGATTGGGATTCTGTCACCGCTGCTCGCTTTGTGTGGATCAAGTTGTGCAATTATCTTGGAGACCAGGGAGGGTGTAATGTGGATGTTATTTAGTTGAGCCTTAGTTCTGGTTGGGAAGTCAGTTGTAGGTATTTCTAATGAGTCCAGTGTCAAATTGGTGGAGAATCTATGGGCAAAGCATTCAGCCTTGTACGCTGGGGAGGTGAGAACTTCAAATTCATTGATTAGTGAGGGTATTGAAGTCTTGCTCTTGTTGAGCATGCTTTTGCAGAGACGCCAGTAATCTTTGGAGCCGAACTTAGAGGATGCTATGCGTTGACTCATTCTGATAGCAAATACCCTCTTAGCTTCATTCAGTACTTTTTTACACTTATTACGTGCTCAGGTGAAAAGGCACCTGTTTTGGTTCAATGAGCAGCTTCGATAGAGCCAGAAGAAATGGTTCCGGTGGGCAATGGTGGCCGAGCAAGCTGGTGAGAACCAGGGTAACAAATTTGATTTTAGTTGGAATTTCCTGGACAGGATAAAAGCATCGATGCCAGCCTTAACCTAAGAGGAGACCTTGGACGCACAGTCTTCGACGGGAAGATCAAAGATGTTGTTCCAGGGGACGTCGCAGAGGAAGTCTCGGAATGAGTCCCAGTCTGCTCTCTGGTAGCAGCATGATATTCTGCTGGTATGGTTTTCTTGGGTAGAGTAAGAGCGGATTGAGATGTTTGATGGAAACTATGGCGTGGTCAGAGTTTCCGAGGGGGCAGAGCTACTTGGTAGTGCAGGAGTCTGGAACGGAAGTAAAGCAGAGGTCAAGTAAGGAGTCCCTTCCATTAGGGTTATTAGAGAAATGTGTGGGGAAGTCCACCACTTGCGTTAGAGCTTGGGTTATTGAAAAATACATGGTGCGGATCCCGGCAAGGTCGGTGGCTGAGTTTTCAAGCCACTTGGTGTGGTGGGCGTTAAAATCGCCAAACACAAATATATGGGCAGATGGGTGAGAAGAAATGGTCGTGTCAATATTAGTAGAGATGCTATCAAGTACCATACAGTCAGAGGAGGAGGGGGAGCAGTAGAGGAAGAAGAGATAGCTAACCGAGCTTAGAAGTGAGAGACGGAAGCACATGAAAGAATGATCCAGGGATTCAAGATTTCTGTCGATATTTGAAGAGCAGAGATTATGAATTGTGAAAGTTGTCTCAGTAAAAGTTGGGTTGAGTGGTGATCCCACACAAATTGAAATTTGAGTTCCAGAAGTTTAATTGTTACCTGTTGTTGATCTTCATCACCAATTTGTTGTGGCGAAACTTTGCCGCAAAGTTGTAGTGACTGCACTGTGCTAGAAGTAAAACATGGAACAAGAAAGTAGGTTCAAAACAGTGTATTAGTATAAAAAGAAACAAGATATTCAAAGGAAGTGTTAATAATAAGTAACTAGAAATAAGTAAGTTCGAAGGTATTATTATGCTGTGTATTACCTGAACTAGTAGCTGTTGTCCACTGTTGCTAACTGCCTTCATTAACTGCCTCTGTTGACTGCTCTTACAGAAGTCATGCAGGTAACTATATACAGCAAGAGGAAGAGTCCATTCCTTGTAGGAGGACACAATAACATTACCCCAGATGTTTTGACACACTTCATTGCAATCATCAGAAGAGAAATCCGAATTTGTTCCCTCATCATCTTCATGGTTGCAGCAGTTTAAGCTTCATCATTATTGAGCCTAACAGTGTTTTGTTTTTCCAGCAGATTTAATATACTCAGAAGGAGTATATAACAGTTTTTTTTGTTACTCGAGCACTTCATAATGTTATGTTATGTTATGGTGTTACTATACCACTATACAATACTATCACTATATTATACTAACACTATACTATACTATGACTATACTATATTATACCACAGATAGACTAATGTTAGTTTTGGGGTGTGTTTTATATATAAATATATATATATAAATATAAATTAATCATCAATCACCATCACTCACAGTGGCACATAGGCAATCAATGATGGGATCATCAATGCTTCTGTAACTTGTCTTTTTTTACAGGATGTGCATTGTAGTCCAGTGGATATCGACTCGGAACAAGAAATTGGAGAGCCAAGTTTGAATCCAGTTCAATTCGTTGCAATTATATACGCACAAATACCCTTGGGAAAGGTATTAATCCGTCTCTTCCCTCCAGATATGGGTCAAATAACAGGATAGATTGGGTTCAACAGTCTACTGCAGAAAGCAATGGCAAATTACTGCGGGATAATCTTCTGCCAAGTCAGTCATGTCTTTTTCGAGACATGATCATCCAAGCGTGTATCACATATTACACTTAACAGACTGACTGAGAGGTGTTGACCTTAAGAAATCCTCTTTATCCTCCATGCAAGTACACTGGTTACCAACCTACGATATAGCACACAATCTGTTCTGTTATTTCAACAATAACTTGAGAAAGAAGAGATGGATTAATACCTTTCACAAGGGCATTTGCACATAAATGAATGTAATGAATTCAACTGAAATTTGAACTCAGCTCAGATTTCTTATTCTGGGCTGATATCCACTGCACCACAATTCAATTCCATTTATATATATATATATATATATATAGCCTTTGAGATTTAACACACCTGATCGGCTTAGCTGATTAAAAACTTAATTGGGCAAGTTTATTGCTTTACTCACCCACAGTGGATTAAAAATCTTGTAATAAAATGAGTCCCTTCAAATATAGAAAAAAGAACTCTGATTTCTTTTACAACCTAAAAGTATGCCATTGAAGATTAACAAGTTACTTAGAATGACCTACAATGACATTATTGAAATCTTTGGTCTTATGCATGGCCTGTCAGTGTAAACAATAGTTTATTTAACACTTCCAGAGTGAAGCCAAAATGTCTCTGTTGCCCAGATTAAAGATGCTCACAGGTTTTCAGAAACTTATTTGGAAAAATATTATCCTTGACTCAACAGCAATTTCCTCCTTGCATATGAAAAGTAAAAACAAACATTTGAAGGAAAGAAAATAAAAACACACATACTTCATTCAACGAATCACTGAAAAACAAATTATACAAGTAAGTAATTTTTTGATAGAAAATCATTGAGAAAATCAGATTATTTTTTATCATCTATGAGATGGAAGTTGTAGTCAAACAGAAGAAAGAAACTACGAATTTAGGTACCTCTACTCAATTGCCAAAAAAATCAGCATATCATGGTGTTAATAAAAACAAAGTTTTATCATTGAAATGTTTATGTTATTATAAGAAGGAAATATCAAATTTTGTTGTTATTATTTTTAAATGTTTTGAAAATCCTTTCTAACACATTCAAAATTTTAATTAAAATTTTAGTTTTTCTTTTCCACCAGTGATTCACGCTATGTTTATGTAAGGCGACTATTAAGAAAATGGAGTCGGTTGAGTAAAATGAATTTGGGACGAGTAAATTTTCTCTTGCTCTTGACTTCCGGTCAAGTGATTTCTTTTTCAAATCTCAAAGGCAATATATATATATATATATATATATATATATATATATATATATATATAACTCAACATAATAGAGGGGTTGTTCTTCAGACAGATTTGCTAAATGTCATAGAAAGAACACATGACTAATGAGGAAGTTCTAAAGAAAATTTTAACTAAAAATTAATTAATACTTAAAACCAGAAAGAAACAGTTGAAATTACAGGGACAAATTATGAGGAAAGAAAGCTCAAAAAATTTAATGGCTGTAATCAGAAAGAGGTTCCTTGCATCTATTGGGACACACATAGACCCCAGACATCAAATGGAACTCATATATATGTTCCATTGATAAAGATGTTGGAAGAATTGGTCAATTCCTCATACTACTACAAAAAGTACCTGATTTCATCTGACATGCTCTATATTTGCAAAACTCCAATTAAACAAAAAATGGCATAGTGCTGCAATATATGTGCTGAAACTGTCTAATCTTCATTTTACAATGTTCAGAAAGATCTTTGCAGCCTTGTGAGTAATGAATCATTTTTACTTCTACAATTTTTTTTCCATAGACAAAGTATTACAAGCCTATCACTACTCTCTCACTACTTTCATGGAAAATCTTTGGACAGGCTACTTTTTTTTGCTTCACCAATTCAGATTTTTACACCTAAAACCAGCTGAGCCATGTATAGAGTTGGGAATCATTCTTATTCTACTTAGCTTCATGAGACTGGTTAGAAAGAAGTTTTATTTAGACAGTTTCTTCCTAAAAACAGCTGCTGTGTGGAAAAGATTTCTAATCATGGCAATTTCAAATTCTTCAAGTCCATGGACAACACTTATCTATCCTAAGTATCCTAATAAATTCTTACATCCATTAAAATAGAAACAATTCAGTAAGCATTGTAGTGAATAAAACAAGTTCTATGTTTAAAAAATCAAATGCTAAGCATTGACTCATTGATTTTGTTAGAAATAAACAAATTCTCTTGAATTTACAAACTTTGCTTAACACACACAAAACTCATTAAATTTCACACATCAATGCAAAATGTTTTCGTTTAGAAAACAAAAAAACATTTTAAAAAATTAAATGATCTTTAATTATCAGAAAAAAAACTCTTTTTATGGACCCTTTTCATGAGCTGACGCAAAGTTTGTTATCCAATGGAAAGGCCAGAATCACATATGGAAGTGAATTCCCAAATGACTCTTTGGAGCCCCCACAAACAAAATAAAAGATGGAGCAAAATTGGTTGTCACCAGAGAAAAATGAGACAAGCGTAATTAACATGTCCCTTGACAAATGTCAAGTGATCGCTATTATTGTCTCTTACTTTCATCTCCCACTCCTTTCTTTTCACCATTCACCCTGAGCAATAACTTCAAAGACACTTCTACCAACAATAAATGCTCATACATACATACATACTTACATATGTTCCTGTATATGTACACATAAACTCACTCTTGCAAGAACTACTACAAACTCTTGACACCCCTAAATTCTTAATACTGTTTCTCATTGAACATTAACTTCTACCATTTCATGTTATTCATTTCCATTATTAAATTTCTATTTAAACATATAAAAAGTATACTTTTATTCTTCCACACATTCTAATTCTAATCCAACCTTCTGATGATAGCGAATAATTCTAAGTTGTAGGAAGTTTAGTTATGTATGACACATGGCCAATTAAAAAACATTAACCATCTCTCTACTTCTACAGTGTCACATTAAGTAGCTCTTAAGCATTGTATTGGGTGAAAAATAGAGTAAAAAAACATTAAAAGTAGAAAGAAAAAATTTTTAATAAAATATTCTAGGAACTTTTGCACACACTCTGTACTTTAGAAATAAAATCTTGTAAAGTCACAAAATCATAGTTTTATTTTTTAAAAGGAATAATATTAATCAGGTTTGTGTTCTTTGAATGTTTCCATTCACTTTTTATGGTCTTCAGTATGTTTTTGTCTTTAAACAAACACTTTCCTATAACATTACACGTGTACTTGTTTTTTTTCCCTTTCCACATCAAACTCTAAGCTTGCTGTCAGATAATCTGAACCCAATTCTGAAATAATCCTGATCCTAACCTCTAAATCTAAACCCAACTTTAAGTATAATCCCAAATATTGAACAAAATCTCACCATGATTTTGATGTGCTTACAAATTCACAGAAATTCAAAACACTTGATTTTTAAGGCCCTTAAAACTTGTAAAGAATATATGCAGTAACAGTATAAGTTATGTATGACAGCCATCTTTAAAAAAAGAAAGTGGTCAGCAAACACTCAGAATAACTGGGTATAAAATGAAACTGCAATGAAAAGCCATGTTGTAGTTAATCAGCGGGCAAAAAATAGAAACCAAAATAACTTGAATAAAAAAAAGCAAGTAGTTATGTGAAATAAATGTCAAACAAATTTATTTACAGTTTTTAAAATGTTTTGTTGACTGCTTAATATGTACTGAAAATGTGATGATAAGTTTAATCCATTAGGTGTGTGTATGTCTGCATGAAATAAGGCTATAAAAAGATCTAGTGGAAAATATTTGGTCTTATACAGCATGTAGTTTTTAGCAGGTTGACTATGTGTCATCAATATTGCTACTTTTTATACATCTTTTGCAGCTCTCAAAAGACTCGAAAAAAATGGTTTTATCTCACTTCTGAGTAGTTTAAAGGTGTTCTTTACTTTGTCCAATTCTAAAAAAATATGTGACTTGTAATCTTTTAATGATCTTGAAAAGAGGTTCCCTTTTTATGAATTTTTAATGCCATTTGACAAGATCCTTTTTTTGCAGAAATGTTTTAATACAAACTAAGCTAATTCCTGCCAACTGTTTTTTTTTTTTCATTCACAAACACAAACTTGTTACATTGGTTTATCATTTTTTCCCCCAGGTAAATGTTTTTTATGAATTTATATACTTCAAACACATTTTCCTAATTATGGTAATTTTCTAAACACAGTGCAGATGCGGCACAAAGCCAAAAGTATGATACACCCAGTGAGGATCGAACTCACTACTCAATTGCAATGATTCAAGTGGAACAAGCTTGTTAACCACTACACCATGTTATGTATCCCAGAAAATTGTCTTCCAAAGTAGCATTCTTTTTTTCTTTTTTATAATCATTTCAACCAAAGCAAGGTAGTACTGCCAATGGTGTGCAGGGGTCTACAAGGAAGGAGAGAGAAGAGAAAGAGGAACAGGTTACAGGGAGTGTCAGAAAATGGATAAGAGAAGGATGGGAATACTGCTGTGAAGAGAGAGTAGATCAAAAGTGAGTAGAACAAGATATAGGGGTTGTTTAGGATAAAGATAAGAGACGGATGGGACTCAAGGAGATAAGACATGACAATTTACATTGCATTTAAATTCTTAGAGATTGTAGCTATCAGGGAAGCAAGTATACAGAAGGGAGGTTCACAGGTGGGAAGTGTGAAAAAAGAAGCTGATGGAGTAGAAGTGATAGCTAACACTTGTCTGTTTTGACTGTTACCAATCTAGTAGCTCAAGTACATTTATTCAGAGCGGGTACCATGGAGCTAAACTCACTGAGGCAGAAGCCTTGAAAATATTTATAGAAGAGACAGAGGAAAGCCACATATCGATGAAAAAGTAACTGGAGTCAGGCTGCCAGTTTGCGATTTGTTATATTGCAAATTCTCCTTTTAATTTTGTCGAGAACCCTGAGATGAATAGCAGGGGCACTCAACCAGATATGACAACAGTATTCAATGCATGGATGAATGGTAGATTTTTCTATGAGAAAGATAGATTCAGACATGAAAAACTTCCAGGTCCAACACAGTAACCTGAACTTCCTAGCAGTAGATTTAGCTATTGATTCAATGAAATCATTCCACTTGAGGTTGGCTGAGAGAGTGAGGCCAAGGAGGTGCAATGAATTGCTTTCAAGGAAACTAGTGTGATCTATGCTGATGGGGGTAGGAGAGATTTTCTATAGTGGTTAAATGATAGCAGCTTTGTTTTGAAAGCATAGAAAATTTACAAGCCATTTCTTACCCCAGTCCACCACAGATTGGAGGTCCTTTTAAAGATCAGCAGTGAGGGTTGCTTTAACAGCCTTGACAGATTTCTTATCAAGGCAGCAGTAAATGGAGGTGTCATTAGCATAAATGCCTACTTGGGATCTAATTACATCAGTGAGATTGTTGATAACAATCAGAAAAAGTGTAGGACCTAGGAATAGAGCCTTGAAGGACACCCATGTTTGTAAGATAGGATCAGGAAGCATGCAATACAAACTTCATTACATGATTAGCCCCATGCGTAATAGTGGCAGTGGAATGCCTTGTTGGGATGAGATGATTAAAAAAAAATGATTTGATAGAAACAATTGGGTTGAATCAAACAAGTGTCCAGTTATACCATAGCCCTGTAGCTTGCACAGAAAGCCAGCATGCAAAATTTTGTCAAATGCTTTGAAGATATCCAGGGCAACAGCTCGAACTTCACTGTTCTTATTGAGAGCATGGTATATGTATTCAGTCATAATCGTTAGCATATCAGCAGAATAGTCTATGGGCAGTGAGATGTTGAAGCACTTTAGCATTGATAATAGCCTCAAACACTTTACCAAAAACTGGTAGGTGGTTCCTAGGACAATAATTAAGGGGTTCTCTGAGGGTTCTCCAGTGTTCTTACAAACAAGAACTACAGAGGAGAACTTCCAGCAGGCAGGAAAGCAAGAGAGTCAATAGCTGGAGAAAACAGAAAAGAGTTCAGGAGCCCATTTCTTCATAACAATGACTGGGATTCCTTCACTCACATTTTTGGGGCTGTAGTTTGAAAAAGTCTCTATTCTTACGACGTCACTTATACAAGTCAAGATACTACTGGTTCAATTCGCCATCCTTACTTTCTGAACACAGCACAACATAACTTCGAATTTCTTCTTCTTCTTCTTGCGCTAACAGTCCATCTCCTTCGACTGCTCGCATTCCACTTCTGACTGTCAGATTGGGGCTCCATTTATCTCTCTCAAGTCATCCATGATTTACATACATGCGAACCTCTTTTCCAGTTTTCCCACGCACGTGCACAGTCATTCTAGGCTTTGCCGCCATGTTGTTTGCCTCGTCCAGCACCCACTCTGCAACCACAAAAGACACAGGTAACTCTAAGCCATTTGCTTCGTCTAGGACTGTGTTCACCACAGGGGCCAAGCTTTGAAATTATATCAGAGATCAGAAAAGGAGATATATACATTACACAGGTCAGTTCTAGATGGGAAGTCTGGTGTGGGTACTCCAGACAAGTCAAATGTGAAGTTGGAGGAGAATCTGTGAGCAAAGCACACAGCCTATTTTGCTGTGGCTGTGAAGACCTCAAAATCAATTAGAAATGGTGATTTTTTAAGTGCAGCTTAATTGTGGCACAAAGCCAAAAGTATGAAGTGCACAGTGAGGATCAAACTCACTACTCAGTTGTAATAATTCAAGAAAGACCATTATGTCAAATTATTATTGCCCTCATTATGCATCCAAGAAAATTCTCTTTTAAAGTAGCGTTTTTATTAGAAATGGTGATTTTCTAGGTGCAGCTTAGATGTGGTGCAAGACCAAAAGTATGGGGCACCCAGTGAGAATTTAATTCACTACCCAATTTTAATTAATTCAAGAAAGACTAGCTTGCTAACCATTACACCACAACTAGTTGCCTTTATTATGAATCCTAAAAAATTCTCTTTCAATGTAGCATTCTTTTATTGGGAATGGTGATTTTTTAAAATCTAGCTTAGATGTGGCACAAGACTAAAAGTATGGGGCACCCAGTAAGGATCGAACTCACTACTCAATTGTAATGCTTTAAGAAAGACATGATTCCTAACTATTACATCACAACAAATTGCCCTCATTATGTATCTTAGAAAATTCTCTTTCAATGTAGCATTCTTTTATTGGGAATGGTGATTTTTTAAAATCTAGCTTAGATGTGGCACAAGACTAAAAGTATGGGGCACCCAGTAAGGATCGAACTCACTACTCAATTGTAATGCTTTAAGAAAGACATGATTCCTAACTATTACATCACAACAAATTGCCCTCATTATGTATCTTAGAAAATTCTCTTTCAATGTAGCATTCTTTTATTGGGAATGGTGATTTTTTAAAATGTAGCTTAGATGTGGCACAAGACTAAAAGTATGGGGCACCCAGTAAGGATCGAACTCACTACTCAATTGTAATGCTTTAAGAAAGACATGATTCCTAACTATTACATCACAACAAATTGCCCTCATTATGTATCTTAGAAAATTCTCTTTCAAAGTAGCATTCTTTTATTGAAAATAACTGCAAAACACATTTGCCTTCTCTATTTATAGGCAGAAAGACATAAATGCATGCTGGGATTCCTTCCTAACCAATGTTAGGCCACTTGTTGACACAGACATAGTCTGTCCTTCATTGAAGTCAGAACACTATGTTTGCTTATCTGAATTTGCTCTTATGTGTCAACCCAAATATTTAGTTTGTGAACTTTTTGCTTTATTACGGTTTATTTGCTTTATTACTGATAATTTGCCTTATTACTATTGCTTTGCCTTATTACTGATAATTTGCCTTATTACTGTTGCTTTGTCTTATTACTGATAATTTGCCTTATTACTGTTGCTTTGCCTTATTACTGATAATTTGCCTTATTACTGTTGCTTTGCCTTATTACTGATAATTTGCCTTATTACTGTTGCTTTGTCTTATTACTGATAATTTGCCTTATTACTGTTGCTTTGCCTTATTACTGATAATTTGCCTTATTACTGTTGCTTTGTCTTATTACTGATAATTTGCCTTATTGTTATTGTTGCTTTGCCTTATTACTGATAATTTGCCTTATTACTATTGCTTTGCCTTATTACTGATAATTTGCCTTATTATTGTTGCTTTGCCTTATTACTGATAATTACACCTGGATCTCATGGAGATTAAAAATATTTGCTGTTGATGTGGCAGCTTTTTCAAGAATATATGAACACTGCTTATAATAAAGTGACATCTTAGGTTAATCAAACCAATTCCAGTTTTTCTATTTCAGTCAATCTTGTAAGGTGTTTGATGTTTTGTGGAATGAAAATGCTGTGTAGCGAAATGGACTTGTCTACTTCCATGGTTTTGATAAGTCATATGTCTCATGGGCTAAATGGTTAAACTTATTGCTTCTTGAAATATAAATACATAAATAAAGTAATATATAAAGTAATGAATATCTACCTGTGTGTCTTCCTTTTTGTCTAAAATGGCTACATTGCAAAATACAGAATTATAATGATGATCTTATATATCCCAGAAGGAATATCAGTGAAAGATACGAGTAAGAATGATACTCAACATGAGAAATAGATAGCACGGATTTATTATACGAAGGTACAATAAACCATAAAGTATACAGTAGCAATCAATGGATAGGAGCGGAATAATCTATCAAGTAGAGAATGCCTTCGCCTATGACGTATCCATCTAGTCACTGTCCTTTATAGACTAGATCATTTCATTATGGGGTATGCTAGGATGTTCCACTATAACATGATCCTAATGCTTGAATGCAAGTGGTTGCTGTCTATGTCTAGGCACTCAGCAGCTATCATACATTTCAGGTTAAGAAACATTTTCTATTATTTTCAAATCTATTATTGTCACTTATGTCCCGGGAAGGAATAACAGGGAAAAAAATAGTGCAAGAATAATACTTAACACTAAAGATAGATTAGAAGAGATTTATTATACAACAGTACAATAAACCAATAGACGTACAAGAACAATCAATGTATAGTAACTGGTATAACGATCAAGTAGAAAATGTCTCTGCCTATGACGTATGCTCCCGTCTAGTGATGTATGCTCCTGTCTAGTGATGTATGCTCCTGTCTAGTGACGTATGCTCCTGTCTAGTGATGTATGCTGACGTCCACCCCTAGTCACAGTCTTTTATAGACTAGACCAGATCTATTACGGGGTAGGATAGGATGTTCCTCTACAACAGTCACTGTTCTTGAAGCGACATCTACCAAATTTGTATAGGATACATTGAAAAATACAGCCAATTTTGCATCCAATAATTTTTAAAGTTCATGAAAATAATATTACCTGATTTATCTTTTAAATTCATTACTACTTTGTTGACAAAAAGGATTTCTCTAACATTGGGATATTTAACAGACATACTTTATTCCAATTTTAAAAACGAATGTATGGATATGCGTTTGATTAGCAACCCAGATAAGCTCACATATTAGACTACAAAACAGAGTGATTTCTTTTTGGTTTCCTTGATGAACGAGATGAATAGATTGAAATAGGTCCTATGGCGTTAACATGAAAATTCTGGTCAAGAGTTCTTATGTTAAATTCTCAAACCTGTGTATGTGAATATGCTATTTGTTACCTTATCAATTCTAAACACAGTTTGAAAGTTTACTTTCCAAGTGATTTTGTTCCAGCCCACATGAAATCATCAACATGCATTAAGAAAAGTCAAGAAAGCTTCAATTCATGATGACAGTAGAACACAGACAAAGTTCCATTGATAAATAAGTTTAGATTTGAATAAAGTGTTTATTTCATGCTCCATCTGCTTCCTTTCTCATATTTCACAGTACTAAGTCCTATAGGCCACACTACTTGAGTTTTAGAGGCATAAAATCAAGAAGTTGGCCCCAGACATCACCAAACCTCTGCACACCACTAGTCTTAGGTACTTATTCATAAACTTGAAATGTTTCCCAATTGTCTGGTTCCCTAAGTTTAACTGAATAAATGGCATTTTCATTTTGATATGAGGCTGGTAAAATTGTGAGGTCTACGTCTTCTTTAGTTGGAAATTTTGCTGACTTCAAAAATATTTTTTTGTTTTTCTGCTGATCTGTTTTTTCAAAGTTTATGCTTTTATAGTAGATTCTGGTTTGTTAAACCAAGTATGATGCTTTATGGTGGCTTTACCACTTCTACTGACAACTCCTGCCTTAATACGAGTTCAAGATACTTTTGGTAAAGGTATTAATCCATCTTCCCTCCAGTTATGGGTTAAGTAATAGGACAGATTGGGTTCTATAGCCTTGGCTGGCAACCAGTCTACTGCAGAAAGCAATGGCAACCTACTACGGGAAAACCTTCTGCCCAGTCAGTCATGTCTCTTTCAAGACATGATTGCCCAAAGCGTGTATCACATATGGCACTTAACTGACTGTATTTCACTTTTAACTTTTGGAAATTTAATAACATCTCTGATATTTGTATCTGGGTTAGGATATAACATTTTTGCCAGCCTATTGGATGCACCCTTACATTGGACACACCCAAATTTTGGCATGGAATATTCAGAAAAAATGCAGACATCACAACCAAAAAAATCAAAATTAAACCTTATTTTTAAGTGACATTCTCACTAACCATGAAGAAACGCTTACAGCATTAGCACAAATTATACTACTGTAACTTTTTTAAAAGAGAAGTGAGGTAAGGTTTAATTACCAGGACATCTTTTGGAAAAAGAGAATTTTAGTACATTTCATCCTGCATTTATTGAAAATTGTTTTAGTCATTTTTCAGGGAGACAAATCTGAACATACAGTAAATACATAATTGTCATCATCATCATCATCATTCATGCATCACACCCAGAAGGTGCATAGGGCAGCAATCATCATCATCATCATCATTTATCCATCACACCCAGATGGTGCATAGGGCAGCAATCATCATCATCATCATTTATCCATCACACCCAGATGGTGCATAGGGCAGGAATCATCATCATCATCATCATCATTTATCCATCACACACAGATGGTGCATAGGGCTGCAATCATCATCATCATCATCATCATCATTTATCCATCACACCCAGATGGTTCATAGGGCAGCAATCATCATCATCATCATCATCATTTATCCATCACACCCAGATGGTGCATAGGGCAGCAATCATCATCATTTATACATCACACCCAGATGGTGCATAGGGCAGCAATCATCATCATCATCATTTATCCATCACACCCAGATGGTGCATAGGGCAGCAATCATCATCATCATCATTTATCCATCACACCCAGATGGTGCATAGGGCAGCAACTTTTTGTTGCTGTTTCTGTAACAAACTGTTTTTTACGGGGCAGGGTTGTTAGCCCTGCACCCAACCCCCAAACCTGAAGATCCGGTGGACCATTCTTGGTCCTTACGTTTACAGCACCCGGTATTCCTAAATGGTCACCCATTTAAGTACTGACCAGGTTTGATGTTGCTTAACTATGGTGATTGGACGGGAACAAGTGTATTCAACACGATATAGCCATAGACAAATTCATAATAGCTACAAAGAAATCTACTGGTATCAGTGAACACTGGTACATATGATAATAAGCAAAAAACTTCAGAAATATTGTATTTGTTGGTAAATGAAGTCTCATACCATAGAGACGAAAAAACAAATTCTACTACCTGTATATGAACAAAAACACACACAAAGCTAGTAGCAATATATATCAGTTGAAGCAAATGTTTCTGTAAAATCTGGTGTTGCTGCCAAACAAGTAGCAAAATATTGCATTATTCCATAATTTTTTTTAATTTAAAGTTCTTGAGCGTATTTTTCATGGATATTGTTTTGAAAAAATCCACACCTAATAGGCTGGCAAATAAAATATTTCAGAGTTACTTTGTACTACAATTTCACCAACGGTTTTTTATCTTCACTGAATGATGAAGGTTCATTAATTTCATTAAATTGAATTTGCACGAGATACTAGATTAGCAACTAGGTCCTACCCTTTTACAGTGAAACTGATAAAATGTAACCGCAATTTCTACTTCAACAGCTTCTTCTCTTGCACTTCCCACCTGTGGAATTCCCTTGCACATACTTGCTTCCCCGACAGCTACAATGTCCAGGAGTTTAAATGTAAGGTCAATAGACACCTCCTAACACACTAACTCTATCTACCCAACTCTCATCTTCAATATCCTTACCCGCTATCACCCTCCTTCTGACATTTCCTATAACTAACCACTCTTTCTCATCACCTTCCCCTATGTAGCCCCCTGTGCAATCGTGGCAGTAGAATGCCTTGCTTGGGGTGAAATGATTAAAAAAAAATGTCATCATTTATTGATAATTAGTTCTTGATTCTTGAAACCTGCTTACTTCCAAATTGCTCTCAGGGCTGCAGCAAATAAACTCCTGCCCCATTCTGAACAGATAGCATTGTGGTGATACCGACCAAACAAAGCGAGGGACTGGATGTTTGCTCTATAACGACCAGAAAGCAAATGACCAAAAGTCGTCGTTGTGCATCCAGGTTCGTGCAGATGTTCCGGTTGAAAAATAAAAATTAATCAAATATTAAATTTCCATTTCGCGAGCCTACGCAAATTTTAATTATCAGCCAATGGGAAGCCCAGAATCAAATACGGATATGAATTCCCAAATGACCACCTGCGAATCAAAGAGCCAAGATAAAAACCCGAGACAGAAAGCACCCAGCAAACAGTGACAGGCGAGAGTAATTAATATCTCCCTTGACCAAGTCAAGTGGCTACTATACTCGTCCTTTCACCTCTTCTTCCTTCTTCCCTGTCTCAAAACTACTTACTGACCTAAGGAGCAACTACTTCAAAGACATTCCTCACATACCTCCGCTCCCCACATTCCTAAGCATTAATTCTCTTTCAGCTTATTATTTTCCATGAACATTTTAATCTCAGTTGGACCTATATTCAAGTATTACTTTAATTGTAAAAACATAAATTGATATATGTATATATAAAAATGTTATTTTTATACTCAAATTACTTTTCTTGATTTTATAAACATTTTATGACTTATAGTGGGCCATCTACCACAAGGCCAAATTCCATTAACCTGCAACAGTATACAATTACCCTTCACTAGAACGGACTCCCACTACAACCAGAAAAAGAATAGATAAGCAACCCACTATAGCATGTACACACATGCATGGGATGTTATAGCTATTACTGCTGGGTTGATTCTTTCACCTAAACATCCAAAACTTGTTAAATAGCTTTCGCCACTGAAATAAATAGGCAAAAAGAAAAGGAAAGATACAGAGACACTAGAGGGACAGTTTGGACACTGATTTTATTTTTGGTTCTAACGACCTCTTGTTGGGCAAATTCCTTTCTGAACAGTTTGGCATGTCTTTACCATCCAAAGTTCAACAGAGAAAGAGATCGAGTTTATTTTTGGCACCAGGAGGCCTCTCTTTTTGCGCATGCGTCAATTGTCTTTCCTGTCAGATGACTGCTGGGAGATTTTTATGTTTATTTTATTTTGTACTTTTATTTTATTTTGTATTTTTATTTTATTTAGTGTTTTTTATTTTATTTCGTATTTTTATTTAATCCCTACACATGCACATAAATATAATTTTTCTTTCTTGTGTTGAACAAGAAAGAAAAATTATATTTATATATAAGAACAAGGCTCGGGAGCCACTTGAGATACAGGGTTACAGAGTAAGAGGCACAGTTTATGTGGATATGTGGGAAAAAGAACTTTTAGACTTGTTATGGTGCCTTCCTTTTGGCAAAAATGGCTGTTTACCAAAAGAGTTTGATGAGGTCATTGATATGATTTCATAATTTCTCAATGGCTGACTTTCCACAAGGAGAATATCAGGATCTTCATGACAGCTGCCAAGTAAGCAATCGTCTCTAAGTCATTTATCTATTTTTCCATTTTTTGCCAGTGTAAGGCCAGAGAGCCACTCAAATAAGAAAATGATGATATATATATATATATATATATATATATATATATATATATGTTTACATGGTATATCACACGCGTATGTTTACATGGTATATGACACACTAAAAGTCTACCTTTTCTTCCAAGTGCCCATAGCTCAGCGGTAGAAATGCCGACTGATGTCAATTCGATTGAGTTTCAATCCTGGCTTCCCTGACAGCTACAATCTCCAGGAGTTTAAATGTAAGGTCAATAGACACTTCCTATACACACTAACTCGCATTCATTCTCTCAAACACTCTTCCCATCTACCCAACCCTCAGCCTCGGTGTCCTTACCCGTCTATCACCCTCCTTCTGATATTTCCTATATCTAACCACACTTTCTCTTTACCATCACCTATATAACCACTTGTGCAATAGTGGCAGTGGAATGCCTTGCTTGGGGTGAAATGATTAACAAAAAAAAAACAAATCAGATATCTAACCATACTGATGAGCTGTGATACAGTGAAACAGATCTGTCTGCGAATGACTATATATATATATATATATATATATATATAGGATAGATAACTGTTGCTTCTAGACTTGAAGAGATTAAAATTGTAATGATTGGAGAAGCATCCTTTTAGGAATTTGTTCCCCAAGGCAATGAAGATGATGTAACTTTGTATCCATAGCATGGCAGGTATTAACTGTAATAGTGGAAATTCATAACTAAGAAATGTAGCACTTTAGAACATTTTTTATGAAAAAGTGATAGAGTAGAGATACATTTATAATGTTTCATCTGTGAAAAAGGAGATGTAAGGTGGAAAATATTTCAACTTCCTCAAGGCCGTGTAGGTGTTTTTCAACTCTATCAAAGCTGGAAAGTGTGTATTGAGCAGTTTCCAGTCGAGATACGACAGAAATCCCACATTTTTTGTTTAATACACATCTTGTAAATATAGAGTATGACAGCTTTTGATTTTTTTTCTTTCATATATATCAACTACTACTTTAATGCCAAAATTTAATTTTCTTGGAGGTTTAAAATAATCAAAATATGATAAGTTATTCAGCTTTCACAACTGAATATATGGTAGACTCAGGATTTGGGTTTGTTTGTTTAGAGGCATATCAACTACTTATGGGTCATTTAATGCCAAAATTTAATTTCCTTGGGTGCATTTGTAATTTCATTTTAAAAATGTATTGCTGGAAATTTTTTTTCAAAAATATATTACTGGTATTTTTGTTATGAAAATGTGTTTTCATATTTTTAACCTCAGTGTGAGGGTTAACTATTTGCCCATAGTTGGGACCCTAGTAGGTGCTACCACCCTGAGTTAGGGTGGACATGGGAACTACAGAAATTAAGAGATTGTGTCATCCTCCTCAAAACCTTCTAATCAGAGACCTTGTTGTTGGATGTAGTTTATCATCATACCCATGACAGAAACATGGCAGAAGGAATCATGTACTTTATGGAGTGGTTAAATGAGCTATTTTTTCAGCATTTTCAGTCATGGATTGCAGATTTATATTGCATAGACATTGATTGAAATAGAACATGCTAATACTTTGAGGCAGTTTTTTTTCTACTTTTTCATCTTTAGTTATGAAGATTGAAGTACAAAAAGATTGAAAAACTTTAGTTTGCATTTCATACATCTTTTTGAAATCAGTGACAAAAACAAATTTTGCTATTCTTTGAGAGTCTAATTTTTTTGAGATTGTAAAACCAAATATATTATCTGAGAGAAATAAGATAAAATCTAGAGACGGCAATATTCAGTTAACACCAGCCTTCTTTGTGTTCACCCACTCATTGCTACAGTCTGGCTGACATGAGCATAAATTTGAAATAAAAGAATAAAAGATATTAAGCCTTTATTCTTCACACAGATTGTTATATTTGTGAAAAGTCAATTCACTTATTATTCATATATAATTACACCTAACCAAAATATACTGTTACATGTGAAAAGGTAAAATGTTAGCATTAAGATTTTAATGTTAAATTTTAAACAATTTCATTTGCATCATAGTATTATTTCAAACTATTGTTCTTATCTTGGTTGATATAGATGTTATTATAGACACAACGTTTTGACCAAGTACCCTCTTGTCATCATCAGGTGTCTATTAATTGGCTGATATGGATTACCATCCCATAACCAGTTGTCAGGACTGAATATAAAAGGCTCCAAAAATACACCACTAATGCCCTTCAGGAGAGTAGCATAGTGGATATAGCAGTTGGTTATACATGTGTTACTATCATCTAGTGATCATGAGTTCAATCCATAGATCTAGTAGTGATGCAACAATTTCAACAAGAAAGAACAATGACCAATTTCACAGGATATATCTCAACAGTCAACAGATAATCCATATCAGCCAATCAATAGACACCTGATGAAGACCATAAATGTTATGCCTATAATAACATCTATATCAACCAACATGATAACAATAGTTTGAAATAATACCAATATATTGAAAATTATTCATCTCAGAAATAAATATGAAGTGAATATATAACTTTTATCAAAGTTTGTTTTTTTCATATAATAGCATAATAGATAGCTGTATTGATTTTCATGATTTGCCAAAACACACATTTTCTTTCTCCATGGTAAATATAAAAATATAAACAAGTTAACTTTACAGATAAGCTTTTGACTCTTTCATTTCATTATACATTAGACTGAATTGGCTAGATCAGGGGTCAGCAACCTTTTGTTAACTATATGCTAATTTAAGGTTTTAAAATCATTCAATGTGCCAACAGCATATGTATTTTTATCCAAGTAAAGGTCAATAAATCTGTTATATAATAAATTTTATGTAGTAATATATGCAGTATGTAAACCGCATTAATAAAAAGAAAGTTTTTTAAAAGTTTTTTGCAAAGGTTTTATTATTAATAGGAGCCTTACCCTTGCATGGTCTTAGCCAATTGCTCAATATTGGCAACATACTTTGTTACTTTAAGTTTTACACAATTTTCTAAATGTTCAGGTGTTAGTCAACTTTGTTGCGAACTTAACACTGCTTTGATGTGAGAGAAAATTTGCTCACTGGAATAAGATGAACCAAAAACCAAAAGAAGAGGAAAAGCAATTTTCTTCAAACAGATGAAAGATCTTTAGGGTGATGTCTGAACCAAAAGCCAAAAGAAGAGGAAAAGCAATTTTCTTCAAACAGATGAAAGATCTCTAGGGTGATGTCTGAACCAAAAGCCAAAAGAAGAGGAAAAGCAATTTTCTTCAAACAGATGAAAGATCTCTAGGGTGATGTCTGAACCAAAAGCCAAAAGAAGAGGAAAAGCAATTTTCTTCAAACAGATGAAAGATCTCTAGGGAGATGTCTGAACCAAAAGCCAAAAGAAGAGGAAAAGCAAATTTCTTCAAACAGATGAAAGATCTCTAGGGAGATGTCTAACCATTGAGAATAGCGTCAGACTTTTCTAAATTTTTGTTTTCTAGAGACTTCCTTAGTTCAACAAATCATTGGAAACTGCTTGGCCTGCCACATGTGGCATGTGTACTGTAAGTTGCCGATCTTTAGGCTGGAATGTTTACATGAAGACTAATAGTGGACAATTTTACACTATGATTGCAATCAACACAAATCAATGAATGCAAAAAGGTTAATTCCAGTTGAAGGGAATCAGAATTTTAACATTCAATGAAAAAAACAGAATAAAATTCACCAATCAACAAACTTTCCATCTATTCTTTATAACATTCTAGAATGCTAACCAAAATATTTTCCTTGCTGAAAAGGGCTAATGTTTATCTTTACTCAGTTTTGATTAATTATTAGCCAAAACAAATAGAATTATTTATTTCATATCCAGCAAGAATCTTTGAATTTTGTCAACCTCTTTCTGAAATGCAAGGAATATGCAGAACATGACTTACCTTTTTGAATGTGAATCTTTGTGTGAATTTCAGCCCAAAGTAATTTAATATAAGGTCTTTATTGATTTACTAAGGCTTCTTTGCCCAAAGTTTATGGCACATGTAAAAAGAAAAGAGAACTTGGAGAATCCGATACTCACAGTGAAGATAGAGGGAAAATGAGACAGGAAAAACAGTGGGTGACATACTTGATGGGCTTAAGCAAATGAATGGCAGAGGAGGGTTTGGGAGAAAACTGATACTTAACATCAGGAAAAGACAGATGAAGTTTGTGGGACATGTAATGAGGAAAGAGGGCTTGGAGAACCTAATGCTCATGGGACAGATAGAGGAGAAGAGAGACAAGGGAAAGCAATTCATGACATACTTGATAGACTTGAACAGATGGATGGTGGAGCAGGGATTGAGTTGAATAACAGGAGAAGGGGTATTAAGAGCAACAAAGGACAGGGTGATGTGAAGGGCCATAATTGCCTACATCCTGAAGGGACACGGCACATAAAAGAAGAAGAACAGGACAGAATATATTAAGAGCAACAAGAGACAAGAAGATGTGGAGAACTATGATCACCTACGTCCTTAACCCTCTAGAGCCATTCGTATCATATTTGATACAGTATGAAAACAAGCCTTGAAAGAAATATTTTCCTGAAAAATTTTTTAAGAGAAATATTTTATAAATTTCAAATGAAAGCAGTACTGACTGCTCAGTCAATGAATACCAAATGTTTCCTTATAGGGAAATACCAAATGTTTCCTTATAGGGAAATACTGTATCAAATATGATACGGATGGCCCTAGAGGGTTAAGAGACACGGCACATAAAGAAAGAAGAAGACTTCTTTCTTTCACTTTTTATCTTTGCTGTTCAGTTTTATTCATTAATTTTAAATATTCCTTCATCTCGTTATCTTTATTCAGGTTATTGTGGGTCTAACCTGCAAATAATTTTTTATAAATATGCCTTTGTTTACAGCTTTTTGTTTGTTGATATATAAATGTTTACCATTGTTGTTTATTATATATAAAACATCACTTTCACATTCATAGTGTTGTTGGAAACTAAATATTCTGTACCAAATTCTATTAGTGGACATAATGTTAATAGATTATTTATCATCACCCTAAATATTAATCTTGAATAACGACAAATATATATTTGCTCAAAGAACAGCACTGCTTTCTGTATCAACAGTTACAATGAATTTAAGGAACAACTGCAGTCTATCTATTCAACACCATGCAGGAAGAAGCAAGGACATTTTATTTGTGGGTGTACCTTTTGCATTGGCATCTAATCATATCAGTCTTAGAGAAAGGAAGCTTGTAAATGATCTATGGGAAAATAAAAGACTTGTCACTATTTCATTTGCAAAAAAGCAAAAGTGACAATCCCATCCAGCCAGCTGTCACAATTTATTTTCAGTAATGTCTCTCATCAGGAAAAAAAAGATATCCCTTCACTGCTATAAAAGTGTCATCTTGAATAAGTAGCTCCCAAAAATCTTTTGCAAAGGTAGAACCATAACAGCTTTTGAATAAGGATAACAAGAGAAAGAATATTCCTTTTTGTTATTATCCTTATTAACGTGAGGTTAAAGAACAGAATTGACCATCAAAGATAAAAAAGAAAGTAAGAAGCTTTAACATACACTACCGGCCATAATTATTAGGCCACCCCAGTTTTTTAAAAGAAATGATGTATTTCATACTGTTTTTAGTATTTATTGCCAAGTGGATAATTCTAAATGAAAATAGATTGGTTCATTTGTTATTATTACTTTGCAAAATTTTACAAGGCAAGGAAGCAAAGATGAACTCATCTGAATCACCCAAAATTTTCTTCATGTTTTTCAATGATGAAACTGCAATATAGATAATTATTAAATATTTATAAATTGTGCAGTATTAACAAAAGAACCATCCTATTTTCATTTACAATTATTCACCTGGCAATAAATACTAAAAAATAGTATGAAATACAACTTTTTTTTTTAATACACTGAGGTTGTCTAATATTTATGGCTTGTAGTGTAGTTCTTTAGTTCTTCAGAAATTTTCCAACTTCTTATTCAGTTTCCTCATGGTATATACTTGGTGAAAACATTGACAATCACACCTACCTCCCATTAGCATGGAACAGGCTTGCCTCCCAGAGAGTAAAACACTACGCCTCCTTGGCCTCAAACTCTCAGTGGACCTTAAGTGGAATGACTATATTGAATCCATTGCTAAAGCCGCTGCTATGAAAGTCAGTTCTCTGTGCAGGGCGTGGAAGTTTTTTCCATCTGAATCTATCCTGTATATAAATCTACCGTCCACCCGTGCATTGAATACTGCTGCGACATCTGGTTGGGTGCCCCTGCTGTTCTCCTCGGGGTTCTTGACAAAATACAATAGAGAGTCTGTAATGTGATTGATACTGACTTGGCAGACCAGCTGCAGTCACTTTCTCACTGGCGTGATGTGGCTTCCCTGTGCCTCTTCTACAAATACTTTCACGGCTTCTTGAAATTTATAATCTTTTAAACTTCAAAAAAACTGAATGTATAGTCATCAGCAAAAAGAAAACCCCAATATGCTGACTAAAGGTCAGAGAAACTGAAATAAAACAAATAAAGAAATTTAAATACCTGGGAAGCATTCTGACAGAGGATGGAAAGTGTGACATTGAGATACAAAGATGCATTGGCATGGTTAAGAACACATTTCAAAAGCTAACCAGATTACTGAGAGACAGGAAAAACTCATTGGAAACAAAGAAAAGAGTGCTGGACTGCTATGTGATATCTCTCCTTCTGTATGGCAGTGACTGTTAGACAATTTCTTCAAAGATGAAGAAGAAGCTCGAGGCAGCAAAAATGTGGATCTACAGAAGGATACTGAGGATACCATGGACTGAGCAACAATGAAGTGTTGGAGAAGATGCAAATGAGAAGAAAACTCATACTCAACATCAGGAAGAGACAACTGGGAGATATAATAAGGAAGGAGTGTTTGGAGAATCTAATACTCACAGGATAAATAGAAGGAAAGTGAGGCAGGGGAAAGCAGTTTGAGACATATTTGAAAGGTTTGAGCAACTAGATGATGGAGCAGGCTTTGGGAGAGATACTAAGAGGTAATATATTGACAGCAACAGGAGACAGAGCCAGGTGGCAGTCCATGATAGCCAATGTCCTGAAGGAGCATGGCACATGAGGAAATAAAAAGAATGATGAATAATGTATTTGTTATATTTTCAATGATGAATAATATATTTGTTATATTTTCAATGATGAATAATGTATTTGTTATATTTTCAATGATGAATAATGTATTTGTTATATTTTCAATGATGAATAATGTATTTGTTATATTTTCAATGATGAATAATGTATTTGTTATATTTTCAATGATGAATAATGTATTTGTTATATTTTCAATGATGAATAATGTATTTGTTATATTTTCAATGATGAATAATGTATTTGTTATATTTTCAATGATGAATAATGTATTTGTTATATTTTCAATGATGAATAATGTATTTGTTATATTTTATTAATCTATTGTCTAAAGTGAATTTTCTTTTTTATTCAACATCTTTTGTTTAATCATTTTACCCCAAGCAAGGCAGGACTGCCACTAGCGTGTAGAGAGTTTATCTTGAATTTATATGCCTTGTCCCTTTCAAATGTAGACAATCATGGACCTCCACTTACCCCTATCTCTTGTTGCTCTCAACACCTTTTCTCTTGGTATCTCTACTAAATCCCACTCAGACAACCACTTGCTCAAGCCCTGTAAGTATGACTCACATTGTTTTTCCCTGTTTAACTTTTCTTCTGACTGTTTCATGTGTATTATATTCTCCAAGCCCTCCTTCCTCTTTTGAGAGTTTCAGAAATTTCAGTCGTCTCTTCCTGATGTAAAGTATAAGTTTCCTTTTCATTTACATCATTTCAAAAACTTTCATGCTGCTCATATGTTTGGTCTATATCATCCTCAACATCCTTCTGTAGATCCACATTTTTGTTGCTTCTAGTCTCTCTTTCATCTTTAAGAAGCAAAGAGTGTTACAGTGAGAGAAAAGAATTGTTACAGAAAGAATAAAAGATGAATGGGATTCAAGAAGATAGAAAATGGCAATGTTGCATTTAAATTTTTGAAGATTGTAGCTATCAGGGAAGCAAGTAAACAGAAGTGAGTTCAACAGGTGGGAAATGCAAGAGAAGAAACTGTTAGAGTAGAAGAAGTGGTTACATTTAACTATTTCAACAGTGGAAGGATGGGACCTAGACTCATGGCTGGGATGTGTAGGGTAAAAGCTCATCAGAGTAGAAAATATTTGTAAAAATGACAAAGGGAAGCTAAGTGAGGAGAAAATAACTGAAGTCAAGATGCTAAGTCAGGATCCAGATGTTTACATTTTTTAACAAAGTCTTATTTACTGACCAGCTGAAAAGCAGTGTATCCTTGTTAGGTTTCTGTTACCTTATGCAAAAGTCAAAGATTTTTCTTTTTAAAAACATAGGTCAGCTGCTGCTACATATTCTACAGTCAATTCTTTTTGTTATAGCTCTTGTAATGTGGTTGTTAGTAAATATTTCTGATTTTATTGTTTTTCTTGGTGAATGAAGAAATTATTTGCAAATGATAAGCTTATAATTAAAAGGTAATATCAAACATGAGAAAGTGATCTAAACTTATTTATAAACGAAATTTTGTGTGTGTGTGTGTGTGTGTGTGTGTGTGTGTGTGTGTGTGTGTGTGTGTGTGTGTGTGTGTCCATTACCTACAGACTCCAAAATGGCTGACCCAATTTTCTTGAAAATTTACACCATTCTACAATAAGCATCTTTGAGTGTTCTTAGCTAGGTTTTGTGTCAAGGTACCCCCGATAAATATTGAAAATCGATAATCGAAAAAATTGGGTTATAAAAGGAGTGGTCCAATTTTAATCAAATTTGATACACTCATAGACAAAGACATAAGAAACAATATTCAGAAGTTTCAAGGCTGCAGTCCTTACAATAGTGCAGAAAATTTGATATCGATACCAGGAAATCAAAATTACATCCATTCATTTTTCTTTCAGTCTACAGTTTCACTTTAACTGGAAACAACTATTGCATTTTAATCTTTTGTGCCAACGTCCAAAGAGTCTGAGCTCCAGGACCATGAATTAATTTTAAAGCTTTCATTACACCCAAGCAACGCTGGGCTATACTGCTAGTATTTGTATAAAACTTATTTGTGGTCTTCATTCCTGGAGTGGTTTAAATCTATGTGCTCTGCTTGTGAGGTGCTGATGGAAAAGTGTCAGTCTCTAAAGTAGAGCAGTTTCCTTTTTATTTTTTTCTATGGAATCATGGAAATTAGTTTTGTTTTATTTCTTGTCATTGCAAGAACACTACACTACTATTGTGGCATAAACTCACTACACAGATATAGCCAGAGACAAGTTCAGAAAGATATTGCACTGATGGAGATTCATACTTGTGCTTTTTTCTAAATATATTTTTGTGTTTATTAACATTTATTCAATTATATTGCAGTTCCATGATTATTGCTATTACTTTCCTGTCTGATATTGTTGACAGTATTTTTTGATTTATTGAGGTTTAAATAATGTGAATAAGAATAAAGAACAGCTTGTGCTCACCAGTTCCTGTCATAGAGGGAAAATAATATTTAGGCTGTAAGATTTGATTTCTATTTACCAATTCTTGGTCATGCTTAGAATGTCTGTTTTCTCTTCTTTCTCTCTTTTTACTCTTAACTCTGCTACTGCTTCCTTGTCCTCTTTCTTCTTTTAAATATGGCAATCCCAAAGATTCCAAACCCAGTTTCATAAAAATGCAATAACAATATCCTGGCCCTTACTGTAAAATCTCTCCCACACATTTATGCAGTTTCTTAGCTGGTATCAAGATAAGTCACACTTCATCCAAATAAAAGCCTTTAAAATTTGAAGGAGAATAAAGTGACCTAATGGTTAAAATTCTAGTTTTTATTCCCTTTGCACTGATTTCCTTGGAAAGGCATGAATTCAATTCTCTCCTCACCTTTACCTCTGCATCTGACTCCTGCCAATCGGCAACTCCGACCATGCTGTTGTCTCTCTTAATATTTCTTTCCACTCGCACTCCCCCCAGGACCTCTATACTATAGAGGTCCTGGGGGAAAGTGTGAGTGGAAAGGACCTCCTACTGCTACCAAAAAGCTGACTGGGACGCATTTTGCGATTTCCTATGCGACGTCCCTTGAGGATAAGTATTTGATCTCCCAGTTGATGACTGTGTCTCTGAGATTTCGTTCTGGGTGAAAAAAGACAACCAAATGTTCAGTTAAGCATGAAAAGTTTAAAATTAAGTAAAAAAAGATGACTTACTTTTAAGAATATTTCAAAAGAAAGTTGCAACCATCCCATACGTTATTGCCAGTAAGTTAAAATAATTGTTTCTTCACAGATATTTTGAGAACTGGAGAAAAGAATCATTACCTTATGCATTATTTTATACAAGCCAAAATTTTGCCTTGCATTTTAAAATATATTGTTATATATTCTTTATATTGTGTTTCTCTTCTCGATAATTGTGTCAGATTTGTGCCATAAAGCGTAACTGGAAGTCAGGGATCAGTTTATGTATTGATTATACTATAGAATCAATCACCCTACTTTATATTATCTATATCTATATACGTTACCCTTCCACTTCCCACCCTAATAAAGTAGAAAAATTCTACAATGATTAGATTTTTTTTTAATTGGAGTAGATAGTACCTACTATCGCCCAGTCTCACACTCCACCCACTTCTTTTGGACAGGAGTAGAGGTGATCGCCTTGTTTCTTGTTTAGGAAGGGGTTCCTGGTTCATCTCTCTCTTTTTCAGTCTTGATGTCGGTTCGGCTGGAAGCTTTTTGCAGTTGGTGAGTATGGCGGCAACATCTCTTCATTCTGAGGGTACCGGGTTGGCAGTTTCCTGGTTGCTGCTTCCGACTGGTAGTTAGGAGCCCGAACTCTTGCATAGCATCTTGAGAGGCTGCTCTGATCAACAGTTGAATAATATCGGGGTTCTTGTAGTGCCATTTCATGCATGGATGGGTGTCCCTGCATGAATTTCCGATGGGCAACCCCGAGGCCACATTATGCTGCAGGCGGTGCCATTCACCATCCTTCACCTGCTGCAATTAATGACCATCTGACACTACTCTAGACCTCTCTCTATCCACAACTAAAACCAGCATGAAATTAAACAAACAAAACAGCAAGACTAAACTAGCTAGTCATAAATCGCCCAAACCTATCTGCGTTTCCTTCACAAACATACGAGGTATTTGCAGTAACTTTACTAGTGTAGAATCATTCCTTCTAACTAACTCACCCGATATCTTAGCTATATGTGAGACTAACCTTGACCCTTCTTATCCCCTCTTTGGAGCTGTTCATTCCTGGTTACCTTCCCTCTTCAGGAAGGACTCCAATGTCCATATGCATGGGCTTGGTGTATATGCCATCAAACAACTCCCCATAGCCAGGGTCACATCTCTTGAATCCCTGGATCATTCCTTCATGTGCTTCCGTCTCTCACTTCTAAGCTCGGTTAGCTATCTCTTCTTCCTCTACCGCTCCCCCTCTTCCTCTGACTGTACGGTACTTGATAGCATCTCTACTAATATCGACAGGGCCATTTCTTCTCACCCATCTGCCCATATATTTTTGTTTGGCGATTTTAACGCCCACCACACCAAGTGGCTTGAAAACTCAGCCACCGACCTTGCTGGGATCCGCACCATGTATTTTTCAATAACCCAAGCTCTTACGCAAGTGGTGGACTTCCCCACGTGTTTCTCTAATAACCCTAACGGAAGGGACTCTTTACTTGAACTTTGCTTTACCTCCATTCCAGACTCCTGCACTACCAGGCAACTCTGCCCCCTCAGAAACTCTGACCACACCGTAGTCTCCGTCAACATCTCAATCTGCGCTAACTCTACCCAAGAAAACCAGACCAGCAGAATATCATACTGCTACCAGAGAGCAGATTGGGACTCATTCCGAGACTTCCTCTGCGACGTCCCCTGGAACAACGTCTTCGATCTTCCTGTCGAAGATTGTGCCTCCAAGGTCTCCTCTTGGGTTAAGGCTGGCATTGATGCTTTTATCCCATCCAGGAAATTCCAACTAAAATCAAATTCATCCCCCTGGTTCTCACCCGCTTGCTCGGCTGCCATTGCCCACTGGAACCATTTCTTCCGGCTCTATCGAAGCTGCTTGTCGAACCAAAACAGGTGCCTTTTCGCCTCAGCACAGAACAAATGTAAAAAAGTACTGAACGAAGCTAAGAGGGTGTTTGCTACCAGAATGAGGCAAGATTACTGGCGACTCTGCAAAAAGTGTGCTCAACAAGAGCAAGATTTCAATACCCCCACTAATCAATGAATTTGAAGTTCTCACCTGCCCAGCGGACAAGGCTGAATGCTTTGCTGTAGATTCTCCACCAATTCGACACTGGACTCATTAGGGATACCTACACCCGACTTCCTAACCAGAACTAAGGCTCAATTAAATAACGTCCACATTACACCCTTGCTAGTCACCAAGATAATTGCACAACTTGACCCAAATCTGCTTCCTGTTTTCCTGCCTGTTGGAAGTCCTCCTGTGTAGTTCCTATATTTAAGAATTCTGGTGAACCCTCAGACCCCGCCAATTACCGTCCTATTAGTCTCCTTCCGATCTTTGGCAAAGTTTTCGAAGCCATTATCAACGCTGAGGTGATTCAGCATCTCACGGCCCACAGGCTTTTCTCTGACAAACAGTACGGGTTTTGCTTCACCAGGTCTACTGCTGATATGCTAACGACCATTACCGAGTACATATACCGGGCACTTGACAAGAATGGCGAAGACCGAACTGTTGCCTTGGATATCTCCAAAGCGTTCGACAGAGTCTGGCACGCTGGCCTCTTGTGCAAACTGTGGAGCTACGGGATAACTGGACATCTGTTTGACCTCATCCAGTCATTCCTCACTAACCGCACATTGAAGGTGGTATTAAATGGGCATGCCTCCCAAAACTACCATACGAACGCGGGCATCCCTCAAGGTTCTATCCTAGGTCCCACGCTCTTTCTGATGTACATTAATGATCTCCCCGACACCATTAGATCCCAAGTTGGCATGTCTGCCGATGACATAACAATCTACTCTCACATCGACCAAAAACCAGGTGTGGATGACAAAGCGAACCTTGCTGCCATACTTGAAAAGGACCTCCAATCCGTAGTGGCCTGGGGTAGGAAATGGCTAGTAAATTTCAATGCTTCTAAAACGAAGCTGTTATCAACTAACCACCATAGACAATCGCATCTACCTCCCATTAGCATGGAACAGGCTAGCCTCCCAGAGAGTAAAATACTACGCCTCCTTGGCCTTACACTTTCGGCAGACCTCAAATGGAATGACTATATCGAATCCATTGCCAAATCTGCTGCTATGAAAGTCGGCTCTCTGTGCAGGGCCCGGAAGTTTTTCCCACCTGAATCTATTCTGCACATATATAAATCTACCATCCGCCTGTGTATTGAATATTGCTGCCATATCTGGTTGGGTGCCCCTGCTACTCTCCTTGGGCTTCTTGACAAAATACAAAGGAGGATCTGTAATGTGGTTGATACTGACTTGGCAGACCGGCTGCAACCACTCTCTCACTGGCGTGATGTGGCTTCCCTGTGCCTCTTCTACAAGTACTTTCATGGCTTCTGCTCCGATGAACTTAGATCACTGGTGCCGCCTAAGCACGAATTTACACGAGATACTAGATTAGCAACTAGGTCCCACCCCTTTTACAGTTAAACAGATAAGATGGAACCGTAAATTCTACTCCAACAGCTTCTTTTCTTGCGCTTCCCACCTGTGGAACTCCCTTCCACATGTCTGCTTTCTCAACAGCTACAATCTCCAGGTGTTTAAATGTAGGGTCAATAGACACCTTCTATCACCCTTACTCCCAATTATTCTCAGAACACTCTCATCTACCCAACCCTCATTCTCAGTATCCTTACCCGCCTATCACCCACCCTCTGACATTTCCTATATTTAACCATTCTTGGTAACCCTAGCCGCCTATCACCCACCGTCTGACATTTCCTATATTTAATCATCCTTTCTCCACTCTATGTAGCGCCCCGCGCAGTAGTGGCAGTGACATGCCTTGCTTGGGGTGAAACGCTTATAAAAAAAAAAAATATGTTGTTGTTGTTGTTTTTGTTTTAATGGCATATCAACCTCGGCAGGTCATTTATTGCCAACTAAATTTTATTTATTTATTGCTGGTAATACTTTTTTCTTTCAACAATTTATTGTTGTTTTTATATACTCAGGCCATCTACTCAGGCCCTTCAATTATGTTATTTGTTGCTTTCCTCTGTCTCTTTTTCTCTCTATCTGGCCTGTTAGTATCAGGTTCTCCAAGCCCTCCTACCTCATTGGATGTCCCAGGAACATTAGCTCTCTCTTCCTGATGCTCTGTATTAATTTCCTTTTCATTTCCATTCTTTCCAAAACCTCATCATCGCTCACATGCTCGGTCCATGATATCTGCAGAATCCTTCTGTAGAACCTAAATCTTAAATAATTTCACCAAACCTATATGTTCAATATGTAAACATATGACACATGCTACCAACCAAGAAATGACCACTCCATATTGCATTTTAATTATTGATGGTAATAATGTTTAATGATTTTAGTTGGTTGTTTTGTTTTTATGGCATATCAACCTCGGCGAGTCATTTATTGCCAACTAAATTTTATTTATCTATTGCTGGTAATACCTTTTTTCTTTCAACAATTTATTGTTGTTTTTATATAAGTTTTGTGTCTAGTAATACTTTTTTCTTTTCGAGTACCAAGATTCAGTGGGATTTGTTTTTAAGGGCAGGGTCCTCAAGTCGTACCCTTGTTATTTAGCCCATAACTGAAGGGAAGGGATGGATTAATACTTTTCCCAAGGGTACCAGTGCTTAAGTGAATGCAGGGTATTCAACTGGAATTCGAACTTGGCTCACCGATTTCTCTTTCTGAGCCGATATCCACTGCACCACAATGCACATCCGTCACTAAACACTTACAGCACCCGGTATTCCCAAGTGGTCACCCATCTAAGTACTGACCAGGCTCAATGTTGCTTAACTTTGGTGATCAAGCGAGAACCGGTGTATTCAACATGATATGGCCATAAGCCGTGTAAATATGTCTTTCACACATTAATTCTGAATACATTTTTTTTTGCAATGGGATTCACCCTGTACAAGGCTCCGGAGTCACTCAAGGTAGAGGATTACAGAGTAAGAGGCACAGTTAGAAGTGTGTAAATTTTTCTTCTAGATTAGTTCCAAAAAATGTTTACAGAAAAATTAAAATAGTTGAAAGAAGTTTTTGGACCAAGCAATACTATTCCCATACATTTAAAGAAAATTATGATTTGCTCTACTCAAAAATGATAAAAAGATGGTTCTAATTAAATTCTGTCAGACAGAGAAGGACATTCCTAGATTTTGATCACTCAGTTTCAATTCACATGTCAATTAATGAAGGTTTATAGATAATTCAAATTTCTTTTCTTTCATTCCAATTTTATTACATGGTTTTCTTGCCTGATGATGAATTATAACATTAATTTTTCCATGTCAAATTCTTCTCAATGTTTGCCAGTTGCTTCCTTCTTTTATGTTTGGCAACAAGATGACTGTTATATACCAGTTCTAAAAGACCCTATTTTAACAGTCATACTGCTACAACAAAAGGATAAATATTACTTAGGGTTACAAAAGATAGAAAGTAATGGAGGGTTATGATCGCCCATGTCTTGAATGAATCTATATCTATAAAAGTGACAAGGGTGGACGTTGTGTCAGAATTTGTTTGTTTGATAAATTCAACTTAGTGTCTGCATTTTGCAGTTTAGCACAACGGGAGTTGTACTCAGATTTAGATCAAAATTTTAGAATGCTAACGACACCTTGGAATTTATCAGGAAGACAAAATTAGGGGTAGAAATATAGTCAGGGATCAGTTTATGTATTGATTATACTATAGAATCGATCACCCTACTTTATATTATCTATATTTACATATGTTGCCCCTCCCTCTCCCACCCTAATCCAGTAGAAAAATTCTACATTGTTATCTATATCTATAAAAGTGACGAGGGTGAACATTGTGTAAGTATTTGTTTGTTTGATAGATTCAACTTAGCGTCCGCATTTTGTGGTCTAGCTCAATGGGAGTTGTGCTCAGATGTAGATCAAAATTTTAGAATGCTAATGACACCTTAAAATTTTTCAGAAAGCCAAAATTAGACATAGAAAAATATATATTATCACCCCACAAAGTCAGGGATCAGTTTATGTATTGATTATAATATAGAATTGATCATATCACTTTATATTATGTATATCTATATATGTTGCCCCCCCCCTCCTAATCCAATAGAGATATTCTACATTGTTATCTATAGATAAAATTTATTATTATTATTAGATATTATTTATAGATAAAAGTGATAAGGTTGGGCGCTGTGTAAGTATTTGCTATGTAAATTTATCATCTGTTTTTTATTCTTATTATTCCTTAAACTACCTGAGTGAAACCGGGCTTATCTATATCTATAAAAGTGATGAGGATAGATGCTGTGTAAGTATTTGCTATGTAAATTTATCATATGTCTTTTATTCTTATTACTTCTTAAACTACCCGAGTGAAACCCGGTTTTATCTATATTTATAAAAATGAAGAGTTTGGAGGTTGTGTAAGTATTTGCTATGTAAATTCATCATATGTTTTTTATTCTTATTATTCCTTAAACTAGCCAAGTGAAACCGGGCTAAACTGCTAGTATAATATATAAAAGATGATTGCTACATTATATAAGCCAGTTTTCACTGGAATTATAGAATTCAAATATAATGTTTTTCATGGCATTTTTTAAGAGCACAATAAATAAGTCTTAACTGTAAAGGACTTTTTTCTTGGACACTAATGATAGAAGAGAGTCTGGAGAATTTAATACTCACAGGAAATATTGAAAGCAATTTGGACAGATAGAAACATTGACTCACTTTCCTAACCAACTTGCAAAAAAGAGATAGCAGGGTGTAAGAGAGGTAATAAAAAGAAAAACCTTATGAAGTACTACAATATATAGGAAGTTGTGGAGAGCAATGATCTGCCATCTATTCTGAAGGGATACAGCATATAAAAGAAGAAGTGTTGACTTCTCTTATCAATGATAAAGCAGATAAGCAAAATTTTTACCAACTAAGGTTCCTTACCAAATATCTATGTAGAAATGTGGTTTTAGTTCAATTTACAATTCTGATACACAAGATGTAGTAGTTTATTTTGAGAAGCTGTGGAGGAATTGATTATCATGAAATAGCAAACTCCTATTGGTGCAACAACACAGAGGAATCAGCTCACATACCAATCACAGACATCAGACTTGGAACTCAGACAAAAGAAGAAATCACTTTTAAAGCTTTGCGGACATGAGCGTTGAGAGAAATGGGTAATGACGGGAGATTAAATCAAAGGTTTATTATGTATTGCTTCTCTTTCACTAACCTCACCCTTCTTTGAAGTATTCATTTGTATACCTTTGTAAACCTGTTGCCTCTTCTTCTCTCTTTCAACTTCTTTCTTTCTTTCTTTCTTTCTATTTCACTCCCCATTTTCACCTTTTTTATTTTAGTTTCCTTTCATTTTTTTGTTCTTCCTTTCATTTTATTTATAAAAAGAAAACCAGGTCTCACTTTTAAAAAGAACTCATGTTCTCTGTATTATTTGCCTATATTTTCAGTATTGATGGGCCTAAATTTTTACTTCAATATCTGCGTATATTTCTGGAATTCAGACTTGGTGAGCCGAGTTCGAATTCCAGTTGAGTACCCTACATTCACTAAAGCACTGGTACCCTTGGGAAAGGTATTAATTCATCACATCCCTCCAGCTATGGGTTAAATAACAGGATGGGTCCTGGAAGCAACTCATCTGGTGTTGGTGTCACAATAAAAACACCCTTGGTAGCCCTGGCGAAGCATCAAGTATTCAGCTATTTGACAAGATTATGAATTTTGCTACAAAAACTGTGCCAGGGTTCCAAATGCACAGGGAATACTGGAGGGATGTAGTGAGTTCTATCTCGGCTAATGGCTGCAAGATGATGATGACGTATTATTTGTCAAAGAGAATATGAAAAATAAAGATGAGCCAGTCTTGACCAGTGATATCCATTCTTACTCCAATAAAAAAATAATACCTGACAGTTTTGGCAAAGATCATCCTACTCTGAAAATAGTGAGCTTTTGCTACAGAATCATAAACAAAAAACTATATTAAAAACTTGATGAGCACCAACAGCAGCAACAACTAACATGGACAGCACATATAACTCAAAGAGAAAATAATACCATAATCAAACTTGAAATAAAAGTTGTCAAGGACACATGGTCCAATTGATAAAAGTGTTGGTTTAATCCAGTGACTTGATCCAAAGAGCTGTGAGTTCAATACCTGGCTACAGCAGTGATGAAAAAAAAATTAGAGAGTTGAGTTAAATGGCGATAACTAAGACATCCATAATTGGAATGATTCATAGCACAAAAAAAATCTACCATAGTGATTTAAATAAAATGTTCAGTTCAAAATTTCAATCAGCTGGAAAAGAATAGAGTGTAAAGCAGCTGCAATGTTGTGAGTCTAGCAAAAAAATGAGAACAACAACCTGAATAATTAAAATACCTCATTTCAGAAATATATGCAGATATTGAAATAAAAATTTATGCCCATCAATAATGAAAATATCGGTAAATAATGAAATAAAAGATTAGGCCCATCAGTACCTAAAATATTGGTAAATATTGAAATAAAAGGTTATGCCCTTCAATATTGAAAATATAGGCAAATATTGAAATAAAAAGTTAGGCCCATCAGAACTAAAGATATAGGTAAATATTGAAATAAATCATTAGGCCTTTTGGTACTGAAAATATAGACATATTCTTCTTCTTCTATGTGCCTTGTCCCTTCAGGACGTAGGCGATCATGGCCTTCCACTTTTCCCTATCCCTGGTGGCTCTGATCACGCCCTTTCCTGAGCAACCCTCGTTCCATCATCCACCTGATTAGGTCCTTTAAATATGTTATCCGTTGCTTTCTTCTGTCTCTTTTTCCCTCTATCTGGCCTGTTAGTATCAGATTCTCCAAGCCCTCCTTCCTCATTACGTGTCCCAGGAACTTCAGTTGTCTCTTCCTGATGCTTAGTATTAATTTCCTTTTTGTTTCCATCATTTCCAAGACCTCATCATTGCTCACTTGCTCAATCCATGATATTCGCAGCATCCTTCTGTAGAACCACATTTCAGTTGCTTCAAGTTTTTCTTTCATCTTTGATGGTATTGTACAGCATTCACTGCCATATTGAAGGACGGACATCACGGAACAATCCGGTACTCTCTTCCTAGTTTCTAGCGAAATTGTCCTGTTTCTTAATACTTTACTCAACTTCTGGAATGCTTCCTTTGCCATGCCAATTCACCTTCAGATCTCTGTGTTACACTTTCCGTCTTCTGTTATAAAGCGTCCCAGGTATTTAAATTTTTGTACCTGCTTGATTCTGGTATCCCCAACCTGTATTTGGCATTTTCAGCTGCCCTTTTTACTGATAGGCATATAGTGAAATAAAAATTTAGGCCCATCAGTCCTGAAAATATAAGCAAATATTGAAATAAAAAAGTTAGGCACATCAGTACTAAAATATAGGAAAATAATGAAAAAAAGGTTAGGCTCATCAGTACTGAAAATATAGGCAGATATTGAAATAAAAAATTAGGCCCATCAGTACTAAAATATAGGAATATAATGAAAAAAAGGTTAGGCTCATCAGTACTGAAAATATAGGCAGATATTGAAATAAAAAATTAGGCCCATCAGTACTAAAATATAGGAAAATAATGAAAAAAAGGTTAGGCTCATCAGTACTGAAAATATAGGAGGATATTGAAATAAAAAATTAGGCCCATCAGTACTAAAATATAGGAAAATAATGAAAAAAAGGTTAGGCTCATCAGTACTGAAAATATAGGCAGATATTGAAATAAAAAATTAGGCCCATCAATACTAAAATATAGGAAAATAATGAAAAAAAGGTTAGGCTCATCAGTACTGAAAATATAGGCAGATATTGAAATAAAAAATTAGGCCCATCAGTACTAAAATATAGGAAAATAATGAAAAAAAGGTTAGGCTCATCAGTACTGAAAATATAGGCAGATATTGAAATAAAAAATTAGGCCCATCAGTACTAAAATATAGGAAAATAATGAAAAAAAGGTTAGGCTCATCAGTACTGAAAATATAGGCAGATATTGAAATAAAAAATTAGGCACATCAGTACTAAAATATAGGAAAATAATGAAAAAAAGGTTAGGCTCATCAGTACTGAAAATATAGGCAGATATTGAAATAGAAAATTAGGCCCATCAGTACTAAAATATAGGAATATAATGAAAAAAAGGTTAGGCTCATCAGTACTGAAAATATAGGCAGATATTGAAATAAAAAATTAGGCCCATCAGTACTAAAATATAGGAAAATAATGAAAAAAAGGTTAGGCTCATCAGTACTGAAAATATAGGCAGATATTGAAATAAAAAATTAGGCCCATCAGTACTAAAATATAGGAAAATAATGAAAAAAAGGTTAGGCTCATCGGTACTGAAAATATAGGAGGATATTGAAATAAAAAATTAGGCCCATCAGTACTAAAATATAGGAAAATAATGAAAAAAAGGTTAGGCTCATCAGTACTGAAAATATAGGCAGATATTGAAATAAAAAATTAGGCCCATCAGTACTAAAATATAGGAAAATAATGAAAAAAAGGTTAGGCTCATCAGTACTGAAAATATAGGCAGATATTGAAATAAAAAATTAGGCCCATCAGTACTAAAATATAGGAAAATAATGAAAAAAAGGTTAGGCTCATCAGTACTGAAAATATAGGCAGATATTGAAATAAAAAATTAGGCACATCAGTACTAAAATATAGGAAAATAATGAAAAAAAGGTTAGGCTCATCAGTACTGAAAATATAGGCAGATATTGAAATAAAAAATTAGGCACATCAGTACTAAAATATAGGAAAATAATGAAAAAAAGGTTAGGCTCATCAGTACTGAAAATATAGGCAGATATTGAAATAGAAAATTAGGCCCATCAGTACTAAAATATAGGAATATAATGAAAAAAAGGTTAGGCTCATCAGTACTGAAAATATAGGCAGATATTGAAATAAAAAATTAGGCCCATCAGTACTAAAATATAGGAAAATAATGAAAAAAAGGTTAGGCTCATCAGTACTGAAAATATAGGCAGATATTGAAATAAAAAATTAGGCCCATCAGTACTAAAATATAGGAAAATAATGAAAAAAAGGTTAGGCTCATCAGTACTGAAAATATAGGAAAATAATGAAAAAAAGGTTAGGCTCATCAGTACTGAAAATATAAGCAGATATTGAAATAAAAAATTAGGCCCATCAATACTAAAATATAGGAAAATAATGAAAAAAAGGTTAGGCTCATCAGTACTGAAAATATAGGCAGATATTGAAATAAAAAATTAGGCCCATCAATACTGAAAACAATTAATGCCAGATGTTTTCAGGGCTATATGATCCACACTGTCCTAGTATTCAACCCATAGCTAGTGATGTGGTGGGTCTTTGTCAAGGGTATTTGCACATCCTTGAATGTAACAAGCCTGACTGGAATTCAAACTCATCTCTTTGATTTCTCATTTTAAGCCTTTATCTATGACCATCATACAACACATCTGGTGGTCTCTAGGGGGACTATACAGCCAGCTTTTTGCTGCCCATATTTGAGAATCAATTAGGCAATGATATTTATTGAAATCATATCATTGTGATCATATACACCCTTAGGCAAATTAGTTTAAGCAAAACAAATAATATCTTCCTCAAATCTTTCACACTTCCCCTGATCATGTATACATTGTCTCTTGGGATCGTTTTTCTCTTTCTATCACATTTTCTTTCATATGGATCCAGTTTATTTCTTTTGCTTTGTTTACACGACTGACAGTTAAAAGACTGACATCAACAATATCTATGATCTCTCTGTAAGGCTTGCCAGTGTGCTCATACAAAATGACAATTTTTGTACACTTTCTTAGAGCAATGTCCATCACAGATAATAGCCATAGGACAATTAATTGACTGTCAAGACAATAGTGTCTGGGTATGATGATGCAATATTTTCAAGGCCAAACAAATTTCATCAAACCCTGAAAACAGATTCATATAACTGCACACCACTGATAATGACCTAATCTGAGGAAAAAATAGAAGTCAATTACACTCTCTTACTCCAGTGGGTCTAAAATTGACTGTATGGAGAAAGAAAGGAAACCTAAGCTGTTGTTTCAATTAATTTGCACAAAGGTGTATATGACCTAAGAAAAAAGAAAATCTTATCTTAGCTGATGCGTTTCATCCTCTGTTGGACTTTATCATGGCAAATGCAATGACTTTATTTTATAGCAAATATTTATATACAAGAGCAAAAATGTCATTAGTTTTTCAACATTTTTGAGTTTATAAATATTCATCAGGTAAGCTGAAATGTTACACAAGGTATTTTGTTCATCGATTACCGTGAGAAAGGAAGAATCATCAATAGCAAATATTGTATATCATTATTGGTGTGTTTGAAAGAAAAAAATCGCCAAAAAACAGCCACAAATGAAAAACAAAAAGTGATCTTTCACCAAGATGACGCACTGCATCACCAGTCAATTGCAACATTGGCAAAACTACATGAATTGCACTTCAAATTGCTTCCACATCCACCTTATTCTCCAGATTCTTTTGAGGTCTACAAACAGCCAGTAGTTGCTGGGAGCCAGTCTGTTTGCAGACCTCAAAAGAATGCTCCAGGGAAATGAGGTTTGGATCAAATGAAGACATGATATTGGGAACTTGAGGCCAAAGACAAATCGTTTTACCAAAACGGCATCGAATTGTTAGAGAAGCATTGGAATCAGTGTATCACCCTAAAAGAAGACTATGTTGATGAATAAAGTCAAATTTTGCCTAAAAGTTGTTGTTTTATTAGTTAAGCCCAGGATTTATTGAGTGATGTATTAAAATGGGTAGAACATAAAAATGGAAAGAAATGGTATAATCATGATGTTAACATTTCACACTACATCAAACAAAAGAGTTTCTTTCCTAACCTTTTATTTGAAGTAGTGTCAAATATCAGCATCTTGATTATGTCATTATTTTCTCTTCTTAAGTCCAGTAGCTGTTATTGCTCTTTTCATTATTGATATGGGTTTCTTTCTTAACCTTTTATTTGAAGTAGTGAAGAATATCAACTTCTTCATTATAGCATCATTTTCTCTATGTAATTTACATGTGCTATTTTAGTAGTTACTTTTCTTGTAACTCCTCAAGTGATATCATTTCTAATATTTGGTAAGGATCTTTCTTTCTGATTCAATAGTGCCTGAGTATGAGCTTTGAAGATAGGTGGTTCTTTCATTCAATCAAAGACACCTTTAACCATCAATCTTTGAAAGTTGTATAGCTAGATATTTCTAAATAAGTTTGGCACTGTGCATAGCCTCCATATAAAAGTCTTAATCTAAAAAGGTTATTTAAGGACATGACACAAGATTGATGTTTTGGTTTGTAGGAGTTTGTGATGTTGAGCAAAATTACCTTAAGTGCAGCCTGTTCTTCTATGTTCAATTTACTTATCTCCTGAAAGCAAAATTAAATAAACTAAGCTAGGAGCCCAAAATGCCAATTACAGTTTGGGTATACTAAAATCAAGCAGGTACAAAAATTTAAATGCCTGTGAAGTGTTCTGCCAGAGAATGGAAGAGCAACACTAAGATCTGAAGGCATATTGATATGGCCAAGGATGTATTACAAAAGCTGAGTAGAGTATAGAGAGACAGAAAAATTTTTTTGGAAAAGAGTACTGGACTGTTATGTAATATCTTGAAGCAACAGAAATGTAGTTCTATAGAAGAAATCTGAGGATGCCAGAGACTGAACCATGACAAGATTTTGGTGAGAATGGAAATGAAGAGGAAACTTATGCTTAACATCAGGAAGAGATAACTAAAGCTTCTGGGACACATAATGAGGAAGAAGGGCTCAGAGAATCTGATACTCACAAGTCAGATAGAGGGAAAGAGAGAGAGGGGAAAATAATGCATGTAATACTTGATGGTCTTAATGGCAGAACAGGGTTTGGGAGAAATACCAAGACAAAATCTATTAAGAGCTACAAGGGACAGGATGGCCATGATCACCTACGTTCTGCACAGACATGGCACAAGTAAGATGAACCTAATTTGGGAGAGCTAATCAAAACTTTTACCCTTTTAAACAGTGAGTGATCTTATCTAAGAAGCTTGTACAAATAGATGGCAGATTTGAAACAGAGGGAAAAAAGACAAAACTTACTGGGAACTTAGATCCATGATCAACCCAGTCCTGAAGAGATGCAGCACATAGAAGTTTTTTTCTTTGGATTTCTTTAAATGTTTAAGCCAAGTGGGTAAACTTCTGGACAGCTTATTATTGGCAGTAGTGTCATTCCTGTTTATTTAAATGTTGATGGCTTTTTGAAAAAATTTTCCTGGCTACACTGTATTTGATGGAAGACCAAATATAGTCTATAGCAGGTATGGGCAAACTACAGCCCTCAGGCTGCATGAAACCCACAAAATGTTAGCAAATTTGAAAGAAAAATTATTTTTCTTCTTTAAATTGAGTTATTCTGTTTTAAAACAAATGTGTTTTGTATGAAGTTTCTACTTTAACATATAAAATATATTTTCTTTAAATTAAGTTACTTGATATGTATTTCATTTGAAGTTTCTATTTTAAAATATTAATTTATAATAATTGTTTTTTTATTGTTCTAGGTTTCTCCTCATCTGTGGGGAGATTCTGTAGCATTCACTGCCATGTGAGAGAATAGATACCATATATCAATCCAGCACTCTTTTCTTTATTTCTAACAAAATCTTTGTTTCTCAACATGTTGTTTAGTTTTTGGAATACTTCTTTCATTAGCCAAATGTATATATGGATCTGTCTGCTGCATTTTCCATCCTCTGTTAAAATGTTTCCCAGATCTTGTTGAAAAGGAAAATCTGATCATTTATCCAAAGAAAACAACTTTTGAAATTTGAGAAGAGTGCATCTCTGTAACATTCTTCTGTTTTCAAAAGTATTAATTGAACTATTCACATTTTCAACTTGACCGAGTATTTTTCCCCTTTTTGTATATACACTTTTTGGATAGAATTATTCAATCTCACTAAATACTTGAATATTTTCTAAAGAAATGTGAATATCTGCAAGTACTTACTGAATTTGCCATCAATAGTTGTTTCTGTATTTATTTTTGAATAATTTGTGAAATTTTTACAGGTTTCAATCTTCTTGCCTTCAGCCATTTTCTCTCTGACGAAATGTAGCTTACCTCTGTCTTTTCTACAATTCATGGCTTCTGCTTTATTCTCTGGTGCTCTCCTCTTATCAGTTTACCAGTGCAACTAGATTGGCAACTAAATCCCACACTATTACTGTCAAAATAGGCAAATGTAACTCCCAATTCTACTCCAGTAGTTTCTTTCCCTACACCTTTCTGTATGTAAACTCCCTCCCCCATACTTGCTTCTCTACAATCTCCAAAAGTTTAAATGCAATGGCAGTTGAGTGTGACTCTCACCTCTCTCTTACCCTTTCTACCTATACTGTTTTCTTTTCTGTCATCTGTCTCCCCTCATTGTAAATCCCTGCACACCAGTGGCAGTATTGCCTTGCTTGTGGTGAAAATGATTAAAAAAAATATATGTATATTTTTATCTATCAAGACACTATTAAAGAAAATGTGGAAAGACAAAGTGGATCTATGTGTATGTGTACTGTATACACACACACACACACACACACACACACATATATATATATATATATATATATATATATTGTAACTAAGTTGTTGAACTCGTAGGTTTATTTACCTTTTTGTTCATGCATTTACTTTTATAAAGAGTGCTCGATACAAATGTAGAGCGTTATACTGTAACATGAGAAATTTTTTGTGTAGTGATACTATGAATTTAAAAACATTGTAACAACCATTACAGTATATATATATATATATATATATATATATATATATATATCAGAACTAAACAAAATTTTCAACAGAAATACAGTCAAACTAAGTTATAGTTGCACTAGTAATTTAGTTAGTTTCATAAAAAAAAAAAAACGTCAGAAACTTAAATAGCAGTGTACAAAACAAGACCACTAATAAAGAATGCAACTGCAGGGACAAAAATAAATGTCTACTTTGCAGCACAGAAGTCATTTACAAGGTAAATGTACATGATTTAAATGGCCAAAATAAAATATATTTGGGTTCAACCAAAGACACCTTTAAGACCATCTGGTTCAATTGTTATATATCGCCGTACAACGACAAAACAACAAACACGCATATATAAAAATATAAGGTTATATTTTTATTAATGACGACGAACCGTGTGGAATAGAGAACAGGAGAGTGAGAGCACACATAGAATGGGTTGACGGGTGTGTAGTCTTGCCTGTGGTGTTTCTCTGCTTCCACTGGCCGTTCTCTGCTGGCGAATCCGTGTGTCGAGGTCTTTATATAGTCTTCTAGAACCGGGACTTTCCTTCCGGTTTTGCCTCGCCCACGCAACGCCCACGTAATTCTAAGAGACACCTGATCTGTTTGCCTCTGTAGCCATTTCTGCCGCTGTCGGAAATAAGGTCAAATGACATCCGCTCCGGCCTCGACAGGATGTATTTCACAAACACCTGTCTTGTCGCTTCGCCGCCCCCTTCACCGACGGGAAACACCATCGCTTGCATCACTTCCTCGGGTGGGGCCAGATTGTTATATTACACTCCTCGCCCTCCCATTTTCCAAAATGTTCACCTAAGAACATTTTAAACGCAACACCCTCACACACCCCCCATGCCACACAAGCCCGACAATTGTACAAAACATGTGCTTCACCGACGGGAAACACCATCGCTTGCATCACTTCCTCGGGTGGGGCCAGATTGTTATATTACACTCCTCGCCCTCCCATTTTCCAAAATGTTCACCTAAGAACATTTTAAGCGCAACACCCTCACACACCCCCCATGCCACACAAGCCCGACAATTGTACAAAACATGTGCTCGCCGAAACAACAAAACATGTGCACGCCGAAACAAACAAAACAACAAAAAAAAATATATGGGGGAGCCTACATCGGCAACCCAACAATGTTCGTGTCCATTGTGGAATTTTCCTGTACAAAAACACTGAATCTCTTGCGTATGCTTCATGATGCAGTGTTGGAAGCCAAAATGAGTGAGACTGCCACAAAAGTGATGATAGAATTACTTGGGACTTATACAGAGGATAATGTTCTCCCAGCTCGATGTTTCATTGTTCTTTTTTTTTTTTTTAAGTTTCTGTAACTTTCAATGTTCGTTTCCTTTCTCGACTCTGTCCATACGCGTAGACGCCTCGATGCACGACCATATGATCATAGGCGGTAACCGCGCCCCAGTTTCTGAACTGACATCGAGTAAATGACCTTTGACCAACACCATGCGTGTTTCCGCTCGAGTTTATTGTTACACATGTAACTTCATTTAATTTAATTTAATTTCAAACATACTATGTTTGAACACAGAAAAATGGCCATTATCTGCAGTACATATCATTCATAGTCTGACCGAGAAATGTTCAATAGAAAACGAAGAAAATTACCCTGATTCCAACGTTAACCCGCATGCAATTTACTTGTGGAGGATTGGAGGTTTCATCTATCTTAATTTAGTCTAAAAAAAATGGACCCGTGACTAGTAATTCCTTAGTTTGTATCTTCCGCATGTTTTGCTATAAGGAAGGTGACCTAACTATTTCACTTAAACTATCGTTAATCCTCCCACTGCTTTCTTTCCCAATCCTATAGCATATCAGCCAATAAGTCTACAAGACTTTTCAGTTGTTCTTTCTTTTTGTTCCGATCAACTGTGGAATCTGCAGGTCTATCCGTGCTTTTTGCCCCAACAGACGTTTGCCTCATTTGGGCATCTTCGCTGCTAGGTGATTCCCTAGAAAAACCCTGATCTACATGAGTAGATCCAGTCGTTTCACACTTTGAGCAATCATCCTCGAACGTGGATGAAACATTATTTATACCACCGATTCTATCATCATTATCAATAGTTGACACGTTTTTATTCGCCATTTTACGTCGCGTCATGATGCGACGCTCCATTAATGGAACATCAGACTCATCGTCTGATTCCACACGTTGGTGTCGATTTTTGTGCACTGGAAAGTCGGTCTGTTCCGCTCCGGATTCGTCATCCGAATCACTGGATTCTACTGGAGCAGCCAATACAATCTTTCGTAACGGCCTATCGGAAGTAGGGATTTTCCATTCATCAATGGACGCTGCCCGAAGATGCTCAGCATGCGTCTTAATGACTGAGCCGGTTAACTGATCTCTAATTCTATAAGAGACCGGGCCAGTCTTTTCAATGATCACATAATATGGCCGCCAGCGCACATCTAACTTCCCTTTCTTTTGGTGATTCTTATAGTACACCAAATCACCAACCTCAAAAGTTGTATTTTTCGTCTTACCACGCGACTTATCTATCGCGGCTCTCCTCGCTTTTCTTATATTATTCCTAACTAAAGTGAAGCTACGATGCATTTCCTGTAGTGCAATTTGGTGATGCTCATCACCATAATATATGCGACGAGGCCTCAGTATATTGTCCAAGGGCAAAATAACATCCCTGTTGTAGAGCAAGTAATACGGTGAAAACTTAGTCGTCTCGCTCACATGAAACCGGATAGCCGCCAACATTTGGTTAATGTAAATATCCCACGACTGTTCGTTGTTGCCGATTTTTTTTGCTAGAACATCATGCATTGTTCTGTGAAACCTCTCAACCTTACCGTTGCTCTGGGGGTGATAAAAAGAAGTTGTCACATGGTGTATATTTAGGTCTTCTAATGTCTTTTTCATTACCCTGTTGACATTTTCTGGCCCATTATCAGTTAAAAGCTGAAGTGGTGTCCCAAATCTAGGGAAAATTTCATCAACTAAGAGATGCACCACTGTTTCTGCCTTCTTGTTAGGAACCGCAAATGCCTCCGGCCAACCACTGTACATATCTATGAATGTAACTATGTATTGGTTACCTGAATGGGTCTTTGGGTAGTGTCCTGAGACATCTAAAGCAACCTTTGCGAAAGGAAAAGGAGGGAAGTTACATTCCTGTATGGGGGGTTGCTGCTTCTTTAGGTTTCTTGTCTGACACGGGATACATTTACCTACGAAATCATTTATTTCTCTAAGTAAACAAGGCCAGAAATACTTTTGTTTTATTGAGTGGAATGTCTTATCCACCCCCATATGGCCACTGTCATCATGGTATTGAACTAGCACCATTTTTCTCAGGTGAGATGGTACATACAGCCTGATGAGGGGTTCATCATCAGGTTGAGACAAATAGTACACCACCTCATCCATTACTATATATCTCTTCTGTTCTGCTTTGGTAGCCCTACCATTTCGTAATCTAATCTTCAGGTCTAAGATGTTTTTGTCTGATTCTTGCTCCCTGATTATAGCTATTCCTTTCAATGTGGGCCGTTCGGGTGCCTCTGATGAATTTCAATTGTCGCCGTGGTAACCAAGCTCGTATCTATCTGTTTTGTTGTTGTTGCTGTCTTAAAACAGCAAGTCACTGGGCACCAATTTGCGTATGTTATATATCGCCGTACGACGACAAAACAACAAACACGCATATATAAAAATATAAGGTTATATTTTTATTAATGACGACGAACTGTGTGGAATAGAGAACAGGAGAGTGAGAGCGCACATAGAATGGGTTGACGGGAGTGTAGTCTTGCCTGTGGTGTTTCTCTGCTTCCACTGGCCGTTCTCTGCTGGCGAATCCGTGTGTCGAGGTCTTTATATAGTCTTCTAGAACCGGGACTTTCCTTCCGGTTTTGCCTCGCCCACGCAACGCCCACGTAATTCTAAGAGACACCTGATCTGTTTGCCTCTGTAGCCATTTCCGCCGCTGTCGGAAATAAGGTCAAATGACATCCGCTCCGGCCTCGACAGGATGTATTTCACAAACACCTGTCTTGTCGCTTCGCCGCCCCCTTCACCGACGGGAAACACCATCGCTTGCATCACTTCCTCGGGTGGGGCCAGATTGTTATATTACACAATCACAAATCTCCATTCAAAATAGAAAACTTAAAAACTGTACAAAATTGGCTAGCCACGTGTGGAAATAAAAATCAAAATATGGAAAAGACCCGTAGAGTTGGTGGAAAAATATGTAGACTGTGCCAGGAAGAAAATTTAGAGATTAAGTTCTTCCCAAACAAAAATGAACTATTGAATGAAAGAACGGAAATTATGACTAAGTGTAACCATACTAAAAATACCTCTTAGGTTCATACAACCATGGATGAAAACATCATAATTTCTTGTAATTTTAAAAAGTGTGCATTCAAAAATTCACTGCTTGAACATTAAAAAAAAACACCATTATGTGAGTGTTCTCAAAAAAAAATGGTAACTGTTAAAATCAGTTATTGAAAATTACCTGAAGACACCACTCATGCTAGAAACTTAGGCCGCGTAATAACTCGTTTACAAATGGAAAAAATATATATATATATATATATATATATTTCTTGCTGTTTTTAATCACCATACAAGGAAACTTATTTGTGACTACAGGAGGCTTAAAATAAAATTGAGTTGACATAATATGTCTAAATTATTTAATCAAGCATATTGGAACAATAAACTCGCAATGATTAATATAGTCTAACAATTTCAATACCCAGCATAAAACAGTGTTTCTTGCCATAAATCAATTACCTATATCGGACATATTACCACCTTATTAAGAGATGCCGCTGGTCAAATCAAAGTGCTATCAAGCATTTATTAACCTGTAATTTAACAGAACTTCTAAAGAAAATTCTAGTTGTTAATGCAAGAGTCCATCCTAAATCCCATAACTATCAACATCTAGAAGCTCTAGTGATCAAATACTGTTTTCCTACTATCAGTCTGACACTGTTCAGTAGCAGAGATGAGGTGTTAAGTGTTTTCTAAAAATAGAAGTGACCCTGCACCACCCCAGCAGTGCATGGCATGTGACTGCTCCAAATGGTCACTTTTCTACGGGAATCTTCACGCAGTAAAAACTAATATGTAGTAGAACGCATGGAGAATAAATATACTTATTAAAACAATTTTGTGAATGGCTAAAGCACAGGCTGAAAGCTCTCAGAACAATGAAAACTATTGAACAGTTTTTCTATTCTTCAATTCCTGAAAAATGGAAAAATGTTAAGATGATGCAAAATCTCAATAAAAGATTGACTTTTTTGATTGTTTCATGGTTTATACGGATACACTTTTCAATTTTGTGTTAATAAAAATGACTATTTTGGTTCTTTTTAGAAGTTCCTTTGGCCAACACAGTAAGAGGCTACAAAAATAAAATATTAACCAGAAAAATTGAGTAAATAAACTTGTCAGATCCAGACTCTGGATGTCTTCTTTTCTATTATTATTCTTTATTATTCTTTTCTATCCCTCCTATCCTTCCATCCATTTACAAAGCTTGTTATATATATGTTACTCACTGCTTCCTTCTTGCTGTCAATATTTCCTGTGAGTGTCAAATTCTCCAAGTCCTCTTTCCTCTTTATGTATTCCAGAATGTCAATGTTTTTAAGAAAATTGAAAATTATGTACTGTATTTTGTGGTGTTGAAATTGTTTTGTTATGTCTTCTAATTTTGGTAAAACTTTGAGGTAAAAGGAAAAAGACTAAAATAAGTTCACCTTTTTTATCAAATAGACTTTTTTTGATTGTTTCATGGTTTATACGGATACACTTTTCAATTTTGTGTTAATAAAAATGACTATTTTCATTCTTTTTAGAAGTTCCTTTTGTCAACACAGTAAGATGCTACAAAAATAAAATATTAACCAGAGAAATTGAGTAAATAAACTTGTCAGATCCAGGCTCTGGATGTCACCTATGACAATTCATTCAGAAATGTTGAAACTATCATCTATGTACAATCATTTTATCAGTTCAATTATTAAAAATGGCTTCAACTGAATAAGTCCTTTAAATTTTAATGAAGACAATCCTTCATCGGATCCTCTGAAGTGGTCCTAAAAAATCAAAAACAGAACACTCTATGAAATAACAAAAGCCACAGAAGGGAAAATAATGATATAATCAAACTGCTGACTTTCCACCTTCTCTTAAACAAGAAAAGGCATTGTCTATCAACAGAACCTATTCCCACAAAACTGAAAAGTTTATCCATATAAACCATGAAACAATAAAAAAAGTCTATTTGATAAAAAAGGTGAACTTATTTTAGTTTTTTCCTTTTACCTCAAAGTTTTACCAAAATTAGAAGACATAGCAAAACAATTTCAACACCACAAAATACAGTACATAATTTTCAATTTTCTTAAAAACATTGACATTCTGATATATATAAAGAGGAAAGAGGACTTTGAGAATTTGACACTCACAGAAAATATTGACAGCATGAAGGAAACAGTAACATATATATAACAAGCTTTGTAAATGGATGGAAGAATAGGGGAGATAGAAAAAAATCAAAAACAGAACACTCTATGAAATAACAAAAGCCACAGAAAGGAAAATAATGAGATAATCAAACTGCTGACTTTCCACCTTCTCTTAAACAAGAAAAAGGCACTGTGTTGTACCAACAGTGGCTTTCTTGGTGTTTTTAATCACCATACCAAAAAACTTATTTGTGACTATGAGAGGATTAAAATAAAGATAAATAAATATAATGTCTAAATTATTTAATCAAACATGCTTAAATGAAGATATGCTGCCTAAGCACACACACACACACACACACACACACACACACACACTCCTTCTTTTATCTCTCTTACCACCTTTTTTCCGTGTTGCTTTAACTGACGTCGATTTAACACGGCTGTCTGTTAATTTTTAGTTACATTCTCCCTTTTTTTTGCGAATCCAGACGATGTCAATTTTTTTCTTTTCTTATTTATTTGATTTTATTCTATCTTTTTCTTTTTCTTTTTCCTTTTCTTTTTCTCTCCCTTTATTTTTATTTTTATTTTATTTTATTTTATTATTTATTTTTTAATTTCTTTGCAATCTATTTAAAAAGGAAAAGTAGACTAATTTTTCTCCAGTTTCTGAAAGGTTTTTTTCTGTTGCTGAGGTGATGTGTCGTTCCCCGTGGGGATCTTCATATCGAAATGGCCATTCAACATCTTTGAATTAATCCTTTTTTAATATATATATATATATATATATATATATATATATATATATACTAGCAGTATAGCCCAGCGTTACTTGGGTGTAATGAAAGCTTTAAAACTAATCCATGGTCCTGGAGCTCAGACTCTTTGGACGTTGGCACAAAAGATTAAAAAGCAATAGTTGTTTCCAGTTAAAGCAAAACCGTAGACTGAAAGATAAATGAATAGATATAAGTCAAATTTTGATTTCCTGGTATCGATATCAAATAAGTTTTTTCGTCGTAAACTGAATTTTGAAGGCTAAATAAGTCCTCTGAGTAAATGGTATCATGGTTGAGACTAAGAACTACAATTATATCTACTAAGAGCCAAACCCGAAGCAAAAGAGAGAAAAGAAGAGAAAACAGACATTCTAAGCATGACCAAGAATTGGTAAATAGAAATCAAATCTTACAGCCTAAATATTATTTTCCCTCTATGACAGGAACTGGTGAGCACAAGCAGTTCTTCATTCTTGTTCACGTTATTTAAACCTCAATAAATCAAAAAATACTGTCAACAATATCAGACAGGAAAGTAATAGCAATAATCATGGAACTGCAATATAATTGAATAAATGTTAATAAACACAAAAATATATTTAGAAAAAAGCACAAGTATGAATCTCCATCAGTGCAATATCTTTCTGAACTTGTCTCTGGCTATATCTGTGTAGTGAGTTTATGCCACAATAGTAGTGTAGTGTTCTTGCAATGACAAGAAATAAAACAAAACTAATTTCCATGATTCCATAGAAAAAAATAAAAAGGAAACTGCTCTACTTTAGAGACTGACACTTTTCCATCAGCACCTCACAAGCAGAGCACATAGATTTAAACCACTCCAGGAATGAAGACCACAAATAAGTTTTATACAAATACTAGCAGTATAGCCCAGCGTTGCTTGGGTGTAATGAAAGCTTTAAAACTAATCCATGGTCCTGGAGCTCAGACTCTTTGGATATTAGCACAAAAGATTAAAAAGCAATAGTTGTTTCCAGTTAAAGCAAAACCGTAGACTGAAAGAAAAATGAATAGATATAAGTCAAATTTTGATTTCCTGGTATTGATACTAACCTGGCCCCAGCCTTCGGGCTTGGGTCGGGAATGACCAAATTAATACCAGTTTTAAGACCAGTTTAGACCGGTTTTGAACCTATCCACTTCATGAGACTAAGAACTACAATTATATCTACTAAGAGCCAAACCCGAAGCAAAAACTAAAATAAAAGGGCTGAAAAAAATACCGACATACAGGCAGATAAACAGACACACACAAACATATTGTTCTTTTTATATATATATGTATATATACTATCAATTTTCTGCACTATTGTAAGAACTGCAACCTTGAAACTTCTGAATATCGTTTCTTATGTCTTTGTCTATGAGTGTATCAAATTTGATTAAAATCGGACCATTCCTTCTATAACCTGATTTTTTCAATTATCGATTTTCGATATTTATCGGGGGTACCTTGACACAAAACCTAGCTAAGAACACTTGCAGATGCTTATAGTACTACTGTGAAAATTTTCAAAAAACTCAGTTCAGCCATTTCAGAGTCTATAGGTAATGGACACACACACCCACACACACATACACACACACACACAAAGTTCCATGTGGCTCTTAGTATGTTTGCTCCTGTTACTCCTGGCAAACCCCATTCCATCATCACAAATTCTGTTCCAACAGTTTCTTTTCTCGCACTTCTCACCTGTGGAATTCCCTTCCATTTACTTGCTTCCTCAACAGCTACAATCTCCAAGAATTTAAATGTAAAGTCAATACTCATATCCTATCTCACTAACTTGCATCCTCTCTCTCATGGTCTTTTCTCCGTCCACTCCACTCTGATCAGTATTCTCATCCTTCTCTTACTCACTTCCTGATAGCCACTATAACCTGTCACTCTTTCTCATAACTTTCCTCCTATGTAACCCTCTGCACACCAGTGGTAGTAGACTGCCTTGCTTGGGGTGATATGATTAAAAAAATAAAATATATATATATATATATATGATGGATTCTCCCGTCGCGTTCAACGTATGAGGGTCCAACCTTTTTCCAGCAAGACAACCACACAGAGATTTGTTTATAGTGGTGAAGGCATTGTGTAGTACCATCCACACTTCTTGGAACTGCTGATAACAAACAATTGGTGCAGATGACTGCCACAAATCGCACGAACAGCAGACCTCAATTATTTAACCCATAATTGGAGGGAACGAACGGATTAATACCTTTCCCAAGGGTACTAGTGCGCAAGTGAATGCAGCGTGCTCGACTGAAATTGGAACTCGGCTCACCGATTTCCCCCTCCAAGCCGACATCCACCGCACATCCGTGAATGCTAACAGCACCTGGTATTCCCAAGTGGTCACCCACCTAAGTACTGACCAGGCTCAACGTTGCTTAACTTCGGTGATCGAGCGGGAACCGGTGTATCCAACGTGACATGACCGTTAATATATATATATATATATATATATATATATATATATATATATATATATGATTATTCTTCAAATTTTTATATTCAGATTTTTCTAATTGCAAGTCTGTAGCTATGGCATAATGCCATTTATTCATAGAATATATTGATTTGAAATTTTCACAGTCACAAAATAGGGTAGTAGTCTTCCTTATAATTGATCACATTTACATCAGCTCCACTCATGACACTTAAAACTGGCAAGTATGGCATGAAAACAGATTTAAGATAAGAACAGGTTAATCATGGGTCATAACTCTCCCATAAGAGACGTCTTTATTCTATGATAATGTCTCAACATACAAGAAACATTGGATAAGGTTAATGTTTATTTATTTATTATGAGAATTTTACTGGTGTTCTGTTTTATTTTTAGCTTAATTTTTTAGAGAAAAAAAATGAAAGAATTGATTCTTGAAATAAATCTTATTTTATGCACTATTTTTATTTAGGACATGGGCAATCATGGTTCTCCACAACTTCCTTTTTTTGGGGGCTCTAAGCAATGTTTGCTTTATTATTATCCCTCTCAGTCCTGGTTCTGACTGTGAGTAATGTACCTAATGAGATTGTGTAAATGTATATCAGATATAGGAGTGTTGGCGGATATTGAGAAGGTAAACATTGCTAAGAACTAGAAATGTATAAAGTTGTGTAAAGTGATGACCACTAACGTCCTGGCAAGGCATGGTCCAAAGAAGAAAAGAATTTAAAATTAGTATCACGTGTCTGAAAAATTTCTAAAAACACTTTTTCTATAAAATATTAGAAGGTAGACATTTATCTAGGAGTGATATGGATTTCACAAGCATAAATGTAAGAAAAATTGGTATGAGATTAGAAAAATCGATTATTTCCCTTTCATTGTGATAAAGTCACATAGATCAGGTAATAGTTGTTTAGTGACATCATTCTATACAATGACTAAGGTGGCAGTCAATTTCATTTGTTTTGCAGGAGTAGAACTGAGCAGTTGCTTGTTTAGTCAGGGCCAAGAGGACCAAGCTAAAGCTAAATATTCCTCCCTCAGCTCATGCTACAGCTTACAAGGACATGGTACCATTTTCTTTTGGGAATATATCTTCTCCATATATAGAAAGAAACTTTCTCCAGCTAGCAGTCCTCAATTTGAGAAAACATAAAACTCACCATTACATGTTCATGTAATATGTAGTTTGCTTGGAACAAAGTAGATAAATCTGGCTCATTTGAATCTGGAGTTCTAAACATGGCTTCTCCAGAAACTCAAAAGAAACTCCATATTATATGTAAGACTATATCTTTTTGTTATCCTTTCACTTTGCTTGCTGTGTAGAAATATGCTATATTTTTCTTTGCATGAGATATATGTAAATATGTACATATAGTTTTGTGTATGTCTTAGTACTATAAAAGTCTGTCTGAGAACAAAGCATGTTTGTCATTCCTTAGCCTTTCATCTATTCTGCTCTGTTCATGAAATAGTGTTATTATATCACAAATATACCCTCTTGTTTCGAACTTGTGTCTTACTTTGCAAAATAAACAACTGTCTGATCTGACATGCTTTAATCACTCGGCTATGAAGAACGTAACAATCAAGCAAGGTTCTATTTGCCTTTAGAGCACATTCACTCATTCAGATTTCTTGAAAAGGATATCTGCTCAGTTTCCTAGCAGTTTCCAAAGAATTAACAGGCATTTTATTATTTTTAATCTGACATATTTTTATGACTTCAAAAGAGATGTACAACAAATCAACAGATAAAAATATAAATGGATTAACAAAAATATAAATGAATTAAGAAAAATAACAGTTAAATTGAATTTCCTTTTTTAGTAAATAAATGAATTATCTACTATTAATTGCAACAAATTTCTTTACATAAAGAGAAAAAATCATCCAGTCTTTTTTATAGAATTTAAGTGGTCAAGATTTAAAATGTTATGATCAAACATTCTCTATAAGTCATTTTATTAATGCACTCTTCATTTGCATTTGTGGGTTTAGGAAGATTAATGCCAAAGAGGAAAAAATTTTTGTGATGTATTTGGTTGTTTATTACTTCATCAAACAAATTTAATTTTTTGTTACTCCCTCAGTGAGGTCACGTGACATGGCCACTAATTGGGGCTTAAACTTAGCTCAGACCTCAAGTGCTATTCATACATAGAATACAAGGCTAAAGATAGTGGAAAAATGTCAGTTTCTTATACCATTCCAGCAAGTCAGTCAGTTAAATACCATACGTGATACACGCTTGGGCGATCATGTCTCGAAAGAGACATGACTGACTGGGCAGAAGATTATCCCGCAGTAGGTTGCCATTGCATTCTGCGGTAGACTGGTTGCCAACCAAGGCTATAGAACCCAATCTGTCCTGTTATTTAACCCATAACTGGAAGGAATAGATGGATTAATACCTTTCCCAAGGGTATTTCTGTGTAAGTGAATGCAAGGAATTCAACTGGCTCTCCGATTTCTCATTCCGAATCGATATCCACTGCACCACAATGCACATTCCAGCAAGTACCTTGCTCATTTTGCTATCCTCTATCCTTAAAAGAGCCAGATCAGACCAAACATTGGATTTAACTGATATATCTGGATAGGAGCTGCCCAGTCTTGGTTTTATATACTTGATAGAGTCTAAAAGTCTCTCTGCATCCTTGTGGGGTAACAAATTATTTTCCATGCAACGATGCCCTGCTCATAGATGAGTCATTGGAAGCTGTTGTCATTCTATCACTATTTCAGTGAAGAATGTTTACATGAGCTACGCTCCTTAAGCTTCACGGCTAAGACTCGCTATGTTGAACACACTGTAGTGAACTACCTTCATTCCTGTATTTTAAGAATACTTTTTAATATTTTCTGGAAAAAATGGGAAAAAGAAAAAGAAAAATGAGTAAAATGAAGAAAAAGAAGAAAAATAAGGCATGAAATAGAAAAAAAGGCACTAAAGAAAATTGCAATTAACAAAAGAATAAGAAATGAAAACAAAAAAGAAGAGGAAATGTCAAGCAATTTTGAAATTAAGAACCAAATGGTAGACGAAAGTGAAAATGAAAATCTTTGCTGCAAATGTCAGAAGGGAATTTCTTCCTTTCATTTAGTTTTCCCAAAAGACTATTTTGAATGAACCTTTCATATGGCAAGTCTCCATTAACAGATATAAATGATTTAAGGTCTTCTCAAATAAGTGCCTACAAATGATGCTAACTTAACTTTTCAGAAGACTTGCCAAATTTTATTTCCTTATCACAGTTTACTTACTCATATTTGCATGATGATGCATATTAACAACAGGGATTGCCACTGCAGCTCAATATATATATATATATATATATATATATATATATATATATATATATATATACCAAGCACCCATAACTCAGAGGTAGAACTGCCAAATGATGTCAATTTGGTTGGATTTCAATCCTGGCTAAAAGCAATTGGATGTCTAACCGTACTAATGAGCTGTGATACAATGAAACAGATCTGTCTGCGGATGACTATTTACGCTCTCACACCCTGATTGAGCACTCCGGAAGAATGGTAGATTTTGAAAAAACAGTAGCTACTCTAGAATCTACGCATCATTCATTCAGCAATCAATTAGAACACTCTTAGCTACTGGCATATGTTTACATGGTATATCATACGCTAAAAGTCTGCTTTTTTCTAATGAGCATACATAGCTCAGAGGTAGAATTGCCGACTAATGTCAATTTGGTTGGGTTTCAATCCTAGCTAAAATCAATCAGATGTCTAACCGTACTGATGAGCTGTGATACAGCAAAACAGATCTGTCTGCAGATGACTAATATATATATATATATATATATATATATATATATATATATATGCAGCTGAGTCATAACTCTTTGGGCTCAGGTCCAAGCTTTCTCAGGACCAAAAGATGCAACATATATAAACATACGTGTAAGTATCTATTTATTTATGAACATAAAATTATAAAATATAAATCTTTTTCTTTTATGTGTCATGTCTCTTCCGAACATAGGTGATCATGGCCTTTCACATCTCCACATCCCTTGTAGCTCTTAACACCCTTTCTCTTGTCATCCCTCCTAAACCCTGTTCTGCCATCAATTCGATCAAGTTGATCAAGTATGTCATGCATTGCTTTCCTCTGTCCCTTTTTCCCTCTGTTTGACCTTTGATTATCAGATTCTCAAAGCCCTCCTTCTTCATTATATGCCCAGATACCTCAGCTGTCTTTTCATGATGCTAAACATCAGTTTAGATTTTGCATCTTCTCTAATTGTTGCTGACATGTCTGGTCTATGGTATCCTCACAATCTTTCTGTAGAACAACATTTTGATTGCTTCAAGTCTTTCCATCATCTTTGATGAAAGAAAAGACTTGAAGTCTGTCTTTCAATATGGCATTTGCTGCCATATTGAAAGACAGACATCATATAACAATCCAGCACTCTCTTCTTTGTTTTTAGCAAAATTTTCCCGTCTTTTGGTATTCTACTCAGTTTCTGGAATACATCCTTGGTCATGCCAATATGCCTTCGAATCTCAGTGTTGCACTTTCCATTGTCTGTTAGAAAAAATTTCCAGGTATTTAAATTTCTGTACCTGCTTGATTTAAGCATCCCCAACCTGTAGTTGGCATTTTGGGCTCCTCATTTTGCTGATGACTATACCTTCAGTTTTCTTGTAGTTTATGTAGTCTTTTCTTCTCACTCTCCTTAACTATCTTCTGTAGAAGGCCTTGCACTTTCCTTTTTGTATTTGTATCATTTATGTGTCTTATATTGTTCAAATTGTGGCTGTCAGTGATGAATCCTGGCAGGACTTCTAGAGCTCTCAGAATTAACTCACTGTATAAGTTGAATAGATCTGGTGAGAAAACATATCCTTGTCTTTCTACTTTGTATACCTGCTGAACCCATTTTCTGTCCATATACAGGCAGTTTGCTGTAAGTACAGGTTCTTGCTTACTATAATTTCTTTCCTGAATATATCCAGATTGCCAAGTGTCTGTATCAAGTCTTTGTGGCATACATTGTCAAATACCTTAGTAAATTCACTTTCATTCTTCTGGTCAGGGTTATTTTTTTATAGAAATTGTTCTTATTTTACTTGGTGAATTTTGCAGTTAATTTTGAATATGATGATGTTTTTTCTTAGCCTCAACCAGACTGTTGCCTCTCAGTGTAGATTTCAATCTTTACTTTTACCAATCAATCTATGGACACTATGATCAACACCTGAAAATTATGTTTAATCATAAAACAGACCGTCGTTCCTTCATGTTGTCTTCTTTTTATATTTATATACAGTCTATTCCTGATTTTAAGAACTTTTACTCATAAATATAGCATACATTAAAAATATATTTTACATATACACCTATATATCTGGTCATAACATATTACATTGCATTTGAATACATGGTTCTGTTGTCATTTCACGCTATCACGTGGTGTGACATCATAGAACCGAATTGCAAATTTGCGAACTGCGTTTGTTATTTTTGGTAACTATTGTTGTTGCCTAGTGGAGTTTTATGTCAATACAAAATAAAATAATCACTGATGGTGGATGTTACTGTATTACCATCTTAACAACCTCTCTGAAGATGGCTCATGTGAGCTGAAAGCTTAGAACCAAATTAATAAAGAATTATCCAAATGTTGAAGAATTTTTGTCTTTATTTTCAGCTGAAATTAAAGCGAAAATACGACGTTTAGAACGGCTCATGATTAAACATAATAGACATTCATTGTCTCTTATATTTAACAGTATATGTTTAGAAAATATATATATGTATATATTCTAAAGAGTTAATAAATTTAGTTTTTATTCTGACATCATACTGGAATAATAATAATAATAATATATATATATATATATATATATTCATCACAGGCAAAAGACAACAGATGGAGAGGAGGGTGGGATATTATTCCAACTTCTACTCTCAACAGAATGTTGTGGTGACTGCACCTCTTGACGCCATTAAATGCCTACCTGTCGTAGAAGTGCTCGACACTGAGCAACTCAGTGAGGCTATCAACAGCTTAGAAACAGGGGAAGCCCCAAGTAGTGGTGAAATTTCCACTGATCTTACCAAGCACTGCAAGACTATCCTACTGCTTCCTATGTATAAAGTCTCCTGCTAGTGCTGGAAAGAAAAAGCTGTACAGACACTACAAACATCCCTCTCCACAAGAACAAAGGCAAGCAAAGTGACTGCAACGATTACAGAAGCATATCTCTACTCTATGGATGTGCATTGTGGTGCAGTGGATATCGGGTCAGGATGAGAAATCGAGGAGCCGAGTTCGAATTCCAGTTGAATTCATTGCATTCTCTTACATGCAAATACCCTTGGGAAAGGTATTAATCCATCTCTTCCTTCCAGTTATGGGTTAAATAACAAGACAGATTGGGTTCTATAGCCTTGGTTAGCAACCAGTCTACCGCAGAAAGCAATGGCAACTTACTGTGGGATAATCTTCTGCCCAGTCAGTCATGTCTCTTTCGAGACATGATCGCCCAAGCGTGTTTCACATATGGCACTTAACTAACTGACTGATCTCTACTCTGTGTCATGAGCAAAATCTCGGGTCATCTTGTTCCATCTACAGAAACTTGCCAAACATGTTTACCCAGAGTTACAATGTGGCTTTCAATCAGAACGATCAACAGCAGACATGATCTTCTCACTCCATCAGCTCCAAAAGTGCAGAGATTTGAGAAAACGGGTCTCTGTGCAGATGGCCCGATGGGAAGAAGCTGGCTCACCATGTATAACGGATCGCATTTTCATTTCCTCCATCCCCGGTAGGCTGCCGGTTTTCTACTTCATCGAATTTTGTTTCTCAGTGCACTTTGGAGGCCATCACTTTCATCAATCTGACCAAGGTGTTCAACTTCGTTAATAGAGAGAGCCTCTTCAGAATTCTGACCAAGATTGGCTGCCCACCTAAGTTGCAGAGCTCTATTAAGTGCTTCCATAATGATATGCAGGAGATTGTGCAGTTACTTGCAACATCTCAAGGCTCTTCAACGTCGTCAGTGGGGTCAAACAGGTTTGTGTCCTTGCTCCCACTCTCTTTGGAATCTTCATACTATTTCTGAAGCATGCATTTGGCGCATCATGGGAAAGTATCTACCTGCATATAAGATCAGATGGCAGGCTTTTCAATCTCATCCATCTCAGAGCCAGGGCCAAAGTATAAAAGTCCTTCTCAGAGACACTTTGTTTGCCAATGATGCAGTATTAGCGTTGATTGATTGATGGATCCATTGGGGGATCATTTCTTTCAGGCCTGCAAAGATTTTGGGCTGACTATTAGCTTGAAAAAAAAACAAGCATCCTGGGTCAAGGTACCTCATCACAAACAGTCATTACTATCAATGACTATGAGCTGGATGCATTCCATCAGTTTACCTACTTTAGCTCTACCCTCATTGACATAGATCTCAACAAGAGATATGGCTTACGGCCATATCACGTTGAATACACCGGTTCTCGCTCGATCACCGAAGTTAAGCAACGTTGAGCCTGGTCAGTACTTAGATGGGTGACCGCTTGGGAATACCAGGTGCTGTAAGCGTATAGTGACGGATGTGCGTTGTGGTGCAGTGGATGTCGGCTCGGAAAGAGAAATCGGTGAGCCGAGTTCGAATTCCAGTTGACTGCCCTGCAGTCACTTGCGCGCTGGTACCCTTGGGAAAGGTATTAATCCGTCCTTTCCCTCCAGTTATGGGTTAAATAACAGGGTAGGACTTGGGACCCTGCCCTTAAACAAATCCCAATGAGACTTGCTCCGTCAGGGAGGAAGCCCGCTCAACCCGACTAGGGTGAATGCGGCATACATACATACATACAACAAGAGAATTGGTAAGGCAGCCACAAATCTTGCACGCCTCACAACACATGTTTGAACTAACTCCAAGCTGATGGTCAAGACAAAGATGGCAGTGTCATCAGTACCATGCTATATGGCAGCAAGACATGGACCACATATGCCAGTCAAAAGAGGTATCTTAACATCTTCCATGTGAGAAGTATCCACTGCATTCTGAGAATATCATGTCAAACAAGGTGTCTAACACTGAGGTCCTATATTGCATGGGTCTGCCCACCATGTTCCCACTGCTTCAACTGTGCAGGGTTTACTGGCTAGAACATGTCCACTGCATGCCAGACAGTTGCATTCTAAAATATCTTCTGTATGGAGAGCTAGCATCTGGAAGAAGACCCACTTGGCAGCCACATCTGCGGTATTGTGATATTTTAAAATGTGATATGAAGGCTGTGCGCATCAACAAAGTTATAGAAGGGTGTAGCAGTCAACCAGTTCAAACAGAATGGAACCCTAGTCCAACAACTCAAATCAAGGGAGGAGCAGCAGACACAAGTCACTACGGAAAGGCAGGTTTGCAGAAAGCAAAGTGACAGCCCCAACAGACCAGAAACAAAACATAAATGCAGCCTCTGCAATGGAGATTGTCACTCCCACATCAGCTTCTACAGTCACAGACACTGATGCTCCAGCCAAGCAGACAACCAGGATGCTACCCATGGTCAACCCTGACTGACAGCACCATACTTACATATTACTGTAGTTTTTCACATGTTCGACTGTAATAATATACCATAAATATTCATTACTCTATTTTTATATTGAGCACTGTTTTCAATTAATGCTTGAATATTGCACTCATTTTCTTCATTCTTATTCATTTGGATATATATATATATGTCATCCACATACAAGCCTGTTTCACTGTATCACAGCTCATCAGTGTGGCTAGACACATCCACTTGCTTCTATGAAAATGTTTTTCACTTAGCAAAGCAGTGTTGTTTCATGCTACTTAAATATCAACAAAAACAAATAAGTGCAACACAAAACACAACCCTAAAATGTTCACATATAAATAAATATATATAAACACTCAATCACAACAAAGAAAAATATTGGATGACAAAGAAAGAAAGCAGAAAAAAAGAACAACCAGATAATACAACAATCATCAAACAGAAAATATCATGCACCAAGCTTAATCATAACCTGAAAAATATTGTAAACTGGTATATAAACTGACACAGTAAAAATAAGTCAATCCAAAACAATAAAAAGTAGTCAGCCAAAAATGGTAAAAAGAGGTCAATTCAATATAAAGCAATCAAGCAGGCAAATACGTAAGCACACTCGAATGAGACCAAGACACCTAACATTCTAATTATTACTTTTAAAAACAGTAAACATTTCTGAGGAATGAAGGTAGTTAAAATAACAGTAGTGTCAAAGGAAAAACGGTCCTTTTTCCACGCTGTTTTTTGCAGGCGCAAAGATTGCCAAATATTTAATCAAATTTCAACTTGTGTATTTACTTTTATTCTGCATAATTTTGTTTAAAATGCATAGATACATCCTCAACATTTCATTACTTTCTATTTTCTTCTGATATGGTAGAGGTTGCTTAGACATAACATACAGGGATTCACACACTCTCAAATGGTAACTTGATTAGAACTAGACCTTTCGTTTGTCAAATTTTTTGTTTTCACTGATTAAAATCTTATCATAGATATGTGAACATCGATAACAGTAGATAAAACTCAATTCTTCAAACAAGGATTTAAATATAATTTATTATAACAAGCTGTTCAAATTTTACCTCCAGGTTTAACAAAAATATTTCATTTTCTAATTAAATCCAGAGCATGCTTGGTCTGTAAATACTTATAAAATCTGTTGTGGGTACGAAAATGTTTATTATGGCTTTAAAAATGGACATTTTAAAAGTATATATAAATTTTACCAAAAATAACCTGCAGATGAATATTATGATCACTCAGGTTATGCAACAACTTTTCATTCACATTTTATCATTTGGTAATGATTAAATCAATGGCTGCCATCAATTTTCTAACTTGATTAAAAGTAAGGCTGATGTTAGGGAAAAGTTTATAATGGTTTCTTTCTACCATATCAGAAAAATTGAAAGTGATGAAATGTTGAGGATGTATCTATGCATTTTAGACAAAATAATGCAAAATAAAAGTGTATGCACAAGTTGAAACTTACTTCAATCTTTATGCCTGCAAAAAAAAAACTGTGTGTCAAAATGTACAGTTTTTCCTTTGACACCACTATTATTTTAACTACCTTCACTCCTCAAAAATGTTTACTGTTTTAAAAAGTAATAAACATTATTTATAAATTTCTAGAGAACTGAGAACAAAATTAATAAATATTTATTCATTAAATCGTTTATTTACACTATTTATCATATTGTTTATTAGAATGATTGAAAAAACATTGGGAAAATGGTAAATAAAAAGGATTTCTTTAGTTAGTTGAATTATTTTCAAATGTTTATATGAATAAAAATTATTTTTTTCTTGGTAAATGATAAATATTGCATTGCATTAGTTTTAATTGTATTAGTTTTTCGAATGTTGTAAGTATAAAATTATTCTTGTAAATAAACAATCTAATAAACAAATAGTGTTTAATATTTTTGTTGTCAATTCTCAATAAAAAAAAATGTGTATAAATTTAGTTACATTATATGTTTAGGTTTTATTCCAATTCATATTAGCACTTTTTAAAATAATAAACATTGCCAAGGGAGTGATGATAGTTAAAATAATAGCAGTTTCAAAGGAAGATCCATCCTTCTGACACCTATTTTGTTTCAGGTATTATGGTTAAAGATTGTTAAATATTTATTCCATAAATTCCATTAAAAATGATAAAATTATACCTTTGAAAAAGGTATACCTTTCATTAACAACTGAGTTAGAATGTCTACATTTTTAAACAAAGAAATGTCCTGGTTACTGACTGGGTGAAGAGGAGTGCTTCCTGTTAAGGCTGTAACCCTAAGCAAAGGTGAAAGAAAAGTGATTGTTTTATTATTTCATGCCAAGAAATGTGAAAATTTCACTAACATGAAAAAGTTTATTATGCATGTAAAAGAATGAGACTTTAGTGAGAGAGTTTATAGTGGGTTATCCATTCTTTTCCAGTTTATAGTGCAGTTCTAGTGAAGGGTAGTCGTTTATTGTTGAGGATTGATGGAAGCTGGCCTTGTTGTAGATAACCCACTATAAGTCATAAAATGATTATAAATCAAGAAAAGCAAATTGAGTTGAAAATAACATTTTATATATACACATATCAATTAAGGTTTTTACAATTAAAGTAATACTTGAAGTATAGGTCCAATGGACATTAAAATGTTCATGGCAGTAAAATGTTGAAAAGGGAATTAATGCTTAGGAATGTGGGAGCATTGTAAGTCAGGAATGTCTTTGATGTATTTGCTCCTTAGGTCAGTAAGTAGTCTTGAGACAGGGAAGAAGGAAAGAGGTAAGGGAGGCGAGCATAGTAAGCCACTTGACTTGGTCAAGGGAGATACTAATTACTCTCATCTGTTGCGAGTCAATCTGTGTGTGTCTGCTTCAGTCTGTCTGTCTGGCAATGCTTTCTGTATCGGCTTTTTATTTCGACTTTTTGGATCGCACCAGATCATTTGGGAATTCATGTCCGTATTTGATTCTGGACTTCCTATTGGTCAATAAATAAAATTCGCATAGGCTTGCAAACTGGAATTTAATATTTAATTAATTTTTAGTTTTCAACTGGAACATCTGCGTGAAGCCAGCTGCACACCGACGACTGTTGGTCATTTGTTTTTTGGTTGTGAGAGTGCAAACATTTAGTCCATTGCTTTTGCTCGGTTGATATCACCACAAGTTCCACAGGCAAGAAAAGAAACTATTAGAATAGAACATATGTAACCCTGTTTTCAGATGGCTGGTATTAATTTAAGTTATTTTTAAATGAGAAGAGATCTCTCTAAAATTGGAGAATACAATTATTTTTGTCGGGTAAAATAGCCAAAATATTAACAAGTGGAAAATACAGGTGCAAAGTCAATGAATATAAAATTATTTTTAAGCAAAATTATCAAGGTGATTCTAGTCAAAATATATATCAATGGGTTTTGACGATATTTGACCCTAGGTTGAAATGTAGCCTTGAGAATTTCTTTTGGACTGAATTACCAGGACGGTTGATAAGAGCAAACAGACAATAAGAGAGAGTGGATTTTTCTCCCCTTCTACTGGAAGTCAAAATGGTTAAATGTAATTTTTTTCATTTCAAGCTGGTGAGAGTTATACAGTGAGGAAAATGGAAACCTTATACATATCTTTCCCACCCCAGTCTGGGTGCCTGTCTAACAAAATCAGGGTTAAAGACGAAATTAAAGTGTTTGGCTCCTGTGTCTTGGGACGAGAGGTTTGGAAGAAATTTGAATGGCAGATTGAATAATACAGTTGAACTGAAACTGGCCTGCTGCTAGAAACAAGATGACGAGAGAGAGAGATTGCAAATTCGACCAACTGGAAGTTGAATAAACCATCATCTCATAGAAATAATACAACACAAATATTATCATGCTTCTGAAGTATGAGCCAAATATTTCTGTTTCATCACTTAATTAGCCTTGCTTGTAATCTTGTAATTATTCGATATATATAAATATAAATAAATCTACACTGTGTCATTGTGGTCTTAAATCTGGTTTTCATTATATACTAATCGTTAATCCCTTGCATGTCTGGACAGCCTCATCAATTGGTAATAAGCACTCCTGCTTTAGCTGATCTGAGATCAACACAATATGGACGGAATCTGCTAAAGGTCAGTGAGGTTGACTGAATACAGCTAGGGGTCATGTTATAATATGGTTATATCTAGCTATTTCAACAGTAGAACAATGAGACCTAGTTGCCAATCTAGCAATACGCTTACATTTATGCAGCTGAGATATCATGGAGATGTGCTCATCAGAAAACCTGCAATGAAAATATTTATAGAAAAGTCACAGGAAAGACATGTGATAACAATAGAAAAGTGACTTATGTTCAGATGCCAGGTCAGAATTGATAGCATTGTAGATTGTCAGCTTACAATTTGGTGCTTAGTTCTTTCTTTTTACTTCACTTTACTGTCTTGTCTTGCAGTTTTCTTCCTATGTCTGCCATTAACACAGAATTATTTGTGTATCTTATATTAAGATTGTAGTGGTCGTTTGGGTCTTAGAATAACCTAGAGCCTGTTTCTGCATTAACACTGGTTGATAAATAACTTACCCTAATTTTATTACCAACTTCTATTGATTTTGACAAAAGAGAAAGTAAGAATTATATGACGGGCTGTATAGAAAATGGCAAGGATAAAACAGGAAAAGCAAAGAATTATCATTAGTTGCTTGCTTCTTGTTGTTGCACATTGTGTATCAATCAATGAGATATTATTATCATGTTAATTTTTTAGCCTACTCTTCGATGCTGGCTCAAGAGATGTTGGAAGAGAGCACTTGGAGATTTTTCTGAAGTCAATTGCCAGCTTTAGTAGTAGACTGGTTGCCAACCAAAGCTATATAATCCAGATTGTCCTGTTATTAACCCTCCCCAAGCTTGTTTTTAATTCAGAGTTGTCCTTCCTAGACTATTCACTACCCAGTCTGTCCTGCTATTTTTCCATAACTGGGTGGAGAAGAGATGGATTCGTATCTTTTCTAAGGGTATTAACATGTCAGTCACTCAGTTAAGTGCGATATGTGATACATGCTTGGGCAATCATGTCTCGAATGAGTCATGACTGACTTGGCAGAAGATTATTCTGCAGTAGGTTGCCATTGCTTTCTGCAGTAGACTGGTTTCCTAAGGTATTAACATGTAAATGAATGTAATGAATTTGGAATTTGAACTCGGCTCTCCAATTCTTCAATCCAAGCTGATATCCATTATACCACCATGATTCCTAGAAAAGAACTGTTTATATATTCTTTAAAGAGTATTTTAAAGGTTTTAAAATTATTAGTGCAAGTTTATATTTAATATTTAAAATACAATATAGCCACTACTTTTACTCTAGCATTTTCTTTTCTTGCATTTCCCACCCGTGGAACTCCCTTTCATTTACTTGCCTCCTTGTAATCTCCAAAAGTTCAAGTGCAATACTAATTGCCATCTTCTTTCTTCTTGATTCTCAACTTTCTCTTTTCCTTTCTGCAACATGCCTGGTAATTTGTTCCCTGTTTCTTTTCCTTTCCTTTTCTCTTACTGAAACCCCCTGTACACTAGTAGCAGTAATATCTTGCTTGGTGTGAAATGGTTATAAAAAAAAACAACAAAAAACAATTAATTGAAATTAAAATCACATTATATAAACAAGTAACAGTAATTAAAATCTTATATTAGATAGTAAATAAAATTTAGTATATAGATGAAAAAAGGCGTGGTGTTTAAAATTCTTCCTCATACCAATGTCCCAGTTCTTCCATGAACCTATGCCTACATAAAAAACAAAAACAAAAAAAAAACAGAGTGCAAATCGCAGTGAAGTATAAAATGAAAACTTTGTTCATGGTAATTAATTGCTGGTTATTTTGAGCATTTTATTGCAATAAGAGAAACCAGTACATTCATGAAACCTGACAACCTTTATAAAGATTTGCTGACTATATCATTTATTATAGCTGGAAATTAATTATTAATGTCAAAAGGCTATCTATGCAAAAATGTGTCAGGCCAGGAGTTTTTTATCATCAGAATCCATCTTGCACATTTATAAATCTACCATTTGACCATACATAGAATACTGTTGCCATATCAGGTCAGGTGCTCCTGGGTTTTCAATTCGGGGAGTGGGGGGGGGGGGTCTTGACAAAATCAAAAGGAGGATCTGTAATGTAATTGATCCCAATATAGCAGCTTGACTTCAGTCATTTTCTCACCAATGGAATGTGACTTTCCTCTGTCTTTTCTACAAATATTTTCATGGCTTCTGCTCTGATGAGTTTCTTTTCCTGGTGCTTCGACCACATGAATTTACTCATGCTGCCAGATTAGCAACTAAATCCAACTCATTTACTGTTAAAATAGTAAAATATAACTGCTACTTCTACTCTATAAGTTTCTTCTCTCACACTTCCCGCCTGTGGAAATCCCTTCCACGTACTGGCTTCTCTGATAGCTACAATCTCCAAAAGTTTAAGTGCAACATCAATTGCCATCTCCTATCTTCTTGATTCCTAACTCTCTCTTATCCTTCTCCAACATCTCTCGTAAGTTGTTCCATGTTTCTTTTCCTTTTTTTTCTCTCAATGTAGCCCCCTGTGCACCAGTAGTGAAACTGCTTTTCTTGGGGTGAAATGACTATAAAAAACAAAACAAAAATAAAACACAAAGAAATATGCAGTATTTCTAGAGTTTTAATAAAAATAAATAGCTAAATGTAACTGCCTCTTCTTCTCTAACAGTTTCTTTTCTTGCACTTCCCATCTGTGGAACTCACCTTCTGTTTACTTGTTTTCCTGATAACTACAATCTGCAAAAGTTTAAATGCAACATCAGTTGTCATTTTCTATCTCCTTGATTCCCATCCCTCATATTTTTTTGTTTTTAAAATAGTTTCACCCCAGGCAAGAAAGTACTGACACTGATGCGCAGGGGGTTGCATAAGAAGAGAGTGAAGAGAAAGAGGAACAAGTCAAAAGGGGTATTAGAGAATGAGTAAGAGAAGGATGGAAACACTGGTGTGAAGAGAGCTGTGTGAGGAGAGCAGAAAGGGAGAAGAGCACGATACAGTGTGTGTTCGGGAAAGGATGGGAGTCAAGGGGATAAGAGATGGCAATTGACATGGCATTTAAAATCTTGGAGATCGTAGCTATCAGGGAAGTAAGTATATGGAAGGTAGTTCCATAGTTGGAAAATTGCAAAAGAAGCTGAGAGTAGACGTTGCAGTTATTTTTATTGGTTACACTGTAAAAGGTTGGAACCTAGTTGCCAGTCTAGTAGCGTGAGTAAATTTATCCACAAAGGGCACCAGGGAGCTAAGCTCATTGAAGCAGAAGCCATAAAAGTATTTGTAGAAGAGACAAAGGAAAGCCACATCACCTCAGTGAGAAGATGACTCGAGTCGAGCTACCAAGTCAGGATTGATTACTTTGCAGATTCTCCTTTGGATTTTGTTGAAAACTCCAGATGAATAACAAGGGCATCCAACCAGATGTGACAGCTGTATTCAATGCATAGTGGATAGTAGATTTGTATATGTTCAAAATGAATTCAGACAAGAAAAACTTCTTAGCCCAACACAGTGAACAGACCCTCCTAGCAGCAGATTTAGCTATTGATTCAATATAATTATTCCACTTGAGGTCAGCTGAGAGAGTTAGGCCAAGGAGGTGTAGTGTATTGCTTTTAGGGAGATTAGCCAGATCCATACTGATGGGGGTAGTAGAAATTGTCTATGGTGGTTAAAAGATAGCAGCTTCATTTTAGAAGCATTAAAATTTACGAGCCATTTCTTACTAGAGTCCACCACAGAGGTTCTTTTCAAGATCAGCAGTGAGGTTTGCTTTGTCAGCATAGGCAGATTTCTTATCGAGATAGGAATAAATGGTGGTGTCCTCAGTGTAGATTCCTACTTGAAATCTGACTGATTACATCAGGGATATTGTTAATGAAGATCAGAACAAGTGTAGAACCTAGATCTCTTTTTGTTTCTTCGACACTCTCTGTACCTTGTTTTTCTCTCACTGTAACTCCCAGAACACCAGTGGTGTTCCAACCTTGCTTGGGGGATAATGATTTAAAATATATATATATATATATATATATATATATATATATATATATAAATCCAGGTGAAGAAGATCCGAGGTTTTATGGTTTTGAGTCCCCTGGCATTTATTTTTTTATAAACAGTGCTTAATACAATAAATGTTGCAGAGCTTAATATAATCATATAATTATGAATTAAATGTGCATTGCAATATGGAAATCTCTATTATATATATATATTATATTATATATAATCATATAATTATGAATTACCCCCACTAATCAACAAGTTTGAGGTCCTCACCTCCTCAGCGGACAAGGCTGAATGCTTTGCCCATAGATTCTCGACCAACTCGTGTCTGGATTCGTCTGGAGTCTATACACCCAACTTCCTACCTAGAACAGAGGCCCAATTGAATGACGTCCACATCACGCCCTCGCTGATTTCTAACATAATCTCAAAACTTGACCCTCACAAAGCGAGTGGTGGGGACGGAATCCCAATCATAGTCTTGAAGAAATGTGTGCCTGAACTCTCCTCTGTCCTTTCTAAGCTCTACAACCTCTGCCTATCCTCCTCCTGCTTTCCTGTCTGTTGGAAGTCTTCTACTGTGGTTCCAATATTTAAGAACACTGGTGAACCCTCAGACCCCGCAAATTACCGCCCTATCAGCCTTCTTCCGATCTTTGGCAAAGTGTTCAAAGCCATTATCAATGCCGAGGTCATTCAACATCTCACAGCCCACAGGCTACTCTCAGACAAGCAATATGGCTTCTGCTTCACAAGGTCCACTGCTGATATGCTAACGACCATAAGCCAAGCATATATACCAGGCTCTCAACAAGAATGGTGAAGCTCAAACCGTTGTTTTGGACATCTCTAAAGCATTTGACAGAGTATGGCATGCCGGCCTTCTACAAAAACTGCGAAGCTATGGCATAACTGGACTTTTGTTGGATCTAATCCAGTCATTCCTCTCTAACCACATTCTGAAAGTGGTATTAAACGGACATGCCTCTCAGAACTATCCTACAAACGCAGGTGTCCCTCAAGGCTCTATCTTAGGTCCTACACTCTTTCTAATCTACATCAATGATCTCCCCGATGCCATAACATCCCAAGTAAGTATGTACACTGATGACACCACAGTTTACTCTCGCCTCAATCAAAAATCTGGTGTTGGTGACAAGGCCTCCAATCCATGGTAGATTGGGGTAAGAAATGGCTCGTAAAATTCAATTCTTCCAAAACGAAGCTGCTGTCAATTAACCACCACAGACAACCGCACCTCCCCTCCCATTAGCATGGAACAGGCATGCCACCCAGAGAGTAAATCACTACGCCTGCTTGGCCTGACACTCTCAGCGGACCTCAAGTGGAATGACTACGTCGAATCCATTGCTAAATCCCCTGCTATGAAAGTTGGCTCTCTGTGCAGGGCCCGGAAATTCTTTCCACCTGAATCTATCCTGCATATATATAAATCTACCGTCCACCCGTGTACTGAATACTGCTGCCACATCTGGTCAGGTGCCCCTGCTATTCTCCTCAGGCTTCTTGACAAAATACAGCGGAGAATCTGTAATGTGATTGATACCGACTTAGCTGCTGCCTGCAGTCTCTCTCTCACCGGCGAGACATGGATTCCCTGTGCCTCTTCTATAAGTACTTTCACGGCTTCTGCTCAGATGAACTTAAATCATTGGTGCCCCCTAGGCGTGAATTTGCACGCGATACTAGATTGGCAACTAGGTCCCACCCCTTTATAGTGAAACCGATGAAATGTAACCGCAATTTCTAATCCAACAGCTTCTTTTCTCGCACTTCCCGCCTGTGGAATTCCCTTCTGCATGATTGCTTCCCCGACGACTACAATCTCCAGGAGTTTAAATGAAAGGTCAATAGACACCTCCTAACACACTAACTCGCACCCATTTCCTCCAACGCTCTTCCTACATACCTATATATATAACAATTTGGAAAGAGTTGATAATAATGAGTGTGCTATGACAGAATGACTTAATTTGAAACAAGATCATAAATCTACATCAAATAATTATTTAAAACAATTCTACAGTCAATCTAAATCTAGCATATTCATTTTTTATGTACCATGGATTATTATGGGTCTCCACAACTTCCTACCTTTTGTAACTAAGCAATTTTGTCCCTTTAATACCTCTCTATTCTGCCATCATTTTGCACACATATTAATTAAGTTAGACTATTTTCTATACTCATTTTACTTTCAGTATTCCCTGTGTTCCTGTGTATGTTGAGTATAGGAATTCGGAGAGCTGAGTTCAAGTTTTGGAATTCAAACTTGGCTCCCTGATTTCCCAAACTTGAGAAGTCAGAGAGCTGAGTTCAAATTCCTGTTGAATTTGTTGCATTCACATATGCACTAATACCCTTGGGAAAAGTATGAATCCATCTCCCTCCAGCTGTAGGTTAAATAGCAGAACAAATTGGGTTCTGTAGCCTTGGTGGACAACCAATCTACTACAGAAGGTAATGACAATGTTCTGCAGGAAAAATTTCTGCCCAGTCAGTCATGTCTTGAAAGAGACATGATCACCCAAGCATATATCATGTATGGCACTTAACTGACTGATCTCCTGTCTGTGTCAAATCTTCAAATTCCTTTTTTCTGATCACATATCCCAGAAAATTTAACTGTTTTTTTTTATTCTAAGTATAACTGTCTTTTTTGTTTCCATTTTTCTTAAAACTTCTTCATTGCTTACATGCACAGTTCATGATATTCTCATTATCTTATTGTAGAACCCTACTGAAGTGGTAATGCCTTGATTGGAAGTCATGAGTTATCTCCCTCTAGCCCTGCAAGTTACTTGTTCACCACTGCTGTAACCTGGTATTGAACTCACAACTCTTTGGGTCAAGTCATAGGATCTAACCAACATCTAGACATTACTACACAAGGAATGAGAATGATGTACCTGAGTGATTGTAATAAAGGGTTTGGTTTGAAATTTCTAGTACCTGATAAAGGCTGGAGCATAAAATGGCCAAAACGTCATACAAATGGTAACAAAGATAAGGACAATAGTTCGAATAATGTAAATACTTTAAATACTACCTCATCTTAGAAATATAGACAAATGACTGAAGTTGAGATGCCAAGTCACGATTGATTACAGTGGGATGTGGCTTCCCTCTGTCTATTCTACAAATATTTTCATGGCTTCTGCTCCAACGAACTTAAGTCATTGATGCCCTGCCACATAAATTTACTCTTGCAACCAGACTGGCAACTGGGTCCCACCCATTTACAGTTAGATCAACTAAATGCAGCCAACAATTCTACTTCAGCAGCTTCTTTTCTCAAACTTCCCATCTGTAGAACTCCCTTCTATATACTTGCTTTCCTGATGGCTACAACCTCCAGGAATTTAAATGCAATGTCAATACCCACCTATTATCCACTTGACTCCAGTTCTTTCTACATCACCCTGTATATCTTGTTCTTTTCCTTTCCCTCTACCTTCGCAACTGTCTTCACACCTGTGTTCCCATCCTTCTCTTGCACTTTCTCTGACATCCCCTGTAACTGATTTGTTTTTCTCCTCACTCTCCTTCTGTCTAAAATTTTACTCTTATGTAGCCCCTGTGCATCAGTGGCAGTACTGCCTTGCTTGGGGGTGAAATGATTAAAAAAAAAAGAAAAAGAAAAAAGGGGTATGTTTATCCAAGTTATCTACAAGTTACGTACAAGGACTTTCAAGCTCAACCCTTTATTTAATCAGTAAATGTATTGGCCACTTAGTGACATCACTTTGTCTAGTGACAAGAGTGATCAGTTATTCAATTTGTTTACAGCAGCCAAACCAAATTTTTTTTTCATTTTTTTACCCTAATTTGGGCTCAAATTAATGTAGATTTAGCAATAGTTTTAAGATGCTGATATTTATTTGTTTTATCCAATTCTTTAATAAATATATTTTTATCTGATATTTACATATCTGTTATTATTGTAGGGATACAAAAGGCAATTTTCTCCCTTTGGTGGAAATAAGTCACATGTGTCATGTGATGGCCGCTTAGTGACATCACTTTGTCTAGTGACAAGAGTGATCAGTCATTCAATTTGTTTACAGCAGCCAAACCAAATTTTTTTTCATTTTTAGCCAGGACCAAGGATCCCAGGCTAAGGATAAATCTGCCTCTCCCAGCATCTTACAAGCCCATAGCACAGTTTCATTTTAGGAATATATCTTTCCTGAATATGGAAAGAAACTTCAGCTCACAGTCCTCAAGTTGGAAAAAACCAAGACTTGCTGTTTCCCATTTGCGGAATATGTCCTTACCTATGACATAGTAGATCAAACCAGCTTGTTTGAATCTGGAGTCCTGAACATGCCTTCTCCAGAAGCAGAGAAGAATTAAATAGTTTGAAATTCCATGAAGGCTACTCAGATCTATAGACATATGAAGAGAGCCAGAAAGCATAATGGCCAAAATGTGAAAATACTAAGATTTGATAAGGGCATTAGTCTGAATTTAAATAAAGGTAACTCCTAATTCTAAAATTAAGATATGCTGCTATTAATTTCTAGACATTTGAGGGGATGCAAAATTCTTCTTCTTCTTCTTCTTCTTCTTCTTCTTCTTCTTCTTCTTCTATGTGCCATCAGTGTCCCCTCAAGAGGTAGGTGATCATGGCCTTCCACATCTCCCTATCTCTAGTGGCTCTTAACATGCTTTCTTCTGTTATCCCACCCACACCTGTCTATACCATCTATTTGCTCAAGCCCATCAAGTACATTATGTGCTGCTTTCCCCTGTCTCTCTTTCTCTCTATCTGACCTGCCAGTATCAGGTTCTCCAAGCCCTCTTCCTCATTACAGGTCCAAGATGAAAATTGGTCTTGTAAAAATATTCAACTTGTCCTTAATGAAAAGACGGAAGATAAAGTGCAAATCTAAAATGTAACTAAAAATATAAATGTAATCTTGAACTAACTAGATACAACTGCCACTTCTATTTTAAGAGTTTCTTTTCTTGCAATTTTTATCTGTGGAACTCTTTTCTGAATAATAACTGGGTTTTATGACTGAATATTGTATTAAATTTTTTTAGAAAAACAACTATTTTTCTAGAGATAATAATATTTAACCCACAACTGAGGAGAAGAAATAAATTCATACCGTTTTCTAAGATTGATGTGCATTGCATTGCAGTGGATATTGGCTTGGAATGAGAAATTGAATAACTGAGTTTGAATTCCAGTTGAATTTGCTGCATTCACTTATGTGCAAATACCCTTGAGAAAGATATTTGTAGGTATGAGTAAATGTGGTTTTACAGAAACATGCTGAGGAAACCATAGAACAAACCCGTGAGCAATGATGACATTTTGAAGAAAATGGAAACAAAAGAAAACTTATAGTCAACATCAGGAAGAGGCAGTTGAAATTTCTGGGGCAAGTAATAAGGAAGGCAGGGTTGGAAAACCTGATACTCACAGGCCAGATTCAGGGAAAGAGAGACAACTTCTGGAATGCTTACTTTGCCATGCCAATTTGCCTTCAGATCTCTGTGTCGCAATTTACGTCTTCTGTTATAACGCTTCCCAGGTATTTAAATTTTTGTACCTGCTTGATTCTGGTATCCCTGACCAGTATTTGGCATTTTGGGCTGCCCTTTTTATTGATGACCATGCATTTGGTTTTCGGGTTTTGTGCAGTTTATTTCCCTTACCATTACCAAAAAACATGGAAGTGACAGAACCACAAATGGAGATAAAAATGGGTTGATATGAGTAAAATATTTCTTATTCTTCTTGTATTAATGACCCTGGTATTTTTGGATGGTATTCTGGAAGTGTGTGCATGGTGTCAGTTAACATTAAGGTTGTTTTTTGTCATATGAGCTTTGAATGTTGAAGTGAACTCTTCCATTTGAGGTAAAGAGTTGAAATTTTGATGGTAACGCATGAAAAATGTTTTGCTCAATTATAAAGTGTCTTAGCTGAAGAATATATAATTTCTAAAAACTTAGTAACTAGACAAGCTTAAAAGCTGAATCTTTACAGGTTAATAATTCAATATTAAATACTGTGTATTTTTTATCTTTCTTCATAAATTATAATTAAATTTTACTTTAAGTTAGTATTCACTCAGTATAGATATATCGTAGAGATATTTTCTCTCTTTCTCCATAAATTATAAAAAAAATTACTTTAAGTTGGTATCTATTCACTGTGGATACTTTATCTTTTGAATAATTTTCAATAAAAGAGGTTTTTATTTTTCCGAAAACTGATTAACAGAATATGTTCTAATAGTGCTTCTGCTATAATTTGAATCTAATTTTGTTCATTTTACCAAATATTAATTCACATGAATTAAAATTTTTTCCTTCACAAACACAAATTTCTCTTGACTTTTCTTTCAGAAATCATACTGCTTACAATTTCACATCAAACTTTTAAACATCTAAGCAGAGAAATGTCTTTGTTTTGCTTTCAAGTGAGCACACCTCCTGGTTCTGTGTTAATTTCAAAATGGAGACAGAGGATTGGCATTTTGATTGACATGAACAGATCGACATGCATTCAACTTGATGCAGTTGGGAAAGCTCACAAAGGAATGAGTTTGTATTTTGGAAACATACAACTCAAATTTACAGTATATACAATAATTAAAAAGAAGATGGCTGAATTTATGCGACTTATCAATTCCAGTCATGGTGCATTATGGTGGGATCAACATATTCCCCACAAGCAACCCAAGCTGCTAGGGGATGGGTGTTTTTATTGAATTACCATCTCTTCATAAGTTGCCAACCATGATTGAAAAATTTCTATCTGCTCATTAGAACACCATCCAGTTTTAAATTCAATGTCAGCCTTCTCTTAGACTGGTTGCTAACCAGGGCTAGAAATCCCAGTCTGCCCTGCTATTTAACCCATAGGTAAATTCATATCTTTTCCATGTGCAATTGGGAGAAAGTTAATGCAATGAATTTGGCTGAAAATCAAACTCTACTTACTGATTTCTCTTTCAAAGCCACTAACCATTCCCCTATCTTGATTATAATGATTATATATATATATATATATATATATATATATATATATATAATTGCCGAGGAGAACTAGATGAAACAAAACTCTAAAAAAAATGGCTACCCCACTCCACTTATAAACAAAGGTTTTGAACTGGCAGAAAATACCTCTAGATAAAGTACAGAACGGAAAAAGAAATGCAAAATCAAACAGACTCTAGCATATGTCTCAGCATACAACAGGAACAAACCAGAATTATTCACAGAAATTTAAAAAAATTTACACCTAATAAACAAAAATGACAGAATAAAAAACATTAAAAACAACCAAAATAATCAAGAGCAATACCAACCAAAAAACCTGAAACACATTTTAATCTCATCCAAATTTAGCCAACATATCATACAGGGGGTTATAAAATGTAACAATATAAGATGTGGGGTTTGTAATATAATTATAGAAGGAAAGATCTACACTTTTGAAAACCCAACAAAGATGTTCACAATAAATAAAAATTTGAACTGCAACTCCAAAATTGTGGTACATGCACTTTAGTGCATATACCACAATTTTGGTGTGGTAAATCTTATATAGGAATCAGCCAAGCATTAAACAACAGAGTATCCCTTCACAGAAGCAACATCAAAGTTTCAAACAACAGAAAACTCTTTGTATAACACCTCATCTTCCAATGCAATCAGGGTAAATTTAAAATTATGCCATTATATCAGATAGACAATTACTCACACCTACAAATATCTTTCCTAAGGGTATTTGCACATAAGTGAATGCAGCAAATTCAACTGGAATTCAAACTCAGCTATTCAATTTCTCATTCCAAGCCAATATCCACTGCAATGCAATGCAATGCACATCAATCTTAGAAAAGGGTATGTATTTATTTCTTCTCCTCAGTTGTGGGTTAAATAGTATTGTCTCTAGAAAAATAGTTGTTATTCTAAATAAAGTTAATATAATATTCAGTCATAAAAAAAAATTATTCTTATAATTTAAAACATGTTTCAACTTTAAATAACCTACATAAGAAGCTGTGAAAAAAAATTGGTGGTCAGGGTTAGACACTTTTTAAAAAGGTAACAGACTTAGCACCAGTGAGCTAAGTTCATCGGAGAAGAAGCCGTGAAAGTATTTGTAGAAGAGACACTGGGAAGCCAAATTGCGCCAGTGAGAAAGTGACTGTATTTGAGCTGCCAAGTCGGGATCGATCACATGACAAATTCTCTGTTGGATTTTGTCATGGATCCCGTAGTATAATATATTTAACATTATATAATAATATATTGTAGGATATGTCTCACTCCAGTTTGGAATAGAATTTGTATTCAATTCCCTTCACAGACACCAGATACAGGGTTGACTAAACAGATGGCCATTGGTTGCCATGTGCAGTTCTATATGATCAACTCAGTTTCACCTGTAATATATTCTTCTTCTTTTATGTGACTTGTCCCATCAGGACATAGATGATTATGGCTTTCCACGTTTCCCTTTCCCTGGTGGCTCTGAGCACGCCTTCTCCTGTTACACCATGCAACCCTCATTCTGTCATCCACCTGATTAGGTCCTTCAAATATGTTATTCGTTGATTTCCCCTGTTTCTTTTTCCCTCTATCTGACCTGTTAGTATCAGGTTTTCCAAGCCCTCCTTCCTCATTGCATGTTCCAGGAACTTCAGCTGTCTCTTCCTGATGCTCAGTATTAATTTCCTTTTTGTTTTCATCATTTCTAAGACCTCATCATTGCTCACATGCTCAATCCATGATATTCGCAGCATCCTTCTGTAGAACTACATTTCAGTCATACGCCCCTTTCTATCTTTGTATATCTCCTGAATTCATTACCTGTCCGTATACAAGCAGTTTGCTGCCAGTTAAGATTCTTGATTACTCTTAAGTCTTTCCCAAATATGTTAAGGCTACCGAGCATCTCCATCTAACATCTAAAATACATCTTTGTGATGTATTTTGTTTAACACCTTTGCATAATCAATAAAGCACAAGTATAAGTTCTTCTTCATTTCTATTGCCCTTTCAGAGAGCATCCTAATCATAAATATGGCACTCCTTGTTCCAGTGTCTTTAATGAAACCACACTGTTCTTGTCCTATCTCTGGCCTGATTCTGCTTCTCGCTCTATTCATCAGGATTCAGATGATCAGTTTTGTTATATAACTCCTTAAACTGATGGTTCTGTGAAGTTTGCACTCGTTTGCTCCTGGTTTCTTAGGTTGTGCTATGAAGATAGACCTTGCTGAGGTCATCTGGTATTACACCACTATTATAAATTTCATTTATTATTTCTGTAATTTTCTCTATACCAAATTCTTCCCGGGCTATCAGCAGCTCTATGACTATGCCATCTGATCCAGCTGCTTTGTTTCTATTCAGCTTGGCTACTGCAGATTCTACTTCAGACTTTAATATTTCCGGTCCGTCCTCATCTTTGCATATTATTGGTTGCTCTCTCTTGTTGTGGAAAAGATCTTTTATGTATTCTTCCCATTTCCTCTTTCTCCAAAATTTTATACATCCTGTTGAAGAGCAGGTTTTTCTCCTGCCAGATCTTTTATTTCCTTATGGATGTCTGCTTTATTATTCCTGCTCAATCTCTTTACTTCTGCACATTTGTCACTGAGCCATTCCTCTTTACCCTGTCTACATTTTCTTCTTATTTCCTTGTGTAGTTCCCTGTACTCCATTCCATGTCTTGATATCATTTTCTGCCTCCTTTGCATCATGTCCAGAATCTCTTTAGTCATCCATTCGTTTTTGTTTTTTTTTCTGCACCTAATTTCTTTTGGGGCAATGTTGTTTGTTGATGTCACTATTGCTTCCTTTAGTGAGTCCCATTTCGGGTGTCCTTTCCCAATTTGTTCTTCGTATTTTGTTTCCACGCTGTTAGTGTATTCTTTCTGTAGGTTGAGGTCATTCACGAGTGCATTGTATTTCAGTTTTGGTGCTGCACGAGGCTTCTTCAATCTCCGCAGTTTCACCTTTATTTTGCAGATGACTCGGATGCGTTCGCTTCCATAGTCAGCACCTGGATAGGCTTTGCTTTGAACCACTACATTTCTGAATCTGCTGTTCATGGTTATGTAGTCTATCTGGTTTTTCATGTCACCTCCTGGGTTTCTCCATGTCCATAGATGTGGGTGTTCTTGAAACCAGGTGTTAGTTATTACCTGGTCATTTGCTATGTACCACTGGACCCAGTTTTCTCCTCGCTCATTGTGGATTCCTAAACCAAAGTTGCCAGTTGTCATACCTTCCCTCTCCTTGCCTACTTTATACATAAAATTAAACCATATCACAGATGCTTTTTTATTGCACTCCTTCCCTGTATTTTGAACAGGAATAGAGGCTTAACCATTTTTTTTTTATTTAGGATTGGTTCCTTCTAAAGTTTTCTCATTTTCTTCAAGCAACCCCATGCATTTTAGTGGCATTATCTCCTTGTTTGGGATGAAATGATGTTGTATTGTCAAGTGGTAAAACAATACACAGATCTTGAAATAATACTTTTATGATAGGCTTAGAAAATTTGACACTTAAAGTCCTAGCACATATTGAAGGCAAGAGGGACAGAAGAAAGCAGTGCATAATCTTCCTAATAAGTTTATGTAAATGTTTGACAGAAAGGGATTAGGGAAGGTAGAAAAATATTACTAAGACTAAGAGCTACAACTGATATGAACTTTTAGAGTCATGATTGCCCATGTCCTGAAGGGAGACAGCACATCGAAGAATCACATTGGGTCCATGCTTATTTGGAGAAAATTGGAGAGCACAGTGTCTGAAACAAAAATGAAGAAATTTAAAATATATCACATGCATACACACAATTATATAAACAACAAAGTTTGTTTTATTTTTTTACCAAAAGTGGGTTGACCAGGATAAGGAGATAATATTTTAAAGGCAAGCAGTCTTTGTAATTATAGTGCTTATAATGAAGAGATACCCTAGAGCATTAAGTATTAACTTAGAGTTAAGATAAAATAGGTAAACAAATTTATTTTGTTTATGCAAAAGAGTAAAAGATAGATACAATAGTCTGTACTAGATTGCAACAATATGGGTGGTTGAGTTAACAAGTAATCGTGGTTGTTAATGGTATCCCTCAGCTCACATTAACTAACTGCCGAGTTCAACCAACTCACTCTTTATATATAAGTGAATCCCGTCATGTGATCGCGCCACATCACACCAATGATTAAAATAATGTTTACTGTCTGATGAGACATTGTTCTTTTAATGTCAAAACAAAATGTACACTTTCGTAGTAGATTGTAGTCTGGACATGTTCTAAAGTATAATTTATATTAAATACTCATAGCTCTATTTCTATATTGAGCACTGTTTTAAATTAATGTTTTGAACATTATAAATATTTTCTTCATTCTTTATTCATTTATATATATATATATATATATATATATATATATACCCACTTCAGAGAGCAGACAGGCTCTCAGTCTCAGACATTGCAGATGAGAATATAAGATCCATGTTTTGGATGAGGAGGCATCTTACATACTAGTGGGGCTGCTCTTACATACTGAGATGAGAGATTTAAGATATTTTGTTTACTCAACAGAATAATTGTTAATTATAATATATTCCAATTATATACAGAAAAGCCTGGATATAAGAGACCCTGATATAAGAGAAACCTGGATGTTGGGACGCCCGCGCCTATTCGGCTATAATGGACTATTCCATTACTATGTAAAGTGATGGTGGTATCTATGTAGGAGAGTGCGCCGAGCAGCCAATCAACAAGTCAGTCGTAGACTTCCGGTGACGACCCGGAAGTCCCCATTGCTCTTTGGATTTTACGATGGTTGAGAGGATTAACCTTTATTCTTGTATTGGATACTAATAACCTTTGTAAATACTATTTTCATGGAATACAACAATTAACCTATTCCTGTTGTTGAGTTATTTATTCTTACTCACGACATAACAAATTAGAGTCCCAAATTAGAGTCTGTGGTAATGTATATAAAATAGACCAAACTCGGATATGAGAGAAACCCGGATATAAGAGAACCGTTATCCGGTCTTGACAACTCACTTATATCAGGGTTAAACTGTATTTTTTCTAAATCATTTCACCCCAAGCAAAGTAGCAATGACACTAGGATACAAGGAATTACAGGGATTGAAAGAGACTGAGAAGATTGAGAATGGGGAACATTGAAGAAAGAACAACAAATGGACAGGGTTCAAGAAGACAGAAGATGGTGATTGATATTGCATTTACATTTTTTTTAAGGAAGTAAGAAATTGAAATGGATTTCCACTGGTGGCAAGTAGGAGAAAAGAAACTCTTAGAGTAGAAGTGATGGTTGCATTTTGCTAGTTCAACAGTAAAACTGTGAGACCTAATTGCCAATCTAGTAGCACATTTAAATTCATGTAGCTGGGGTATCAGGGAAAAAGTCTTATCAGAGCAGTTGCCATGGAAATATTTGCAGAAAAGAGAGCGAGGGAAACGACAACACGTTGAAAGAAGTGACTGTCAAGACAACACGTTGAAAGAAGTGACTGTCAAGACAACACGTTGAAAGAAGTGACTGTCAAGACAACACGTTGAAAGAAGTGACTGTCAAGATGACTGTTAAGGATTGATTACATTACATTATAGACCGTTCTTTGGATTTTGTCAAGAATCTTGAAATGTAAAGCAAAAGCACCAGACAAGATATGGCAACAATATTCAATGTCTTCTTTCACACCTCCTTGGAAAAGTGACAGTGGATGTCCCTGCTGGATTAGAGAAATCTTGCAATAAATGATAATCACTTTGCCTTTTGGATATCTAAAAATATAAGAAAACTAAAAAAATACTTTTTAACTATCTGAGAATTGTTTTAGCAGATGTCAGAAAATGTAACACTAAAATCAAAAACCTCATTGGAATTGTGAAAGATGCCTTTGAAGAGTCAGTCAGTTAAGTGCCATACGTGATACAGGCTTGGGCGATCATGTCTCGAAAGAGACATGACTGACTGGGCAGAAGATTATCTCGCAGTAGGTTGCCATTGCTTTCTGCAGTAGACTGGTTGCCAACCAAGGCTATAGAACCCAGTCTGTCCTGTTATTTAAACCATAACTGGAAGGAATAGATGGATTAATACCTTTCCTAAGGGTATTTGCGCGTAAGTGAATGCAATGAATTCGGCTGGAATTCGAACTCGGCTCCCCGATTTCTCATTCCAAGCTGATAAGAAACAAGAAATTTTTCTTAGAAATAAATAACAGAATGTGATGAGCTAATATGTAAGATTAATTCTCGTATATTGCAGTGAATGCTGTACAATTTCCTCATATATGAAGAGAAACAACAGAGATGTGGTTCCACAGAAGAATAATGAGATTAACATGGACTAAACATATGAGAAACAAGGAAGAATTCTGGAAAATTGAAACCAAAATGACTCTTAGAATCAGAGAAACACCCATTGTGGAAAGAAGACTTGGAAAATTTGATAGTTATGGAATATACTGAAGATGAGAGAAAGATGGTTCAGTTCTGTTTGTTTGTTTAGCAGCATATCAACTCTGTATGGCTCATTTCAATGCAGTTGTGCATTGTGGTGCAGTGGATATTGCCTCAGAATAAGAAATCAGAGAACGAAGTTTGAATTCCAGTCAAATTTGTTGTATTCACTTACACACTAATAGCCTTGGAAAAGATATCAAATTATTTCTTCTCCCTTCAGTTATGGATTAAATAGCAAGACAGATTGTAATGGCAATCTACTGTGGGAAAATCTTCCACCCGGTCTCTTTCAAGACATGATCACTCAAGTGTGTATCACGTATGACACTGAACTGACTGATAGGTCATTTAATGCCAAAATTTTATTTTCTCATGAGCTTTAGTAATTTTATTTCTTCCAATAATGCATTACTGATAATTTTGTTTTTTTTACCATGAAAATATATTGCTAGTAATTTTTAAATGTATTTTTATATTTTAACCCCAGTTTAGAGGGTCCCTATTTGTCCATAGCTGGGACACTTACAGGTGCTAACAGCCTGGTTCAGGGTACACCTGAAAACAACAGCAATTAACAGGTGGTTTCATGCTCCTCAAAACCTGATCAGAGGCCTTGCTGCCAGATGTAGTTTACTGTCATACCCAGGAACAAGAGGAAGAGATAGGTGCAGTGGGTAACCTATCTAACAAGTTTGTATAAATAAGAGTGTAGGAAGGATTGTAAAAAAGTTGAAAACTATGGTGAACTGGAAGTAATGGGGAGCCATGATCACTCACTTCCTCAATGAACACTGCACAACAAAGCAAAAAATTGGGTTAGTAGGTAATGTTTATAAATATATTGGAATGATGTCCCTGTCCATATCAATCATGGTATCATCATAAAATCATTTGGGATTTCGAGTCTCTCAACATGAACCAGTTGATCCAGCTGGTATTGATCAAATACTAGCCTATGACTAGGTAATGAGCTATCCATCACTATATCAAGAATTACAAATTAATTTATACAATTTGGCCAACTCTGAGGCTTTCTTATATATACAATCAGTAAATTCCCAATCAAATGTAATTCTGGGCTCTCCCCATCTCTATAAAAAAAAGAATCATTGGTTTTTTAATCCCTACACTGCTTTTTTCAATCCTATAGAGAAGCTTAAGATGTTTGTTCTGCTTCCTAGTACCCAGAATTGATTAACTACAGATAAATATACTCTATTTGTTTTGTCTTATATATATATATATATATATATATATATATATATATATACAGTAGCAAGTATAAAGATCAGAATGTTGTTAAGAAAAAGTCTAAATGTGAAATAACTTTTTATTTTAAAGCTTCATAGAACATTTTATAAAGGAAAAATAAGGATATAAAGATAAATTATATTATTCCAAAATCTAAAGCTCAATAAACTTATTTTGATAAAGTTATAAGAATAATTATATAACATTAAAAAATATAGATGATCAAAAACATCAGAACGATTGTACTATAAATCATACTATTATAATATACTATAATTCATTAGTTCTTGATGTGTAAACTGCTATCTTCTATCATCTTGAATCCCATTCATCTTTATCCTTTCTTTAATACCCACCGTACCCAGTCTTTTCTCTTACTGCAACCTCCTCTGCACTAGTGGAGGTCTTGCCTTGTTTGGGGTGAAATGATTAAAAATAATAAGTATGCCAATCACTGTTTTCCCCTCTTGCTCTGTCCCTCTGTCCTGTCAATATCAGATTTTCTAAGCCCTCTTTCCTTATCATGTGTCCCAAAATGTCTCTTCCTGATGTTAAGGATAAGTTTTTTTTTTATCAAAATTAGAAAATATACAAGGAAGTTTGAATTCATGCTTTTCTCTATAAATGTAGATGAAATAAGTCTATTATATCTATATTTATTGACTTTATATGATTGCATCTGCACAAATATAACAGAATTATTCTAATATAGAATTTATGCTTGAACACTTATAAATGCTTGTAATAATGCTTAAGTCCAAATAAAAATCACTTGCATATAAATCAGAAATGTCTTTAAAATTTTATTCATTTCCCTAAGATTTTTATATTTTCTAGTTTTGTATTTAATGTTAAGCATCATATATCTCACATCAGAAATTTTGTTTTAAATCTTATTCTGATATTTGTTAATCTCTCTTTGCTCATAGCTGTTTTTTTTTTAACATATCTAAAGCACACATAAAATATTTTTGAAAGATCAATATTGGTAAAGAATATGAAGACATTGCTTTTTCATGTGTATCTTCTTTATTGTATCACTTTCAAATTTCTTTCTTTTCATTTTTTTTATTTTAAACAACAAAAAACGATTTTCCTATATTTTATTTTGTTTCTCTTTTTTTCTTCTTTTCTTTTCTTTCTCACATCTTTCTTATTTCATGAGCCATGCCCTTCAAAAATTTCTTGTTCATTGTCGGTTTTAATAAACTTTGTCATATTTTTATCTCTCCTAAACATTCTTCAAGCATCCTTTTTCTCAAGATTGCTTGGTAGGTTATGCATTGTTTTCCTCTGTACCTGCTCAGTCAGTGAATGCCAAACGTTTCCTTGCAGGGAAATGGTTAATATGACCATTCTTTCTCTTTTATGTACTGTGTCTCTTCAGGATGTAAATGATTATGACTCTCCATAATTTCATGCCGTGGCTCTTAATTTTGTTATTTTGTTATTTCTGCTTCTTCTGCCATCCATCAAAACACAAGCTGTCTAAGTAAGTTATGTTTTGTTTTCCACTGTCTCTCTTGCTTTCAGTATATCCTGTGAGTTTTAAATTTTCCAAGCCTTTTTTCCTCGTTATGTGTTCTAGAAATTTCAACTATCTCTTGCTGATATTACATAACATTTCAGTATGCTTTCCTTGTAGGAAAATGGCTAATACCACCATTGTTCTGTCAGTACTTAGATGGGTGACTGCTTGGGAATACCAGGTGCTGTAAGTGTTTAGTGAGGGATGTGCGTTGTGGTGCAGTGGATATCGACTTGGAAAGAGAAATTGGTGAGCCAAGTTCGAATTCCAGTTGAATACCCTGCATTCACTTAAGAACTGGTATCCTTGGGAAAGGTATTAATCCGTCCCTTCCCTCCAGTTACAGGTTAAATAACAGGGTAGGACTTGGGGAGCCTGCCCTTAAAAAAAAACAAATCCCAATGAATCTTGATACTTGAAAAGAAAACAGTATTACTAAACACAAAACTTATATAAAAACCACAATTAATTGTTGAAAGAAAAAAAGGTATTACCAGCAATAAATAAATAAAATTTAGTTGGCAATAAATGACCTCACGAGGTTGATATGCCATAAAACAAAAACAACCAACCAACCAACCAACCATTGTTCTTCTTCTATGTGCCTTGTTCCTTCAAGATGTTGTATATTAGGTCGAGGAGGTACAGACTGAACTAAAAATTAAAGATCTTCTCAGCTTTGCTGGCACAGACATATAAAGAACATTCAATATTTTCATTATTATTCTCTTTTCTTTATTGACGAGTGGTGGAATTGGGGTTTAGTTGGCGGTAGGCACATGCACGAGTTGATGACTCAACTGCTGTCTGCAACTGTTAAAGTCAACTATCAAACTAACTCTCTGTGGCAGCTGATGTCACTTAAATAGTTCAGTGACACTTGGTATTTCTGCTAAACTCTGTACTATCACGGGATGCTGACCTTTTTGACCCTGACAAAATCCACCAGTGTTTTGCATTCAATGACTATTTAGTACAAAATACACTTCTTGGCAAAATGCTATCATTTTCACTGGCAATCATAAATGACCTCCAGCATTATTTCACAACAACCAAGGTATTATACAACACATAGAGAATCATAACTTTCTATAATTTTGTGTTCTTTGTAATTGTTAATACATCTAAACTTATTTATAAATGGAACTTTGTCTCTGTGTGTGTGTGTGTGTGTGTGTGTGTATGTGTGTGTGTGTCCGTTACCTATAGATTCTGAAACGGCTGAACCAATTTTCTTAAAAATTCATACGGTTGTACTATAAGCGTTTGCGAGCGTTCTTAACTAGGTTTTGTGTCGAGGTACACTCGATAAATATCGAAAATTGATAATTGAAAAAATCAGGTTATAGAAGGAATGGTCCGATTTTAATCAAATTTGATACACTCATAGACAAAGACATAAGAAACGATATTCAGAAGTTTCAAGGTTGCAGTTCTTACAATAGTGCAGAAAATTGATAATATATATATATATATATATATATGTATAAAAGGCAAGATGTTTGTGCATGTGTCTGTTTATCTGCCTGTATGTCTGTATTTTTTCAGCCCTTTTATTTTAGTTTTTGCTACGGGTTTGGCTCTAAGTAGGTATAATTGTAGTTCTTAGTCTCAGCCATGATACCATTTACTCAGAGGACTTATTTGGCCTTCAAAATTCAGTTTACGACGAAAAAAACTTGTTTGATGTCAATACCAGGAAATCAATAGTTGACTTACATCCATTCATTTTTCTTTCAGTCTACAGTTTCGCTTTAACTGGAAACAACTATTGCTTTTTAGTCTTTCGTGCCAACATCCAAAAAGTCTGAGCTTCAGGAGCATGGATTAGTTTTAAAGCTTTCATTACACCCGAGCAATGCAGGGCTATACTGCTAGTACAAAAATAAGATGAGCTTAAAAAATAAGAGAAGAGAAGAGTATATGTAAAAATGATAAATAAAAAATGAATATTTATAGTAATGGTAACATTAAAAGTTTCCTTCTAAGAAAACATTCAGCATTTATTGACTAAGCAGCCATTATGTTTTGTCAGGTGAAATTTATAAAATTTTTTTCTTAAAACAGTTTTTCAGGGAAATTGGTTTGCTAACTTTTATTCCTTTTTCTAGTAAAAATAGAGGTTTCCTTTCTAACTTTTTGTTTGAAGTAGTGTAGAAATTGAACATCTTATATCATTATTTTCTATAACCTGATTTTTTCAATCATCGATTTTCGATATTTATCGGGGGTACCTTGACACAAAACCTAGCTAAGAACACTCACAGACGCTTATAGTACAACTGTGTAAATTTTCAAGAAAATCAGTTCAGCTGTTTCGGAGTCTATAGGTAATGGACACACACACAGACGCACACACACACAGACAAAATTCCATTTATAAATAAGTTTAGATCTTTCTCTTACACATTTTTTTTACTTTTTTTCTCCTTAACTGCAGACTTGGGGAAACAGAAATGTTTTTTTTTTTTAATCATATCACCCCAAGCAAGGTGGTAATGCCACTGATGCGCAAGGGGCTACATAAGAATGAAAAGATTGGAAAAGAGAAAAACCGGAAACCACATCCTAAACAGGAAACAAGGGATGAGCCTCTTCACCTGTTAAATGCTGAGAATACGAAAGAAGTTTTAAGGAAAATGGAAACAAAAAGGAGATGTGCAGTTAGAATCAGATATAGGAAGTTGAAATTTCTGGAATACATAAGAAGGTTTGTAGAATTTGGCATTCACGGGATATATTGAAGGCAAGAGAGACAAAAGTACACAGCAAGTAATTTAACGTGCTTGTGTAAAGGAATGGTAGGACAGGGAATGTTAAAGGACAAATTTTACTTAGATCCATAAAAAATAGAAAGATGTGGAGAACCATGATTGCCAACATGCTGAAGGGACACAACACACCCTGGATTCACTTTACTTTTTGGGGAGCTTTAATATCATTTTTTTCTTGCTTCATTCCTGTTCTTACTTTATTCTTTTTTTTTTTTTCTAGTTTCATTCATCTTCTCAGGTTTCATTCTTTTTTACTTCATACTTTTTCTCATGTGCTGGATGTGCATTGTGGTGCATTAGATATCCACACTTTGTCTGTGTGTGTGTGTGTGTGTGTGTGTGTGTGTGTGTGTCCATTAACTATAGACTCCAAAACAGCTGAACCGATTTTCTTGAAAATTTACACAGTTGTACTATAAGCGTCTGCGAGTGTTCTTAGCTAGGTTTTGTGTTAAGGTACCCCCGATAAATATCGAAAATCGATAAACACTATTATCTTAATCTCAAAGGGAGATTAAGATAATAGTGTTTAAGGAAACATTCATACATTGATTTGATTTTGCGAGGGTTTTTTTTTTACAGTTTTTATTTTATTTATTTTTTTATTTTTTTCACCCCTTGGCTTTTCAGCTGAATTTGTTCTTTTTCCTTTCATGTAACATTTAGTTTTTCTAAACTATCGTTTTTTGTTTAAATCTCGTGTCATATTTTTATTTAGCATTTTTGTTTCTTTTCTTCTTTTTCTAAGGTTTTTGCTTGAGGCTGTTGAACTTAATTATGAGTTCATATCGTTTAGACAAGCAACAATTTGAAATAAGGAGAAGGAAGGTTTACCAAATGCAAAACACATGTATTGATACACAGACCTTGGGATGTTCACACTGGATTGAGATGTGTGTATGTGGGAAATGTTTGCATATTGCAAGGGTGTCAATTGTGTGCATTGGCATTGATAAGCGTCTATGTGATGCATGTATTTGTGTCTGCATATTTTCAATCATATCACCCCAAGCAAGGTGGTAATGCCACTGATGAGCAGGGGGCTACGTAAGAGTGAAAAGATTGGAAAAGAGAAAGCCAGAAACCACATCCTAAACAGGAAACAAGGGATGAGCCTCTTCACTTGTTCAGTAGACATGGGTGGAGTGTAATATGAGAAAAAGTCAGTACTTATTTACTTGTAGTATGTCAGAGGATCTGGTTTGGTCGAAGTGAGTTGTTACCAGTTTTGACCTAGCCTTTGGTGCATGTGAGCATTCTGTGGGGATTCATCATCTCAAGTGTTCATTCTTTTCACCTGGCATGATGAGAATTCCCTGCTTGGTCATTTTTGAAGGACTATTTAGGACATAGCATGGAGATATAGTTGAGAGTAAAACTTCACAGCTACTTAATGATTTGAGTTAAAAGTTTTTGCCAAGGAAAATGTGTGGTTGTTTAAGAAGAAAAATGTATTTTTTCAACCAATTGTTTTTTAGTCCGCGACAAGGTCGAACATTTTTTCTGTGAACTTCTTTTACACCATTTCCTATTTATTTTACTTTTAATTTTTTCTGTCAGTATTTATATTTTAATTTTCAAATTTATTTATTTCAAAGTTTATATTCATGTTAATTAAAGAATCTTCCTAAGTTATTTTTAAAAATTTTTCTTACTTCATGTAAAACTTTAACTGCACTTGGCTGTTATTTTTCATGCCAAACTTTCATTTCTCTTTTCATTTTATGTATTCTTGTTTGACTAAGGACAAAATTATTTCTTTTACTATCTATGCAGTTCACAAATTTGCAATGCGGTTCTATGATGTCACACCGCATGATAGCGCGAAATGACAACAGAACCATGTATTCAAATGCAATACATGGTTCTGCGTTTGTTATTTTTGGTAACTATTGCATTGCTTAGCAAAGTTTTATGTCAACACAAAATAAAATCATCAGTGATAGTGGATGTTATTTTGTTACTGTCTTAATAACCTCTCTGAAGATGGCTCATGTGAGCTGAAAGCTTAGAACCAAATTAATAAAAAATTATCCAAATGTTGGAGAATTTTTGTCTTTATTTTCAACTGAAATTAAAGCCAAAATACAACGTTTAGAACAACTCATAATTAAACATAATAGACATTCATTGTCTCTTATATTTCACAGTATATGTTTAGAAAATTATTTGCTGCCTCGATACACTATGTATATATATATATATATATATATATATATATATAATTAATTATTTAATTTTTGGTTATAATTAAATTAGACCAGTACACAGTTGTATTAAACAGTGTTCAATACAATTATATTGTAGAACTTTTGAATGTTTTTCATTTGTAAATGAGTTATTATGCAACCCAGGTTTCTATCTTTCAGTGTCTTCAGGTGATTTACAATAACTTATTTTGTAACACAAGTGTTCTTAAAAAAATGGTGAAATTAGTTATTGTAAATTGCCTGAAGACACCAGAAGGTTGCGTAATAACTCGTTTGCAAATGAAAAAAAAAAAAATATATATATATATATATATATAGGTACAAAGAGTTTATCTTTTTAATAGAGATAAACAGCCTTGATGAGTGAGAACATCATAACACTGTTTTCACAAAACTTCAAAGCTGGCATGAATGAGCTCTATTAAAGAGATAAACTTATATTTATACCCAATATTGAGCACTTTATGATAAAAATACCTGCTTGCCAAAATATATTTTATCAGTAATAACCACTAAAAAATAACAACCTTGGCACAAAATATTATCACAATTAAACACTTCCACACTGGATTTTGAACACTCTCGGTTACTGGCATGTGTTTACGCATTGTATATAACATGCTAAAGTCCACCTTCTTCGTGTTTCATCCTGGCTCGAAAAAATTGGATGTTTAACCGTACTGATGAGCTGTGATACAGCAAAACAGATCTGTCTGCAGATGACTAATATATATATATATATATATATATATATATATATATATTGTCATCCACAGACAGATCTGTTTCCGATTGCTTTTTTACCCAGGATTGAATCCTGACCAAAATGGCATCAGTCGGCGACTCTATATATATATATATATATATATAGGAAAAACTACTAAAGAGTTGTAAGTTTAAAAATGTATTTTTTTGACAGTATTTATTTATTTCTATTATTATATTTGATATTTCAGACCATCCTCGGCCTTTCATCAGAAAGAAATGATTTTAAAATTTAAATTAGAAACGTTTTCGAGATGAGCACTCATCCGAGAGATTGTTTATATGACATGACGCAGAAAGCGACAGATTTTTTTTTAATATTTGTAAACGTAAACCTATCTTTAATAATACTTATAAATGTTGTTTTAAAGAAAAGTTTTTAAGTGTATCTAAAAAATGTTTAACTATTGAAATATTTATAAAGATTCCAAACACCTAAGTCCCTATTTAACCCTAGCCTGTATGTATTTAATTTTAAAATCCAGTATTTTTCTTTCCTTCTGCGTGAGTGTGTAGAACTAAAATTGGAGTCTATTAGTAAACATTTGCAGTTTTCTAATGTGTGTCCCGGTTGATTGAAGTGTACTGCTATGGGTGAATATGGGTTTTTGTTTATTAGGCCTTGAATATATATATATATATATATATATATATATATATATATATATATATATATATTCAAGGCCTAATAAACAAAAATGAGTAAATGATCTTGTTGAATATTTTTATAATGTAATTAATATGTTCAGGAATCCATTGATAAGTGCAGTTAATGTGTACATCGGTCAGTCAGTCAGTTAAGTGCCATACGTGAAACACGCTTGGGCGATCATGTCTTTTTCGAGACATGACTGACTGGGCAGAAGATTATCCCGCAGTAGGTTGCCATTGCTTTCTGCGGTAGACTGGTTGCCAACCAAGGCTATAGAACCCAATCTGTCCTGCTATTTAACCCATAACTGGAGGGAAGAGATGAATTAATACCTTTTCCAAGGGTATTTGTGCGTAAGTGAATGCAATGGATTCAACTGGAATTCGAACTCGGCTCCCCGGTTTCTCTTTCCGAGCCGATATCCACTGTACCACAAAAAAAATCAATTTTCTGTTACATTGTTTAAACTGAACAATGTTTTACTATATCAATAAAGTATTATTGTGTATGTACTAATTAAATTTTAATATGTAAAAATTCTAGTTCACTAAAATAAAAATACACATTAATCAAGAGATGTCATTATACTGAATGGCATTGCTTAACATCCTTCCAAAATTTACACAAACCTGATAAATATTTATGAACTTTATCATTGCAAATAGCAGGATTTATCATGGCAAGTGCAACAAGTATCTATAAATGGAAGTGAAGATTATAAATATTTGTGTGTGTTTCTTAAATTCAAAAACTTTACAAACATCTTTAATTCTGTTTAAGACCATCAGAATTTTATTACATGTTGATAAGTTTTCCTTTTGTGTTTATTCATATTGTATTTTTAAAGATATAGTTTTAATTATGTCTGAAATTTCATATATATGTACCATCTCTATGCCATCTTAAATCATCTATAGTCATAAATAAGGGAATCACTAGTATTTAAAGATAATTAAGTTTGATGAGAAACAATTTGTAGAAGGTTTTATGGTATATCAACCTCAGTGGGTTATTTAATACTGACAAAATTTTTAGGACAGGTTTGTATGAACAGAATATGTATTCTTTGTAAGAAATCTGTTTGTATATCATGTTTCATTGATGTATTTTTGTAAAGAGGGTTTTGTCGAGTCAGATGTATTGCTGTTATGTATTTTTTTTTCTTCAATATTGAATTGATTGTCATATTTTTTCCTTTGATTTTCTTCAAAAATGTATTGCTGGTAATATTTTTGCTAAAAATATATTGTTAGCAATATTTTTATCCTTCAAAAATATATTACTGGTAATATTCTTTTTTATGTTTAACCAAAATGTATTGCTGATAATACATTTTCTTCAAAAATGTATTTCTGGAAATATTTTTCTCTTCAAAAATGTTTTTCTGGTACAATTTTTTTTATTTTCCCAACAATGTTTTGCTGGTAATATATTTTTTCTTCAAAAATATATTGCTAATGTTTATCTGGTAAGATTTGTTTTCCAAAAATGTATTGTTGGAAATATTTTTTCTTTTAAAAATGAATCGCAGGTAATAGTTTTCCTTCAAAGCTTTATTTTTTTGTTGGTAAAATTTTCTTCTTCTTCTTCTTCTTCAGGACATAGGTGGTCATGGCCTTTCAGATTTCCCTTAACACCCTTTCTCCTGTTACCTCTCCCAAACCTCTCCCAATCTGTCATCTATTTGCTTGAGCCCATCAAGTAAGCCACACTTTATTTTACCCTGTTTCTCTTTCTCTCTATCTGACCTGTGAGTACCACATTCTCCAAGCCTTTTCTTGATGTTAAGTATTAGTTTCTTTTTAGTTTTCATCCTCTCCAAAACCTCATCATTGCTCATATGTTCAGTCTATTGTATCCTGAACATCCTTCTGTAGAACCACATCTTGGTTGCTTCAAGTTTTCCTTTCATGTTTAGTGAGATTGTCTAACATTCACTGTCATATTGAAAAACAGACATCACATAACAATCCAGTACATGATAGCCCTTCTGAAAATGATAAAATCAATATTTTTGAATTCTAACCAATTCTTGTGGCTTGTGGCTTGAGAAATGTCTGTTGAGTGCTAATCTACAAAATTTACTCTCCCTGACACACATTTTTCCTATCTTTTTAGCAGATATTAGGCCTAGGTAAATAGTCTTGTTTATTCATATGGTTCATTAAGTTGTTTGTCCCATGGTGTTACCATTCATCTGACACTGAGGTCTTTTAATATTTAAACACTTGTCATATACTTCAATTATTATTTTGGTAATCTCATCTGTCCCCAACTCATGTAAGACTGATAGCCTCTCTTTTACAACCTCATTTTGTCCTGCTGCTTTGTTTCATTAGGACCATTGAGGCCAATGTTACTATTACAGGAACTTTCATGTTTGAAGAGATTTTCTTCTTTGGTTGGGTGTCTGCCAATGAAGAGGGATAGAAAAATCATCTGCACCAGAATCAAACATTAGATCATGATGAGCAGACTAGTATAGAAATGAATACAATATGGGAACCAGTAAAAAAAAAATATATACTGATATCCTCAAGGACATATAACCCAGTTCATGTTTTGGCAGGGTATCCATTTATTTTCTTTCTGCAGAGACAGCACACTAAATGTTGTCTTATTCTACCTAATGGGTATCTCAGCTGACCAAGTAGGGGTAATCCCCACAATACACATACACATACATATATATATATATATATATATATATATATATATATATTTTAATCATATCACCCCAAGCAAGGCAGTAACACCACTGATGCGCAGGGGACTACGTAAGAGTAAGAAGATTGGAAAAGAGAAAACCGGAAACCACATCCTGAACAGGGAACAAAGGATGAGCCTCTTCGCCTGTTCAATAGACGTAGGTGGAGTGTGAACCAGGTGATAGTTTAGTCTATCTACTCCAATTGGAAAAGAAAAAAGAGTAAAAAGATTGGAAAAGAGAAAACCGGAAACCACATCCTGAACAGGGAACAAGGGATAAGCCTCTACACCTGTTCAATAGATGTTGGTGGAGTGTGAACCGGGTGATAGTTTAGTCTATCTACTCCAATTGAAAAAAAAAGAGAGTAAAAGAATGGAAAAGAGTAAAAGATTGGAAAAGAGAAAACCGGAAACCACATCCTGAATAGGGAACAAGGGATGAGCCTCTACACCTGTTCAATAAATGTGGGTGGAGTGTGAATGAGGCAGTAGTTTAGTCTATCTACTCCAATTAATATCTACTATATCTAATATCTATCTACTCCAAATATATATATAGATAAATGAATTAGAGCACTCTAGCTATTGGTCACGTATAATGATAATAGATGCGCTAAAAGGTCTGCCTTCTTCCACCGAATGCCCATAGCCCAGAGGTAGAATCGCTGACTGACGCCAATTCGGTCGTGTTTCAATCCTGGGTTAAAAAGCAATCAGAGTCTAACCATACTGATGAGCTGTGATACAGCGAAACAGATCTGTCTGTGGATGACAATATTTATGCTCTCACACCCTGATTGAGCACTCTGGAAGAATGGTACACTGAAAAACAGTAGCTACTCTGATGTGTATGCATTATTCATTCAGTAAAATGAATTAGAGCACTCTAGCTGTTGGGCATGTATAATGATAATATATGCACTAAAAGGTCTGCCTTCTTCCACCGAACTCCCATAGCCCAGAGGTAGAATTGCCGACTGACACCTATTCGGTCGAGTTTCAATCCTGGGTTAAAAAGCAATCGGAGTCTAACCGTACGGAGTCTAACCGTACTAACAGCAAAACAGATCTGTCTGTGGATGACAATATATATATATATATATATATATATATATATATATATATATATGTGGGTATTTGTGTCTTCTCAGAGTGTAGTTCGTAGCCGAATTAATAACCACTCCGCCAGCTGCTACTCGTAGAACCTGGAACACTGCTTCACCAGGGACTCCGTTTCCTGCGCACCGTAAGCAAAACGCTGTCTCCCAAACACCGGTGTAGCCTTCTCGAGTCGTAAATAGCAAAAAGTGACCCGAAACAGAAGTAGGCTCTTTTTATGTGTTTTTTGGTCTCGTAATTTCCCACTCTCCGAGAGCCTCACTTTCACCAATGACGCATGCGCCGTGTCATTCGAAAAACTGCCTCGCATGAGCTCGCCTCGCGGTTCCATTACGTCTACGAACGCACGTGCAAACAAACCGCCTTCTTTTGCTTCGGCGAGGTAAGTCTCCACCACACTCCCCCCTGATCTCATCATCACAAAAAGTGCATTCGGGAGCGGGTCTCTTCTGGCGGGTGCTCCTTCGGAGGGGTACGACACAAGGTTCGTCCTCAGATGGGCTGTCACCTGAGGTTTCGTCATGCACGTCAGCATCCGCTGTTAGTGGACCATCGGAGCCATCACTTGGTTGACCTGACCCCAAGTAAATAAATCGCTCACTCTCTTCTGTGTCGGTTTCATCGCCCGACGATGCATATGGTCCTGAAAATGGCCGTAGGTCTTTGACATGGCGTGGTACCCCATCAATTCGCACTGTCAGTGGGCTGACAATTTCGGTTACCCGCCCGGTCCTGAACTTGGTTGTGCATTTGCCGTGCGGATTTTTGACCCAGACAACGTCACCTTCTTCATATCTCCCTCCGATAATCTGTGGTTCTGGTGGGGGTTTGGCTTCAATGCCTTTTACTCTGACGTGGTAATTATGCAGCACGTCAGCCGGTGCCGTGGAAGGTGAGACATCGTCCTTTGGCGTGACATTATACCAATAAACGGCCTCCAACGCGGAACAACCCTTCCTTGCTGCGATGGTCTTAATGCTCCTGTGGCTGCGCTCCACAATTCCATTACAAGCCGGTGAATATGCGCATCGGAATCTTAACTGCACACCCCAGCTGTTTGCAAACTCTTTAAAGTGTCTGCAAGTGAACGCAGGGTCATTGTCAGTCAATATCTCGGTTGGTGGGCCCCGTTCAAAGAAAATCATCTTCAACTGGTGAATGACACTATGTGCATCTTGTCGACGCAATGTCCGCCAAATTGCAAACCTGGAGGGACCGCAATCAATGAGCGTTAAAAAATGCACGCCATTGTAATGGGTTATGTCCATTGCTACTCTACTCCAGTTGTTTTCCACGCTCAATTTTCCCTTTTTCCAATGAACTGGCGCCGGATCTATAGACTGGCAGGCTTCACAGGCTTTGATAACCGATCGCACGATTTCCTTCGACACTAGTGGGTCGATAAGTCTGGCGAAGTATAGGGTTCGTTTCACGCCCGCATGTCCACTTTCTCGGTGGACGTCAACCACCTGACTTTTATTCAGTCGGCACCTCATTGCAGCGCAACTCTCCGGGACTGGCTCTTTTCCCTCCTTATGTAGATTCAACCACTTGCGTGGCACTCTGGTGAGGCAATCTGCGCGATTTTGACAGGATTTCACCAGCGTGACATCCATGGTCAATTTATATTCTTCCATTAATGCCCGCAGTGTTCCTAAGCGTCGTCTCACTAGCATTTCACCAGCCGCCTTAGTGTTCACACGTGCCTTCCCAGTCAAGGTGTCGGATATCCACCGATGTACGCATGCTGAATCGGTGACCAGATGCAACACTGTAGCCTGCCATTGAAGGGCCAGGTTGATGCCTTTGACTGCTGCATCTAATTCAGCCAGATTGATATGCCTGGCATCATTGGTCAGGCGCAACCAACAAGCATCCTCAACGATGCTTCCATTCGCCTCTAACGCCACTCCTGTGGCCACAGAACTTGCATCCACCCAGACCTTCATCTCGTTGCCATTCATGCACCAGTCTCCTCCAACAGGGTCCATTTCACACACTCTGGTCATCGTCTCTTCCAGCATACGAAGCAGATTGGCATTTCTGATTTCCTCGTCCCATCTCTTGGTTACCGCACTTGCTCGGCGCTTGATGAATGCAGTCGCCACCCTTAGCCAGCCACACACGGGGAAGTGGCCCACGAGTTTCCCACAAATGGAAAACACACGTCGACGAGTCACCACGTCGGGAATTTCCGGGATCTGTCCACTCCGCTTCCATCGGAGAGTACCGTTCTCTCCCCACACCTGCAGACCGAGGACCCTAGTTCCGTCTCATAGCCGTTTTGGGTCTTTACAGACTAGGCCGTAATCTGAGAGGTGCTGTCGAACGCGCGATGCAGAAATCAGGCTCTCATTGATAAAAATGTCGTCAACGTAAGCCGACGTGGCACTTTTGATCACAAGATCTTGGGACATTATAGCGTCGACGACAGATTTCATGATGAGTGGTGCCACATTTAGTCCAAACCCCAATCGTGTAAGGCAGAACCGCTTGCCCTTGAAAATAACTGTTTGGAATGGCCACAGCTTCTTGTCAATGTGAATTTGTAGATAGGCATGTCGCAGATCCAAGAGCGACACATCAACTCCTTGCTGTCGCCATTCTCTGAGCTTTTGTGCGCACACTTCGGCATCGGCAGTGAATGCTTCTACAAATCCGTTCAATTCTCGGTAGTCGAGTACCGGCCGGACCTTTTGCTTATGTTCCTGCACGACTGCCATCAAGGGAATTAGACCCTTGGGTGGACCAAGTTCCTCCTCGGGATATGGCAGCAACCATCCGTTACGTTGCCATAGCAAGAGTTCTTTCTCGTACGCATCCCGGGCATGGTCTGGCACAGTGTACTCTTGCACGTTATTTGTCAGCTCGCCGGGCGAGCGACCACTTGCCCATTTCCATGTTGCAGTCCACGCTCTTTGCCTTTCATCGAATATCACACTGAAATCGGGCTCATCGATAGAAATGGCGGCACATCCATCCAGGTTTCCAAAGTATGCCTCACCAGATTCCGTCAGGCGAACACCTCCTAGCTGTTTGATCGCGTCGATGCCAATAAGCAGGTCAAAACCCAACAATTGTCCATCCACGACCAGGACCTCAATGTTTACGGGCTGAGACTGTTCAACTTCCAATTTTATTCTGCCGTGCCCCCGGCACTTCAAAGTCTTCCCGTCGGCCGTCAGTACTCCTACTTCCTTCTGTCTCCAATGGCGACACACAGCTTTGCTCACCAGCGTCTGTGAGCAGCCGGAATCCACCAGAGCTGTGCACTCTCGCCCATCCACGAGCACTTTTACGGCGGGCAATTTCTTGATTCCCACTTGCTCAGGGAGGAGACTGGCGCTGACGTCTCCCCCACCCCTTGGGCGTTTCCCTGGCATCTTGATGATGTATGTCCAAGTTTATGGCATCTGAAGCATCGGGTTTCACGGTGAGACTTCCGCACTCGACCGTCCGACCTCACTTGGCGTCCCTGCATACAATCCTTCGCCATGTGGTTGGGTCCAGAACACTTGTAGCAAAAAAAGGTCTCACTGCGCGAGTTATCAGGGAGCAACTCTGAATTCGAATGTGTTTTGCCAGTGGATGCAGTGACCGATTCCTTACAGCTTCCGTTGTCGGTCATGATAGCCCGTGCTCGAGTCAAAAGCTGCTCCAATGTCATGGTCTCCATTCTGGACGAGGCACGAAGAAGCTGTCTAACATATTGTGGCAACCCCGAAACAAACGCACATATCATCCATCGTTTGGGCAACGATCCCTCAACCAGCCGAGCTAAACGATGTAGTTCGGCCAGAAACTCGTCCACTGTTTCTCCCGAGCGAAGTTGCCGAGTAACAAATTGATCGTATGCATCTGTCGCATACGCGGTCATGAGGGCCCGTTTAATTTGCTCCGCATCCGCTTTCTGTTCCTTGCTGAGCTGCCTGTATACGGCAAGAGCACCGCCTCGGAGGCGTAATGGAAGAATCCGCTCAACTTTGTCCATAGCACAGAGTTCGCAGACCAACTCTGCATTTTCGATCCACTCGACGATTGGCATATCAGTTGCAGCGCCACTGAACTCAGGAATCAACCGGACATCAAAGACTTTGCCGTCCATAATGGAAATCGTAATAGATGCCGAAATAGCTTGTGGGTATTTGTGTCTTCTCAGAGTGTAGTTCGTAGCCGAATTAATAATCACTCCGCCAGCTGCTACTCGTAGAACCCGGAACACTGCTTCACCAGGGACTCCGTTTCCTGCGCACCGTAAGCAAAACGCTGTCTCCCAAACACCGGTGTAGCCTTCTCGAGTCGTAAATAGCAAAAAGTGACCCGAAACAGAAGTAGGCTCTTTTTATGTGTTTTTTGGTCTCGTAATTTCCCACTCTCCGAGAGCCTCACTTTCACCAATGACGCGTGCGCCGTGTCATTCGAAAAACTGCCTCGCATGAGCTCGCCTCGCGGTTCCATTACGTCTACGAACGCACGTGCAAACAAACCGCCTTCTTTTGCTTCGGCGAGGTAAGTCTCCACCACAATATATATATATATTATTATTATTATTATTATTATTATTATTATTATCAGAAACATAGGACATAAAACAAATTGACTCAAGGGTTAAAAATAAATATTTTTTATTTATTTTCTTTAAAATGATGAGTAATTTCTTTGGTATTTGGCATAGCAAAAAGTTTCTTAACAAGGTGGAAATTGATAGCAGTCTGAAGAAATGTATGTTTCAGTTGCTGGAAGTCAGACCATGATAGGGGTAGTAGTAATGTTAGAAATTAGGTCAGATATCAGTCTACTGTGTTTTCCCTATTCCCAAAGAGAGCAGAAATGTAAGTAGCAGAAGACCTTTTAACTGTTTCTTCCTGCCTCACCTATGGCTGCATTGTTTTGTTCCATCCTCTCATGGGGTTGTACTGGTTTCCTCTCTCTGTTGGTAGCCTTTTGGTTCTGGCCTAGTGGTAACAGGTTTTTATATCATTTTCAATAGTCTCAAGAATTTGGTGTGAACATCAAAAAGTCTCTTTATGAAAGTTTTTTCTAACAGGAGATGGAAAGTGCGACACGGAGATCCAAAGGTGAATTGGCATGGCAAAGGACGCATTCCAGAAGATGAGCAAAATACTAACACACAAGAAAATCTCAATAGAAACAAAGAAAAGAGTGCTGGACTGCTACCTGATGTCAGTTCTTCAATACGGCAGTGAATGCTGGACAATATCATTGAAAATGAGGACAAAACTGGAAGTGGCCAAAATGTGGTTCTACAGAAGGATGCTACAGAGCAATGATGAGGTGTTGGAAAGAATGGCAACAAAAAGGAAATTGATACTGAGCATCAGGAAGAGACAACTGAAGATCCTGGGACATGCAGTGAGGAAAGAGAGCCTGGAGAACCTGATACTGACTGGTCAGATAGAAGGAAAGAGAGACAGAGGAAGGCAGTGGATAACATATTTGCAGGGTCTGATCAGGTGGATGACGGAATGGTGGTTGCCAGGAGCAACAGGAGCAAACATACTAAGAGCCACAAGGGATAGGGAGACATGGAGAACCATGATCGCCTACATCCTGAAGTGACAGGGCATATAGAAGAAGAAGAAGAAGAAGAAGAAGATTATTTTATTTTTCTCACATTCCTTTCTTTTTCATTCATTTTTACAATAGAAGTGTGGGGCCTCCCTGATGTTTGGTATTTTTCAGGCACAAATAAATAGGCACTGCTCCTGAAAACTCCAAGTGTTTTGGCCTGGTTTTCATTTTCTTTTTATTTGAGGGTTGAGAGAAATATAGAAAGGGAAATTTAGAGAAAGAGAGAGAGAGAAGAAAAGATAGATAGAGAGAGAGAGAGAGAGAGAGAGAGAGAGATAAACAGATAAAGAGAGAGAGAGAGAGAGAGAGAGAGAAAGATAGAGGGAGAGAGAGAAAGATAGAGAGAGAGAGAAGAACAGATAAATAGAGAGAGAAAGATAGAGAGAGAGAAAGAGAGAGAGAAAGAGAGAGGGAGAGAGAGAGAGAGAAATAGAGAGAGAGAAAGAAAAGAGAGAGAGAGAGAAAGATAGAGAGTGAGAGAAAGATAGAATGAGAGAGAAAGAGAAAGAAAGAAAGAAAAAAGAAAAAAGACTAGGGTTTCAAAGAAAAGTGAATATGTCTTATTTTAATTTGAATTCTTTTTATTTTCTTTTATACATTTTATTTTTATTGGTACTCCCTACGTCTCTCTTTCTCTCTTTTCTCTCTAACTCTTGCTCTCTCTCTCTCTCTCTTTCTCTCTCTCTGTATATATATATATATGTAGAGAGAGAGAGAGAATGAGAGAGAAAGAAGGAGGGAGGGATAGTGGGAGAGAACCAAATAAAAAAAATATAAAAAAAGATATAATGAAATATTTTAGCTGAAAAAATAAGCATTAATGCAGTATAAAATTTCCAAGGAAATATTTTAAATACAGAATTCAATAAATTGATATTTTCTCAAAAGCAACTTAAGAACACTTTCAAGAAATATTGACATATTTGTGTCTACATAACAAATACATTTTCAGTATATAAGCACACACACACACACACACACACACACACACATACATATATATTTGTAATCATATTGCTTAAAATTTGTTAAGTTTATATGGGAAGCATGCTTAATATCAGATATAGAGCATTTCTAGATGTGAACATAGATGACAACACAACATGGTGACCGTCCATTTCATGTTTTCTGCAATCTTCAGACTATGATCACCGTTCAGTGTTCATTTTTGCATCAGCTCTCTCTCTCTTTCTCTTTTTCCATATGTGTCTGTGCATGCATAAGTGTTTTTTTTAATTGCTTTACTTATTAAAGCAGAGTGTACAATATCAGAGATAAAGCATTTGTAGATAAATGTGGACATAGGTATTAACATTGCATTGTGACTGCCAGTTTCATACTTCGAATTATCTGACCATTTTGCATGTAATTATGTAATACCTGGGGAGTTTTTAACAGAATATGGAAAGTGCAATACAGAGATCTGAAGGGGCATTCCAGAAGCTGAGTAAAGTATTAACAGACAGAACAATTTTGCTGGAAACAAAGAAGAAAGTACTGGATTGCTATGTGATGTCTAGCCTTCAATATGCCAGCAAATGCTGGACAATTTCATCGAAGATGAAAGAAAAACTTCAAGCAACCAAAATGCTTCAGATGGATGCTGAGAATACCATGGACAAAGCACATGAGCAATGACAAGTTTTTGGAGAGGATGGTCACAAAAAGGAAACTGATACTTAATATCAGGAAAAGACAGTCAAAATTTTTTAGACATATAATAAGGAAGAAGGGCTTGGTGAACCTGATACTCACAAGACAGATAGAGGGAAAAAGAGATAAGGGAAAGCAGTGCATGACATACCCGATGGACTTGAGCAGATGAATGGTGGAGCAGAAACTGAGTGGAAACACAGGAGAAGGGGTAATGTGCAACAAGGAATAGGGAGAAGTGGAGGGGTATGATCACCTATATCCTGAAGGGACATGGCCAATAGAAGAAAAAGAATGCATACAATAATTATTTGACTGAAATTTTATAAATATTTCTTCAAAATATATCTTCTTAATGTGTCGTGTCAATTCAGCATGTAGACAATCATGGAGTTCTACTAGCCCTGTCTCTTGTCATATATTTCCTCTTGGTATCTGTCCCAAACCTTGCTCTGCCACTCATTTGCTCAAGCCTATCAAATATGTCTTGCGCTGCTTTCCCCTGTCTCTTTTTCCCTCTATCTGTTCTATGAGTATTAGATTCTCCAAACCCTCTTTCCTCATTATTTGTCCCAGGAATGTCAGCTGTCTCTTCCTGATGTCAAATATGAGTTTTCTTCTCATTTTCATCCTCTCCAACACCACATCATGTGCTCAGTCTATAGTATCCTCAGTCAGTTAAGTGACATACATGATACATGCTTGGACGATCATGTCTCAAAAGAAACATGACTGACTGGGTAGAAGATTATCCCTCAGTAGATTGCCATTGCTTTCTGTGGTAGATTGGTTGCCAGCCAAGGCTATAGAACCCAATCTGTCCTGTTATTTAACCCATAACTGGAAGGAAGAGATGGATTAATACCTTTCCCAAGGATATTTGCACGTAAGTGAATGCAATGAATTCAACTGGAATTTGAACTCAGCTCCCCGATATCTCGTTCTGAGCCAATATCCCCTGCACCACAACCTCAGTATCCTTCTCAAAATATATACATCAAACAATTTGCAAAATCTTAATCCAAACCTATTTATAAATGGAACTCTGTCTGTGTGTGTGTGTGTGTGAGTGTGTGTGTGTCTGTGTGTGTCCATTACCTATAGACTCTGAAACGGCTGAACCGATTTTCTTGAAAATTTACACAGTTATACTATAAGCGTCTGCGAGTGTTCTTAGCTAGGTTTTGTGTTGAGGTACCCCCGATAAATATCGAAAATATCTGGTTATAGAAGGAGTGGTCCGATTTTAATCAAATTTGATACACTCATAGACAAAGACATAAGAAACGATATTCAGAAGTTTCAAGGTTGAAGTTCTTACAATAGTGCAGAAAATCGATAATATATATATATATATATATATATATATCAAAGGCAAGATGTTTGTGTGTGTGTGTCTGTTTATCTGTCTGTATGTCCTTTATACAAATCTACAATTTTTATCCGATTCTCACCAAACTTCATGCAAATATTCTTTAGATTAAGTCTGAGCTCCATGACCATGGATTAGTTTTAAAGCTTTCATTACACCCAAGCAACACCAAGCTATACTGCTAGTTGAACATATTTTGAACTAGCATAACCAGAAAAATGTCAAACTGAAATTTTTCAAATTAAATATAGTTACCATTCTGTTGGATTCTCAACCAACTTTATTCAATCAAATAACAGGACAATAAAATAACAAATATTAAGAAAACAGAAAATGATTGAAATTGAATTTAATTCTTTGAAGATCATAGTTGGCAGGAAAGCGAAATATGGAAGAGGTTTCCACAGGTGAGAAATATGAGAGAAGAAACTATTAGAATAGAACATATGGTTACATCCAGAAATTTCAACAGTAAAAAGATGAGACCTAAATGCCAATCGAGTGGTATGCCTTAAATTGAAGTTGAGGCACCAAAGAGGCACCAAAAAAGAAAGTTCATAACAATTGCTATGAACATATTTATAGAAAAATCTCAGAGAATCAATGTCACAGCTGTGAGAAAGAGATTGAAACTGAGATGCCAAGTCAGGACCAATAGCATTGCCAATTCTTCTTTGGGTTTTGTCAAGAATCTCTAGATACATATCAGAAGCACCAAACTAGACATGACAGTGATATTATGTTTAATCATGAGCCATTCTAAACATTGTATTTTGGCTTTAATTTCAGGTGAAAATAAAGACAAAAATTGTCCAACATTTAGATATCTTTTTTATTATGCTGGTTCTAAGCTTTTGGCTCACATGAACCATTTTCAGAGAGGTTACAGGAACATTAACATAAAGACATTGTCAAACATATTTTTATTGTCACTCTTAAAATGTATTACCCACTGATTAACTGTGCTAATATCCACACTTTGATCTCTGTAAACACTATGTAAGTGTTTGTGAATACCAATTGTTGCAATTTTTTTCATGTGTAGAAATTCAATGAGACACCTCTGCTATATGTACACTTTCATGTCAGAAGACATGTTGCCAGACCGCCACCCAGCTGCAATCTATAACAAGGCAAAAAATTATGGGTAATTAGTGAGAAGATTCTGCATCTATTTCCATAGTATTAACATCTGTTTCTGATGTTGTGAACTAAAATAATAAAATAGGTGACATTACTTTCAGAACAGCTTTTGTAATTGATGAAAATTAGCAAAAGGGACAGCTCAGTATTCTAATTACAAATTAGAAATGGCAAGATAAAAAAAAGTACAAGAATTTAAATATCTTGGAAGTGTTCTAACAGAGGCTGGAAGGTGCAACACTGAAATCCAAAGGGGTTTTGGGATAGCAAAAGTTGCCTTCCAAAATCTAAGCAAAGTATTAAGAAGCAGAAAAATCTCATTAGAAATAAAGAGAAGAATACAGGACTGTTATACAATATTAGTACTTCTATGTGGCAGTGAATGCTGCACAATTTCTTCACAGAAAGAAAATTTCTTCAGAGAAAGAAAATTTCTTCACAGAGGAAGACACTTCAAGCAACAAAAATGTGGTTCTACAGAAGGATTCTGAGAATAACATGGACCAAACATGCAAGCAATGACAAAGTTTTCAAGTGGTACAAGTGATGAGGTATTCAGTTCTATATATTAAGTCACGAAAAGCCGGTAATATCTCTTTTTCATCATATATATATATACATATACACGTAATAAAGTATATATATATATATATATATATATATATATGTAGAGTATATATTCATGATTCATAATTTATTATGAATTATATAATATATATTATGTATAAAGTATATATACAAATAATATATATACTTATTCTTATTATATATATATAATATATAAATATATTGTATATTTTACTTGTAGTGATTCACATGTATATATATATATATATATATATATATATATATAATGATAATAATAATAACAATGTATCCTAAACAAAAATCTGCTTTTAAATATGCGTAAAGAATTCATAAGCAAATGCTATCATAAATCCAAATTTTTAAATTTCAAATTTTAAATTGAAATATAAACCCCACTTAATATAATCCAAAACTAATTTCTTTTTGATAGAAGCTTTCTTATTAATTACAACAACCATATAGATCAACTCTTATTTCATACCTTTTCTGAATCTAGCATTTGAGTAATAACTGAGCATAAATTCTAAATTTTATGTTTTTGATCCCTGAATTACTTCCCCTAACATAAAATTTAACAATTTTTTTCCCCCTTCACTACTTAGTACCTCCTGATTTTCAAGACCCTGAATCTTAAAGCCCCTTTTACTAAAACCTTAGGCTTTCCTTCTTAGTTCATTATTTATTAATCATTACCCAATTTCTTTATCTATAAATATGTATGTATATGCATATATGTGTGTGTATGCATGTGTGTTTATATATGCATATATATATATATATGTATGTGAATGTGTATGTATTTGTGAATGTATGTGGTCTTGCTTGAGCAGACAAGGGTGTACATACATTGATATGTGCATACTTGTGTGCATATGTGTATATATATGTATATATGTGTTTGCCTATTTCTGTATTTGCACATCTATTAAGTTATATATACTATTTTATGATTATATTTATTATTTATTTATTTTATTTTAAATATTTAATATTAATTTTAATTATAATCCTTAAATTTAAAAAATAAATTTTATTTTATTTTTCCAAATTCCATAGTCAAAAATCCTTCACCTCTTATCAGCAATAATCCATTAAGTTTGTTTATTTTTATATATGTATATGCATGGGTGGATGTGCATATGGCACAGTGGTTATCAGCTTAGAATGAGAAATTAGGGAGCTGAGTTTGAATTCCAGTTAAATTCCTTGCATTCACTTATGCACAAATACCCTTGGGAAAGGTATTAATCCATCTCTTCCCTCCAGTCATGGGTTAAATAACAGGACTGATTGAGTTCTATAGCCTTGGCTGGCAGCCAGTCTTCTGCAGAAAGTAATAGCAGCCTGCTGCGAGGTAGCCTTCTGCCCAGTCAGTCATGTCTCTTTTGGGACATGATCACCCAAGCGTGTATCATGTAAGGCACTTAACTGACTAACTGATATGTATGGGTACCTGATTAGTGGAATTTTTATGGGTATATACATGTGTGTGTGCAATGTGTATATATGTATATATATGAGTAATTATGTAAGTGTGTGTATATGTATATGTGTGTATGGGTATATATATATATATATATATATATATAAAAACTACTAAAAAGTTGAAAGTTTAAAAATGTATTTTTTGACAGTATTTATTTATTTCTATTATTATATATATATATTTGATATTTCAGACCAGCCTTGGCCTTTCATCAGAAACAAATGATTTTAAAATTTTTTGTTATATATATATACATATAAGGTATTACATGTAGGTGTATATGTAAATATATGCTAATGTGTGTAAGTATTTTTTGTATAATATTTGATATATTATTATATTATTACATTTTTATGTTTTATTTTATTATATAATTTTAAGTTTTTTTATATTTTATCTTTATGTGTATTTTTATTTTTTATTTTCATTATATTACTTTTATAAAATTTTATGATTTAATTTTAATTTTATATTTATTTTAATTTTATTTTTATATTTATCTATCTATCTATCTATCTATATATATATATATATGTGTGTGTGTGTGTGTGTGTATATATGTGTTTATATATATATATATATATTTTTTTTTTAATTTTTTCAATTGTCAATTAAATCAGTCAGTTAAGTGCCATACATGATACATGCTTTGGGTGATCGGGTCTCAGGAGAGACACAACTGACTGGGCAGAAGATTATCTCGCAGTAGGTTGCCATTGCTTTCTGCAGTAGACTGGTTGCCAACCAAGGCTACAGAACCCAAACTGTCCTATTATTTAATCCATAACTGAAAGGAAGAAATGGATTAATACTTTCACAAGGGTATTTGTGCGTAAGTGAATGCAAGGAATTTAATTGGAATTCAAACTTGGCACCCCAATTTGTCATTCCAAGTTGATATTCACTGTACCACAATGCACTTGCATCAATTAAGTACTTCACTCAAATCATATGCTTTACTGATATATTGCTGCTGCTTGAAAGTTACTATAATGTTCTTAACAACTATTTATATCTTTGTGATTTCTTAATACAGTTAATTTTACGGTCTTAGGTATATTTTTCATTTTTTCTTTTTATTTTAAATTTTCTTTTTATATATTAAAAAAACTATACTCACTATTAATATAATATTTCTTTTTGTGTTCTTTACTTTAATTTCTGTGGTCAATTTTAAAGTAAATAAATTTGATTTCAACAATTGTAAGACCCTATTTTATTTTAAACCTAAAAATCTTTGAAAAAGCTGAATATTAAGTCATGCTATCTATTTCTCTCCTTTCCCCTTTTTTTCTTTTTCCTTTTTATGTATCTATCTCTTTCTCTCCTTTCCCCTTTTTTCTTTTTCCTTTTTATGTATCTATCTCTTTCTCTCCTTTGCCCTTTTTTTCTTTTTCCTTTTTATGTATCTATCTCTTTCTCTCCTTTCCCCTTTTTTTCTTTTTCCTTTTTATGTATCTATCTCTTTCTCTCCTTTGCCCTTTTTTTCTTTTTCCTTTTTATGTATCTATCTCTTTCTCTCCTTTCCCCTTTTTCTTTTTCCTTTTTATGTATCTATCTCTTTCTCTCCTTTGCCCTTTTTTTATTTTTCCTTTTTATGTATCTATCTCTTTCTCTCCTTTCCCCTTTTTTTCTTTTTCCTTTTTATGTCTCTATCTCTTTCTCTCCTTTCCCCTTTTTTTTCTTTTTCCTTTTTATGTATCTATCTCTTTCTCTCCTTTCCCCTTTTTTTCTTTTTCCTTTTTATGTATCTATCTCTTTCTCTCCTTTCCCCTTTTTTTCTTTTTCCTTTTTATGTATCTATCTCTTTCTCTCCTTTCCCCTTTTTTTCTTTTTCCTTTTTATGTATCTATCTCTTTCTCTCCTTTCCCCTTTTTTTCTTTTTCCTTTTTATGTATCTATCTCTTTCTCTCCTTTCCCCTTTTTTCTTTTTCCTTTTTATGTATCTATCTCTTTCTCTCCTTTCCCCTTTTTTTCTGTTTCCTTTTTATGTATCTATCTCTTTCTCTCCTTTCCCCTTTTTTTCTTTTTCCTTTTTATGTATCTATCTCTTTCTCTCCTTTCCCCATTTTTTCTTTTTCCTTTTTATGTATCTATCTCTTTCTCTCCTTTCCCCTTTTTTCTTTTTCCTTTTTATGTATCTATCTCTTTCTCTCCTTTCCCCTTTTTTTCTTTTTCCTTTTTATGTATCTATCTCTTTCTCTCCTTTCCCCTTTTTTTCTGTTTCCTTTTTATGTATCTATCTCTTTCTCTCCTTTCCCCTTTTTTTATTTTTCCTTTTTATGTATCTATCTCTTTCTCTCCTTTCCCCTTTTTTTATTTTTCCTTTTTATGTCTCTATCTCTTTCTCTCCTTTCCCCATTTTTTCTTTTTCCTTTTTATGTATCTATTTCTTTCTCTCCTTTCCCCTTTTTCTTTTTCCTTTTTATGTATCTATCTCTTTCTCTCCTTTCCCCTTTTTTGCTTTTTCCTTTTTATGTATCTATCTCTTTCTCTCCTTTCCCCTTTTTTTCTGTTTCCTTTTTATGTATCTATCTCTTTCTCTCCTTTCCCCTTTTTTATTTTTTCCTTTTTATGTATCTATCTCTTTCTCTCCTTTCCCCTTTTTTTATTTTTCCTTTTTATGTCTCTATCTCTTTCTCTCCTTTCCCCATTTTTTCTTTTTCCTTTTTATGTATCTATTTCTTTCTCTCCTTTCCCCTTTTTCTTTTTCCTTTTTATGTATCTATCTCTTTCTCTCCTTTCCCCTTTTTTGCTTTTTCCTTTTTATGTATCTATCTCTTTCTCTCCTTTCCCCTTTTTTTCTGTTTCCTTTTTATGTATCTATCTCTTTCTCTCCTTTCCCCTTTTTTTATTTTTCCTTTTTATGTATCTATCTCTTTCTCTCCTTTCCCCTTTTTTTATTTTTCCTTTTTATGTATCTATCTCTTTCTCTCCTTTCCCCTTTTTTCTTTTTCCTTTTTATGTATCTATCTCTTTCTCTCCTTTCCCCTTTTTTCTTTTTCCTTTTTATGTATCTATCTCTTTCTCTCCTTTCCCCTTTTTTGCTTTTTCCTTTTTATGTATCTATCTCTTTCTCTCCTTTCCCCTTTTTTTCTTTTTCCTTTTTATGTATCTATCTCTTTCTCTTCACTCTCCTTGGCTAACAATTGTCATGCCCGCTTATCCAATGTGTTTCCCCTCTTTCTCTCTTTTTTCATTTCTTCTTCAATAACTTTTTCTCTGACTCCCTTTTTTCATTTTTCTATTTTCCTCTCATTTTTCATAGCTCCATCCCCAACTCCCGTTTATGCAACACCCTTATGTTTTATTTTTTTATTTTTTTTTTTAATCATATCACCCCGAGCAAGGCGGTAACACCACTGATGTGCAGGGGGCTACATAAGAGTGAAAAGAGTGGAAAAGAGAAAACCGGAAACCACATCCTAAACAGGAAACAAGGGATGAGCCTCTTCACCTGTTCAATAAACGTGGGTGGAGTGTAAACCAGGCGATAGTTTAGTCTATCTACTCCAATTGGAAAAAAAAAAAAAAGAGGAAGAGAACGGAAATGAGTAAAAGATTGGAAAAAGAGAAAGCCGGAAACCACATCCTAAACAGGAAACAAGGGATGAGCCTCTTCACCTGTTCAATAAACGTGGGTGGAGTGTGAACCAGGCGATAGTTTAGTCTATCTACTCCAATTGAAAAAAAAAAAGAGGAAAAGAACGGAAATGAGTAAAAGATTGGAATTTTTAAATGTCCTTTTCCAAGATTGAATTTGAATCCATTTCACCATCTCTTTATTTTCCTTCCCTCCTTCAACTTAATATTCTCTCTCTTTTTTTATTTCTCCCTCCCACTTTTCTTTCATATTTCTTTCCTTTTCCTTCTTTTTAATTGAACTTTTGGTGGATGGAAATCTTTTTTAATTTTTCAATAATAAACAGTTATTGACAAAGTGAATATACTTCGCAGAAATGACCATACTACTCATGGAATTTTTAAAAATGTATTTGAAATATATATATAACATTTGCTGTAGTATGAAATTATGCTCTCACACCCAGATTGACCACTCTGGAAGAATCGTGGACTTTGAAAAAAACAGTAGCTGCTCTAAAATCTATGCATCGTTCATTCAGTAATGAATTAGAACACTCTTAGCTACTGGTGTGTTTACATGGTATATCACATGCTAAAAGTCTGCCTTCTTCTACTGAGTGCACATAGCTCAGAGGTAGAATCGATGACTAATGACAATTCGATCGGGTTTCAATCCTGGCTAAAAGCAATCGGATGTCTAACTGTACTGATGAGCTATGATACAGCAAAACAGATCTGTCTACGAATGACTCTATATATATATATATATATATATATATATATATATATATTCCATACTACACCAAATGTTATTTTGTAGATAACCATGTATAATTCAAAAGAAAATAAGAAAAATGTGCTCTCTGCCAGCATTTGAAACTGTATCTCACTTTGTAGGATCTGACATTGGTTTCTGCTACAAAAAGAAGATGCAGGTTCAAACCTCGCAGAAGAGCACATTTTCTTTATAAAGTCTCTTGAATTCACAAACCAGTCAACATAATTTACACTGTTTACAAAAAAATAAAAACATCTATGTGTCTACATGAAACTTTAAGTCACAAAAAAAGCAATAATTCTTTTTCTTATATTTATTACATCATTACATCATACAATATATATATATATATATATATATATATACTGATGAGTTGTGATACAGTGAAACAGGCTTGTATGCGGATGACTAATATATTATGCTCTCATTACGACTGAGCTCTCTAGAGAGGAAAATTTTAAAAACAGTTACCACTTCTGTGATTTACGCGTTACTCTCTGGCAATGAATTGAGTTCTCTCAGTGGCTGGCATGTGTATGCACTGCATATATTTAACACACTAATATTTTTCTCTCTCTTAGTCCATGTGCCCATGGCTTAAAGAGTAGGGACTGACACCAAACCGATCAAGTTTCAATCCAGGCTGAAAGCAAGTAGATGTGTCTAGCCACACTGATGAGCTGTGATACAGCAAAACAGGCCTGTATGTGGATGACTAATATATATATATATATATATATATATATATATATATATATATATATAGGGTGCATCAAAAAAACTTTTATAAACTCTGGGTTAGGGTTTCTCACACTAAACAAAGATAAAAGTACATATAAATACATGTTTGCAAATCCTTCATCTTTGAGTTATTAAGTTTAATCTTTGCAGGAGGTGCTGTTAAATGTAGAATCCAAGATAAAATCTCAAAGAATTTATAAAATACTATAGTTTGTGGTGCCACCTCTCCTGTCTCAGCAATATGATGATAAGCAGCAGTAAAATTTTCTCAGTCTGGAAATGCAATCTGATACAGCCAGGTAGCGTTACATCCATTACCATTTGCATGTCTGTAATTAAAAATCATATCTACCTGTTCATGATATGAATATTCTGCTATTGTTAAACAGAATACTTCTTATTTAACTCACTACTATACAATTAAACATTGAAGACAGACGAGATACAACTGTACACAAATGACAAATGTAACCTAGTCTACATCACAACACAGCACTAACTACTATCAAGTTTCTTTAAATTTAATAACTCAAAATGAAGGATTTGTGGACATATTTTTATATGGAATTTTGTCATTGTTTCATGTAAGGAACCCATCCACCAAATTTGCAAAAGTATTTTTGATACACCCTGTATATATATTATTATTTAAATGTTATTTGTAATGTATACCAATATTTGAGTTGGCACTTTGTTCTTTTAATAAACTGTATATTTATCTTTTTCAGCTCTGTTCGAATATCTTTTAAAAAGATTTCTCATATATTCAGGCTGAGAATCAGGAGAAAAATCTGTTTTTAAAAGCTTTGCTTGGCCACCATGTTTTCTGTAGCCAAGAGGTAAAAGCACACCAGATCTAATGATAGTTTCCTTTGGAGGAACACAGCTTCAAATCCTACCAAAGAGCATATATTTTCCTAATCAGAATTCTTAAATATCCAGGCCAGTAAATGAAAAAAAACATACTATTTAATAAATAAACAGAGCATCTACTCAAATATGTGCACTCACTAAAAATAATATATAAGTAATAAAATAAGTTGGATTAATGAATTAACAATGAATTCCTAATAGATAGATAGATAGATAGATAGATAGATAGATAGATAGATAGAATTACACTGGGAAAAAGATAGATAGATAGATAGATAGATAGATAGATAGATAGATAGATAGATAGATAGATAGATAGATAGTAATGATGCTTGGGGCCAAACATTTTTTCAGTAGTTTACTGGTAGAGTCTAGAAAGGCATTCTAGGCAAGCAGGCTTCTTTTTTCATCATAAAGTGCTTGATATTAAGATAGAGATAGAGCATTAATAGAAGTAACATGAAGAGATATTTCCACTGCACTGAGCAATGTTGATTCAGTCATGCCGACTTTGAAGTTTCATAAAGACATATTTGTGATATCTTCACTCTTCATGTTTTTTTTTCAGCAGAAGAAACAAATATCCCTACTCAGTTAAGGAAAAACCTCTCTGCATTAATTACACACACACACATACACACACACACACACATATATATTAATAAATATACATATTGTCCTACATCAATAGCATAACTCAGAGTTTCATGCATTATGTAATCCTAGATATTACCTTAAATTTGGCAAACAATACATTTAAACCATACCAAAAAAATAATGAAACCCCTAACGTACATAAACGTCCACTCCAACCACCCCCAACAAATAATTAAACAAATCCCTACAATCATAAATACTAGAATTAACATACTATCATCAAATAGAAAAATCTTTAATGAAAATAAAACACATTGCAACATCGCTTTAAAAAAAAGTGGCTTCAAACAGGAATTACATTACTTAGAATCCCCCAAAAGTACCAGAACTATAGCGAAGAAAACAGCGACTTACCTCATCAAACCAAGCGACAGCGCGTCACGTTAATAAAAAGAAAATTACATACCCAAAACAAGTCTGCCGCAGGAGTCGCTATGGGAGTGTATGCAAATCTTTGACGTCCTCTCTGTGTTGTCGGCCAATGGAAAAAATTGATCGGATGATAAAAGCAGTCATTCTCGAAGCAAAGGGGAGTTTTAACTGGTTAGGTGGATAGCAGTTGGCGAGATTGGACCGGCGAGTTGAATTGTCAGCATTTTTCTTTTTCTGGCCCGAAATTCGAGCAATTTGCAAGAGAATATTTCCTATAGAAATAAATCTAGGAATAGAAAAAGAAGAGTGCTATGGTTTAACCCCACTTTCTGCAAACCATCTAATATTAACATCGGACAATACTTTATGAAATTAGTTGATAAGCACTTTAAGCAGAACAACCCACTAAGGAAGATCTTCAATAGGAAGACATTAAAAATTAGTTATTCCTGCACTAGCAATATTAATAGCATCATCAATTCACACAATAATAATATACTAAAGAAATTTTATAACAATCAAGACAGACAGTACAACCCTCTGTAACTGTAGAGTAAAAAACAAATACCCAGTTGGAGGCATATGTAAGTCCAAAGAAGTAATATACTAAGCAACCATCTATCCTAGCGAAGACAATAGCAGGAAAAAAAACATATATAGGAATTTCTGCCGGACCATGGAAACAACGCCTATATAATCACACTCAATCATTTTCTAAACCCCACCTAAAACATCAAACTGCTCTCTCTAAATATTTCTGGGAATTAAAAGACAGAAATCTTTCCCCTCAGATTGAATGGAAGATTATTGGAAAATGTCAAACCCCCCAATAGCTTTAGAAGCAGATGCAATTTATGCTTAGATGAAAAGATTAGAATTATAAAATTCAGAGAATCTAGCCAATTATTAAATCAGAGAAATGAAATAATTTTCAAATGCCACCATAAAAATAAATTTAAATTGTCGAACACATAAAATATTAGAATCACCCCATTTTGACATACTTGCCAGCTGTCTTACATTTGTGTGGATCATTCGTTGAAGGATTTTACAGACCAAAGCAGTGAGGATAAGGACCTACCATACAATGGGTTGATATACCAATCTAAGTACATAATGACTTTATGTTATTGGTGTACGAAGTTTTAAAAGATTTATATCCTATCATGAACTATGGAATTGTAAATGAGTTCACTAAAATGACTTCGACATAAATATTTCATGTGTATAATGGGGCACCTCAGTGTAAGGTCAGATATGTTTCTCATATATATGGGTGCACTTAATTTTGTGCATGCTTCTATAGAATTTTGTACATGTTTATATATATTATTGTATGCATTATTGTGTTTATAAGGGTGCACCTAAGTATAAGTGTATTTCATATATAAGAATGGACCTAATTATGTATACGTTTTTCCATCATGTAAGAACACCTGATTATATGTGGGTTATGTTAATCTTGGATGCAGTCAATCATGCATTCTTGAACTGATTATACCTTCATGTACTGATCATTTTACCCATATGTGTACAGGTTAGTATCAATAATCCAAATGAGGCATGCCGGTATATATGGATATATATGTGTAATGTTTGTTAAGACGTATGAAAAGAAAATATACCACCTCGTTTGGGAGTTAAGTGTACACAGGCGTACATTGTCTTTATGCATAGGGGTATATAAAAAGTTGCCTGTATACTTATATAATTATATATATATGCGTGAATCCGCTCCTTATAGAATTGTGAGTGTATGAACACAATAATTGTATGTGGATATAAAGAGATAAATGTAGGTATGAAGAACACATTTATGAGTATATATACACATGGAAGTGAGGATGTATGTAAGTATGAAAATATATGTGTAATTTGGGAGTATATGTGAGAATTACTAACATAATTATATATATATATATATATATATATATATAAATATATATATATAACACTATTTATATGCACGGAAATCCCGTCTTTATGAAATGTATATGTGTGAGTATGGGAGCACAAGATCCATATGTAAACATGAAAAATGTAGGTTGTTAAGTATATATAAGCATAAACAAAGTCACATTTGTAAGTATATGTGGGAATGTATGCATATGTATATACAGATATAAGTTAGTGTACATGGGTGGATTAATTTATGGGGTTACACATACACATGTATCCATGGAATTAGAAGATTCTTCAGAGGTCAACCTCTTCATGACTGGTCTGAATGCCCCCAGCTGATCTGATGCCAATGCCTAAGTTCTGACTCACTTTTCCGTTTTCTCTTTTCCATCTTCTTATTTTTATTTTATTTTTTATCTTTCTCTTCAGTTAAAGAAAATGCTTATTCCGGCAAAATTTTTTGTACCAAATGGAAGCAATATTGTGTGGTCTGATGAAATGAGCTAATTAAGCTCATTGAAATGAATTAGAATTTATAACCAATTTAAATGACATGTTCAGTTTTCCTTTATAAATATAATATATATATATATATATATATATATATATATATATATATAATTATTATTGTAAAACGTACCAAGAAAACAGTATCACTAATAATGACTAAAATCATTAAGTCCTACAGTTAACAAAACGGTAAATTTAGTCATCAATCTCAAAAGGTAATACCAAATGGGAAGAGGGGAATCAAAAATGAAACAAACAAAGCAAAAGCTGTGTTCGAAAGAAAAAAACCCCAAGATGAAATCCTTAACAGTAAAGAGCTCAGTACGAAAGTAGAGCAAAGATACGAACTGAATCTAAAAGTGAGCCAAAGCCGACCGCGGTTTCACTCGCCAGATCGTCCTGACGATTGGCTTTGGTTCATGTTTAGATTTAGTTCATATATATATATATATATATATATATATATATATATATATATATATATATGGGAAAATGATACATAAATTTTTATATATCAGAACAATTTTAGGAAAATTTATAACAAAGTGGAAATTTATATCATATGTATAATAGCATATCTGTGTGAAAACATGTGTATGTGTGTGTAATCTTTTCTAAAAGCTGAGTGAGTTTTCTGAATCTTCACAACTATGAAGTTAAACACATTTAGATTTTACAATAGGAACTACAAAAAATAAAAAAATAAATCTTTTGTTAATGTACAGATCAAAATTTTACAAAACAGAAAAAGAAATTATCAGATAAACCTGTCTAAGTCTTGAAGAAATATTAATTCAATATGATTTGCACGTAAAGTTGCAAACACATATGGTTGGAAAAGAAGAAAAATCACTTTGAACACCTCAACTTATCCATTTGTATTTGTGAACAAGTCTATTTTGATATTTTCTTCAGCATTTCCTGTTTTCTTTTCTTTCTTTCTGTTTTTAGACAATCAAATCCTGATCAAATAACCTCAAGAGAATTATTGATGCAGATCTTTGAAGATTTACTGTCTGTTTGAATTCATATTTTTAGCCTTTCTTTTTGTTAATTCTTTATCTGCAGTATAAATTTGAGGTTTTAGAATAAATATTTTAACCTAAATTTTAGGCATATTTCCTGCAATAAAAAACTCTTGATGCAATATTATAATTCACCATATTCCTTGGTCTAGGATCAAGGCACACTGGAAACACAAGTTTGTTTACAATCACCAAAGTTAAGCAGCATTGAGCCTGGTCACTGTTTAGATGGTGATCTGCTTAGAAACACTGTGTACTGTAATCAATCTTCTAATTCTGAAATTTATTTTGGCTTTAAATAACCCACAAAAGGTTGAGAAGCTGTAAAACACAATTAACTCAATCCTTAGTTAGCACATACATTATACTGTATACTGCTTCAGATAAATAACGAACCACTCTGTTTTGAATATCATGAAAGATGGAAGATAAAGATATATGGTATCTGGTTTCTGTGAGAAAAAAGAAAGAAAGAAGGATAGAAGGAAAGAAAAAGTGAAAACAGAGGAAGTGTTAATGTTCACGTATATTTAATGTCTGCTTCAGTGAAATAGAAAACCTGCAATATTTTGGCATTGAAATAATTTTTTTAAGTTGTTAAGTCCAAATCTGGAATGATGCAATAGAATTTCAATAGTTGCTTTTTTGGCATGTGTCAGGGAAGTTTAACCAGCCAAAGCCAGGACCATTTTCCCATTGAGAAATATAAAAACTCACAGTTTCTTTCATTCACAGTTTTCTTATTGGCTAATATACATGACTTATCATTTGCAAGAGACATAGAGTATAAATCCAGTCGATATAAATTTCTATTTGAAAATATAAATATGGCCGCACAACATGGCCTTGCTGTTTTCTCCATTGAGAAAAAATATAGTTTTTTTCAAGAACAGAAGAATCCTCCAGCAGCTCAAATTTCTGCTGGAAACTATCACAAATAAGATCTTATATCTATTTTTTGCACATTTTCAAACTGCTTGTTGTTGTATACATGTGTTATAATTTCTCCATGTGAACCAAACATAAATATTTGTAGACAATTTTGTATATAACTTAACAATCTAAAATCTTTTTTAAGAGGAAAACATATTTGTCATTCCTTTTCTTTCAGCTATTCTGTTCTGTTTGTATATTAAGTTGTTATCATAATAGAGAAATGAAAATAAGAAAGATTCCTTTTTGCCATAGCCACCCTCCATTACAATCTTTCTCTTAAAACAATCTTTCAAGAAAATAGGTTTCTCAAGTGCAGTAGTTGCTATCATTCATTTAAGTATTGATGGGGGGGGGCTTTCTTCCTAACCTTTAATTTAAAATAGTGTGGAAAGCCAACATCTTGATGATTCCAATATTTTCTATTTGAACTACATATTCTATCTGTTTTAGTTGCTGCTGCTGTTGAAATTCCACAAGTGATGTGGTTTCTACCACCTGGAATAGTTAACACACAAGACATATATAGACATGCAAAATGACCACCTTTATAATGAAAATAAAAGTAAAATAAGAATGTCTGTAATTCTGAAGTAAAATAATTAAAAGTTTTATTTTCAAATATAAGATATGTATACTTACACTACCGACCATAAGTTTGGGACCACTTAGATTTATTCTCTAAGAGAAAGAAATAACAAATTTTATGTTTAGAAGAATAAATATAGATATATTTCATTGTTGCTCACAATTGTACAATAATTAAAACCAAAATTAACATAGAGTAATTTCAAATTTAATTCATGTTAATTCATATTTTCTTTTCATCAAAGAAACCACCATGAGTTATTGAAGGCAATAATGCATGCCATATTTTGATAGGCTTAATTTTTTAGCAATAACACGTTCAGAATATCCTTCTTTTGAAAGAATTTCAACCTGAGCTCTTTTTTCAATGCTAATTTGTTTCTTCCTTGCCATTTATACTGTAGTAATATGGTTTACAAAAATAAATTATACCGTAATTATAATATCTGAATAAATTTGAATTTTCGGCAAAACTTGATCACACTAACAGTCAAGTAGCAAACTGAGTAAATGTTTATTTTAAAGTTGAACAGAATACTTTTTTTTACTTGACATCTGCATAAGAATAACAAAAATTACAAACTTGGCAAATTCGATTCTGCTAAAAATGAAATTTTATAAACTTTGTGAAAAAATTTGGGTGGTCCCAAACTTATGGTCAGTAGTGTATATGTGTGAGAGAGATTGAACGAATGATCAGATATTCTGTGCATATAACGTGACTCGTTTATCTCCCCTTGGATAATCAGTGCAGTTTCACCATCTTGGATTTTATCGTTTTATATTCTATTCAACTATGTTTCTTAATTCATCTTGTTTTAAATTATATTATGTCTTTATATGTTTATCTGCTATAACTGATTATCTATTTTCTTTTATCCATTCTTTTCACTGACTGTTTTTGTTGTCTTTATTTTATTTTGATTTTTTATATGCAAATGTTACTCATTATTACAAACAAAATTAATTGTCGTTTTTAAATAGTTATTGGTGCCAACTAATAATAAGTAGTAACATGAACCCACATCTATTGAACAGGTGAAGAGGCTCATCCCTTGTTCCCTGTTTAGGATGTGGCTTCTGGCTTTCTCTTTTCTCTCCTCAGACCTCAGTATTAGTGCTTCCGTGATTTTTCTGTGATGCGCTTGGTTGGTGGTTACGTCTCATCATTGTGAGGGTACCGGGTTGGCAGTTTCCTGGTTGCTGCTTCCTACTGGTAGTTAGGAGCCCTAACTCTTGTGTAGCATCAAAATGGCTGCTCTGATCAACAGTTGCATAATATCGGGGTTCTTAATATCATGTCGCATGGATAGATGTCCCTGCAAGTGCTTTTGGTGGGCAACCCCAAGGCCACACTATGATGCAGCCTGAGCCAGGTTCCATCCCAACGCATATCGTGAATAATGACCGCTTGCATCCTCTACTCAAGGTCCCTCCCTACCAACAAACCTTAACATGAAAAACGGAATCAGAAAAATCCCTAAACCAGTCAAACTCAAATCACCAAAATCTCTTAACATTTCTTTTACTAACATAACACCAATGGAGATTTTCTAACTTCAGTTCTTTTTTTTGCTGAAATTGAGAACAAAGACAAAATTTGATCCCAATTTATGACAACACTACTGAGCTAAGCTCTATCATTTGTTTAAACAGCACTGCCATTAATTTTCAAAATAAATTACAATACTTCATTTTATGTTTTTATTGAGATATTAGCTTCTAAAACATTCAGTTAAATCTTACATGCTGAAGAAACATATATGTCTAATTCCAGAAAATAAGTCAAATAAGCAAAAAAATCTTGCCTTTAAAATTAAAGCAGAAAATGTTTACAGTAAAATAATAGATTGAAAAAAAAAACAATGTTCACTTTTAGAAGAGGAGGAATTCTTCTTCTATGTGCCCTGTCCCTTCAGGGCGTAGGCGATCATGGTTCTCCACATCTCCCTATCCCGTGTGACTCTTAGTATATTTGCTCCTGTTACACCTCACAACCCCTGTTCAATCATTCATCTGATCAAGCCCTGCAAATATGTTATCCACTGCCTTCCTCTGTCTCTCTTTCCTTCTATCTGGCCAGTCAGTATCAGGTTCACCAAGCTCTCCTTCCTTATTGCATGTCCCAGGAACTTCACTTGTCTCTTCCTGATGCTCAGTATTAATTTCCTCTTTGTTGCCATTCTTTCCAACGCCTCATCGTTGCTTGCATTCTCAGTCCACGATATCTGCAGCATCCTTCTCTAGAACCACATTTCCGCTGCTTCAAGTTTTGTCCTCATTTTCGATGATATTGTCCAGCATTCACTGCTGTATTGAAAGACTGACATCACATAGCAATCCAGCACTCTTTTCCTGTGTGTTAGTACTTTACTCAGCTTCTGGAATGCATATTTTGCCATGGCAATTCTCCTTCAGATCTCTGTGTCTCACTTTCCATCTCCTGTTAGAACACTTCCTAGGTATTTAAATTTTTGTACTTGTTTGATTCTGGTATCTCCCACCTGTATTTGGCATTTTGGGTTGCTGTTTTTGCTGATGACCATGCATTCAGTTTTCTTAAAGTTTATTTGTAGTCCTTTTTTGTCACTCTCTACTGCTAACTTCTGTAGGAGGTCTTGTAGTTTTGTTTCCGTGTCTGCAACCAGCTTTAAAACTTAATATTTGGTTTAGGTCTCACGTGTTTGATACTTGATTTAGTTTCATATTTCCAACATCTGATTCAGTCCCCCCACCATTCTAACATTTCATTAGCTTTCACCACTTTCATATTTGTTTTAATCCCAACTAGATTTAATATCTGATTTAGTCCCCATTAATTTTCACATTTGATTTAGCTTTCAATAACGAATTTAGCCATTACTATATTTCACACTCTGATTTAATTCCCACCACATTTAATATTTTGTTTTACTTGGACTATATTTAAAATTCTGATTTAGTGCTCATTTAACATTTTGATTTATATAGCCCACATACCACATTCTAGTTTTGACCTCACCACATTTAACATTTCATTGATCAGGCCATATTTCATTTTCTGATTTAGTCCCCACCACATGTAACATTTTCACTTATATGGTCCACATTTCATATTCTAATTTAACCCCTACCACATTTAACATTTATTTATCTGACTATCTTTCACTTTCTGATTTAGTCCCCACGACATTTAACATGTGGTGATACTGACCAAACAAAAGCAATGGACCAGATGTTTGCACCCTCACAACAAAAAAGCAAATGACCAAAAGTCGTCGGTGTGCAGCCAGATTCGTGCAGATGTTCCGGTTGAAAAATAAAAATTAATTAAATATTAAATTTCCAGTTCACGAGCCTATGCGAATTTTATTTATCAGCCAATGGGAAGCCCAGTATCAAATACAGATATGAATTCCAAAATGATCTGCTGAAATCCAAAAAGAAGATATAAAAAGCCGATACAGAAAGCATTGCCAGACAAAAAGACAGACAGACTCGAGAGAGATGAATGTAATTAGTATCTCCCTTGACCAAGTCAAGTGGTTTACTATGCTTGTCACCTTCACCTCTCCTTTCTTTCTTCCCTGTCTCAAAACTAATGACTGACCTAAGGAGCAGATACATCAAAGACATTTCTCACTTACAATGCTCCCACATTCCTAAGCATTAATTCTCTTTCAGCATTTTATTGCCATGAACATTTTAATGTCCGTTGGACCCATATGTAAAGGATTACTTTAATTGTAAAAACTTTAATTGATATGTGTATATATAAAATGTTATTTTCAACTCAATTTGCTTTTCTTGATTTATAATCATTTTATGACTTATAGTGGGCTATCTACAATGAGGCCAAATTCCGTTAATCTTCAACAATACACAACTACCCTTCACTAGAATGGACTCTCCATTATAAACTGGAAAGGATAACCGCTATAAACATTTTGATTTATATGGCCCTCATTTCACATTGTAATTTAGTCCCCACCACATTTAACATTTTATTTATCTGGCAATCTTTCACTTTCTGAGATTTAACATTTTGATTTATATGGCCCACATATAACATTTCAATTTAGTCCCTACCACATTTATTATTTGATTTATCTGAACATATTTTTGTCTGATTTACTCCCCATCACATTTCAGATTTTGATTTATATGGCCCTTATTTCACTTTCTGATTTACTCCCCACCACATTTCAGATTTTGATTTATATGGCCCTTATTTCACTTTCTGATTTACTCCCCACCACATTTCAGATTTTGATTTATATGGCCCTTATTTCACTTTCTGATTTACTCCCCACCACATTTCAGATTTTGATTTATATGATCCTTATTTCACTTTCTGATTTACTCCCCATCACATTTCAGATTTTGATTTATATGGCCCTCATTTCACTTTCTGATTTACTCCCCACCACATTTCAGATTTTGATTTATATGGCCCTCATTTCAATTTCTGCTTTACTCCCCATCACATTTCAGATTTTGATTTATATGGGCCTCATTTCACTTTCTGATTTACTCCCCACCACATTTCAGATTTTGATTTATATGGCCCTCGTTTCACTTTCTGATTTACTCCCCACCACATTTCAGATTTTGATTTATATGGCCCTCGTTTCACTTTCTGATTTACTCCCCACCAAATTTCAGATTTTGATTTATATGGCCCTCATTTCACTTTCTGATTTACTCCCCACCACATTTCAGATTTTGATTTATATGGCCCTCATTTCAATTTCTGCTTTACTCCCCATCACATTTCAGATTTTGATTTATATGGGCCTCATTTCACTTTCTGATTTACTCCCCACCACATTTCAGATTTTGATTTATATGGCCCTCGTTTCACTTTCTGATTTACTCCCCACCACATTTCAGATTTTGATTTATATGGCCCTCGTTTCACTTTCTGATTTACTCCCCACCAAATTTCAGATTTTGATTTATATGGCTCTCATTTCACTTTCTGATTTACTCCCCACCACATTTCAGATTTTGATTTATATGGCCCTCATTTCACTTTCTGATTTACTCCCCACCACATTTCAGATATTGATTTATATGGCCCTCATTTCATTTTCTGATTTACTCCCACCACATTTCAGATTTTGATTTATATGGGCCTCATTTCAATTTCTGATTTACTCCCCACCAAATTTCAGATTTTGATTTATATGGCCCTCGTTTCACTTTCTGATTCACTCCCCACCACATTTCAGATTTTGATTTATATGGCCCTCGTTTCACTTTCTGATTTACTCCCCACCAAATTTCAGATTTTGATTTATATGGCTCTCATTTCACTTTCTGATTTACTCCCCACCACATTTCAGATTTTGATTTATATGGCCCTCATTTCACTTTCTGATTTACTCCCCACCACATTTCAGATATTGATTTATATGGCCCTCATTTCATTTTCTGATTTACTCCCACCACATTTCAGATTTTGATTTATATGGGCCTCATTTCAATTTCTGATTTACTCCCCACCAAATTTCAGATTTTGATTTATATGGCCCTCATTTCACTTTCTGATTTACTCCCCACCACATTTCAGATTTTGATTTATATGGCCCTTATTTCACTTTCTGCTTTACTCCCCACCAAATTTCAGATTTTGATTTATCTGGCCACATTTCCCAATCTAATTTAGTCCCCACCATATTTAACATTTAATTTATCTAGTCATATTTCACTTTCTGATATAGTTCTCATTACATTTGACATTTTGATTTATATGGCCCACGTTTTATATTCTAATTTAGTTCTCACCAGATTTAACATTTCATTGATCAGACCATATTTCACATCTAATTAAGTCCCCACCACATTTAACATCCCTTTCCTCCCACACTTTTTGTATCCAATATTGTTCCTGCAACATTTCACATCTAATTTAGCCCCCACAACTTTTATCATCTAACATTCCTCCATTTTATTATGTTGTGTTACCATGGTTAATACGGATTTATATGATTACTTATATATCAATATAAGTAATCATATCAATCTGTAGTCTTTACAAATTAACATAGTTAAATTTAACTATGAATAACTAGTAACTATTATTTTCTTTGGAAGCAAATTTTCCCAAAAACCTAACTCTAAAATATTTATCTTTTACATGAAACTAATTCCAAGTAGAAACCATTTTTTTTCCTTTTCTTTTGTTATTTTTTTTTCTTAAGACTTTCTAGACATTTTTCTTGTATTCAGAAATATTATTTTCAGAAGGAAGCCTCAAAACCAAAAAAGATAAAAATCCCTGGAAGCATCATGGCTTTTCAAAAGACAGACATGAATTTCAAAAATATTCATTTTTTATCATGTGATAACTTATTGCTACTCCATGTAACACGTTCTAAAGTGTGAGGAATTTCGTCCATGTGCCATTTCTCTTCAGGATGTAGTCAATTATGGCTCTCCACAATTTCCTGTCCTTTGTTGCTCTTAATAAAATTTTGTTTTTTTATCTCTCCGAAACCTTGTTCCATCATCCATTTACTCACTAGGTTAGTTATACATTGTTTACCTCTGTCCCTCTTGCTTTAAGTTTTTCCTGTGAATGTCAAAATTTCTAAGCCTTCTTTCCTCATTATGTGCCCTAGAAATTTAAAAAATATAATAACATCTGATTTAGCCCCAACTACTTTTAACATTTAGCACCCATCCACATTATTTGTGCTACCCCTCCACTTTATTATATTCTATTACTTTGCTAGAAATTTCAATTATATCTTCCTGATATAATTGAAATTTCAACACAAAAGGTCTTACACAAGATAAACCACAACCACATCTTCAAGGAGACCCATATGTCACCTTTCAGACCAGACAACTCTCAGACAACACATTAATAAACAGCATATGGAATATAATAACATGACATAAGAGAGCTATTATCAGTCAATACGAAAATATTAGCAAATTCTAATAGTAAAAACAGACAGAATTCTTGAAGCAACACTCACACAAAATAAACAAACATATATATATATATATATATATATATATATATATATATATATATAAAACAATTATAATTTAAGAGCCTATATCTTCAAATTGATATAAAAATATACATATACTCGCATCACACCTATGATGAACTAGCAGTATAACCCGGCATTGCTCGGGTGTAATTAAAGCTTTTCCTGGAGCTCACACTCAGCCTAAAGAATATTTGTGTGAAGTTTGGTGAGAATCAGATAAAAATTGTGAATTTGTATAAAGGATATACAGACAGATAAACAGACACACACAAACATCTTGCCTTTTATATATATATATATATATGTTATCGATTTTCTGCACTATTGTAAGAATTGCAACCTTGAAACTTCTGAATATTGTTTCTATATGTCTTTGTCTATGAGTGTATCAAATTTGATTAAAATCGGACCACTCCTTCTATAATCCGATTTTTTCGATTATCAATTTTCAATATTTATTAGGGATAACTTGACACAAAACCTAGCTAAGAAAACTCGCAGATGCTTATAGTACAACTGTGCAAATTTTCAAGAAAATCGGTTCAGCCGTTTCGGAGTCTATTGGTAATGGATACACACACACACACACAGACAAAGTTTCATTTATAAATAAGGTTATATATATATATATATATATATATATATATATATATATTGATTGATTGTTTAATTACTTAATTTCTGGTCATAATAACATTAGACCAGTGCACATGTGCATCAAAAAGTGTTTAATACAATTATATTGTAGAACTTTTGAATATCTTTCATTTGTAAACGAGTTATTATGTGACCTCGGTTTCTACCATGAGTGGTGTCTTCAGGTGATTTTCAATAACTGATTTTACCGTTTACTGTTTTTTTTAAGAATGCTCACGTAACTGATTTTTTTCCTGCCACGTGAGCATTAAAATAAAAACACCGTTACATGAGCATTCTTAAAAAAAACGGTAAATGGTAAAATCAATTATTGAAAATCACCTGAAGACACCACTCATGATAGAAACCTAGGTCACATAATAACTCATTTACAAATGGAATATATATATAATTCCAAGTGAAGAAGACTCAAGGTTTTTTTTTATTTTGAGTGCTCTGGCATTTATTTTATTATAAACAGTGCTCATTATAATGAGTATTATAGAGCTTATTAAGGAAGGAAAACAGACAAGAGAAAAATAGGGTCAAGGAAAAAGAAAAAAGAGAAGGAAAAAGTTGGTTAGCACAGAAATTCTTTGGGGTCAAACCCCAAAGTGAATCACCATTCTGATTAGCCACAAAAAAACACCCATATACATTCACAGTAAACTGAAAGAATTTGTCATTTAAATGTAAATCATCTGCACAACCACACCAGCATTGCCTGATGATGAGAACCTATCTCGAAACATAGAAATTTCCATGTCGCAATGTAAAATTGACATAATCGTATAATTAAATATATATATATATATATATATATGAGGCAAAATATTTCTATCAATATGCTGTGTAAAATGACAGCAATATATATATTAATGCAATTACTACTGAGTACCATACATTAAGATACAAGGAAAAAAATCCAGAGACCCTGAGCATGCCAGGAGGAAAATATATATATATATATATATATATATATATATATAAAGTAGTATCCTTGGAAGTTTGTAAGGATAATTCCACTGGGGTCATTATCCAATAATCCAATAAGAACACAATGTTTGAATGTTTTTATAAATCCATTGGTAATAGTTTATTTTGTAGAAATCTTACAAAACCGCTCTTCAGACAAAAATTCTTCACAAAATGAATGCGTGAGATTTATCTAGACAAAAAAGAATCATGGGGGTACAGGGAAGAAGAAAAAAAATATCGATGGGCGATGGGCAATGGGCGAGGTGGTCAGATATACAGTGTTAATCATTAAGTGTGACTGTCTTTCTATCCCAGGCAATAAGATGACGTTGGACTGAACTTTTAGTTGGCCATTCTCAAAAATTTAGTGGCTGTAGTTTCACTAGAAGAATTGAATTGTTAGAGTTTTATCTTAATTTACACGATAATAATAAAATATTCATTTTGTAAAGACTAATCTTTTTGGTTTTATGACAATAATATTATCAATCATGATAAGAATGTTAAAAAAAAAGAAAGAAAAAATGTAAAAAACATAAAAGTGTTAATTATTATTATTCTTAATGATACCAACAATAATACTTCATTGATATTTTTTTCTTCTTCCCTGTCCCCCAATGATTCTTTTTGTCTCCATAAATCTAACCCATTCATTTTGTGAAGAATTTTGGTCTGAGGAGCGGTTTTGTAAGATTTCCGCTAAATAAACTACTACCAATGGATTTATAAGGGCATCCAATTTATTTTCATTATATATATATACATAGAAAGGTAAATCCAAACCTGCTATCTCCTGCAACAGACTAGGAACTAAGGGCCGATATAGGCTCAAGATTGAAATTCCCAGAGCAAACTGACATCACAAAACTTCGCCCAGATGTAGTTTTCTTCTCACATAAATTGAAGAAGATAGTCTTGTGGGAACTGGCGGTCCCCTGGGAGGAAAACGTAGAGGAAGCTCATGAAAGGAAGAAGTTAAAATATGACAAACTGCTGGAGAGTTGCAGGGTTAAAGGCTGGAGGGCTAGCTGCACTCCTACAGAAGTGGGGACTAGAGGATTTGCAGCAAGGTCCTTATGCAAAGCCTTAACAGATATTGGGATAGTGGGAGTAAAAAAAAAAAGAAAGTCCATAACCGAAACAACGGAAAGAACAGCTAATTGGTTATAGATCAAAAGAGGGAGTGCCTGGATTCCAAATTGTTAGCTAAAATTCCCCGAAATTCTGCATCTAAATTAATGTTTCGGACGAGCTCATGTGCAGTTCGCCTCTAAATGGAAAGTGGCTCTGACTGTCACCAATCAGAAACATTTGCAGGGTTTTGTACCGGACCTAAATGTAATTTTCCAGTGTCTGAACGTGCTTATCGAGGCTGGGCCGGAGGCTGATCATCTCTGGTTGGGTTGGCGCGGTGAGGGGTGTATGATGTTGAAAGACCCAAAACTCCCTAGTGATCCTCGCGATGACATCACTGATGACACCCTCTAGTGCCCCCATTACGGTGCGTATGTTTGAAATGAAATGAAATATACATATATATACAAATAAATACACAACGGTCATTATTATAATAGAGAGGATCTATGTATATACTCTTCACTACTTGATCACATAATTATTGCAAAAAATAAAACAATAAGGCACTGTTAAAGAACAAACGCATGGCAAGAGCTTTCGTAACTGGTAGTAAAGTTTAATAACTGCTTAGTAAAGAGAATGAACTGAGCCAACACTGCCTTACTATTGTCTCTCTCTCTCTCCATGTGCATGACAGAAGGGAAATACATACGTATATATATATATATATAGTCATTCCCAGATCTGTTTTGTTGTATCACAGCTGTATCACAGCTCATCAGTACAGTTAAATATCCAATTGCTTTTACCCAGGATTGAAACCCGACCAAATTGACGTCAGTAGATGATTCTAACTCTGAGCTATGGGTGCTCAGCAGAAGGAGGCAGACTTTTAGCATGTGATATACCATGTAAACATATGCCAGTAGTTAGAGTGTTCTAATTCATTACTGAATGAATGATACATTGTGTGTATATATATATATATATATATATATATATACACACAACTGTCTTCATTACAATAAAGAGGATTCCATTCCATGTATTTAGTCAGCAAATATTATTCAAGACAACATAAATATTGTGTCAAATAAATTCATTGATCAAGTTTTTACAAATTAAAAATAATCCTTCTCAAATAAGGAAGAAATTTTATTAGAAATTGTTTAAAGTTCATTCCAAGAGAAATATAATCTAACCTTTCAACTTTCTTAAATTATCACCGGGGTAAGTACAAACATTGTGAGTTTCGTAGAACTAGTGAGTATAGTGACATAGGCAATGAATGTTGTAATATAAGTAAATTGTGAGAAATATGTGTGTTTTTATATCCACTTGAGGATGTGAGCTCTTAAATTATAATTTTTATTTATTTATAGATGTTTATTGTTGTATGTGTTTTGCTCATATATACGAGAGAGAGAAAGCTTTAATTTTCTTATAGAAGTTGTTGGGACGCCCGTGCCTATTCGGCTGTAATGGACTATTCCATTACTATGTAAAGTAATGGTGGCATCTACGTAGGGGAGTGTGCCGAGCAGCCGATCGACAAGTCAGTCGTAGACTTCTGGTGACGACCCGGAAGTACCCATTGCTCATACTACGTCTTACGACGATTGGGATGATTAACCTTTATTCTTGTATTGGATACTAATAACCTTTGTAAATACTATTTTCACAGAATACAACAATTAACCTATTCCTGTTGTTGAGTTATTTATTCTTACTCATGACATAACAGAAGTGCTCTCAGAAAATAAAATCATTTTTTTTGTCGTCGTCCTGCAACCTTGGCCAAGATAGAACTCACTACACCCCTCCAGTATTCCCTGTGCATTTGGAATCCCCGTGCAGTTTTATAGCAAAATTCATAATCTTGTCAAATAGCTGAATACTTGAAGCTTTGCCAGGGTTACCAAGGGTGACACCAACACTGGATGGTTTGCCTCCAGGCCCCATCCTGTTATTTAACCCATAACTGGAGGGAAGTGATGGATTAATACCTTTCCTAAGGGTACCAGTGCTTAAGTGAATGCAGGGTACTCAACTGGAATTTGAACTCGATTTCTCTTTCCAAGTCGACATCTATTGCACCACAACACACATCCGTCACTGAACGCTTACAGCACTTGGTATTCCCAAGTGGTCACCCATCTAAGTACTGATCAGGCTCACGTTGCTTAACTTTGGTGATCAAACAAGAACTGGTGTATTCAACGTGATATGCCGTAAGCCTATCTTTCCTTTACTCACATACATATGGTGGATTCTCTTATCGTGAATGATAAGTGAGGGTCAGCAATAGATGGTGCCCTTTGTTTTACACTTATGCATGCTTGCTTTGTGCAGAAAATCTGGTGAAAAGAAGATATTTCATTTGTGCTTTCTTGAGTGTGATGTGAGCCTAGCCTTGTTGTAGGCAACAAGGTCACACTGACAAATGAAATTTGTTGAAGCAGGATTTTGATGGCACCTCTGTTTCAGAGCTTGATGAATCTGATCACAGTGCTTCAGTCTACTGTCTTCAAAACCCTTCAACTTAATGAATCATGTCTTATGCCACATCTTTCGGTTTGATGCTTGAACTTTCCAGGTTTTTAGATCAGAATTGAGATGTTTCAAGTTGTCTTTTGATTTGTCTTTGTAGTGTAACAGTGGTCATCCATCTGAAGCTTGGAGTTTGTAGTTGTCCATGCAGCAAAATTTTGGAAGCCGATGCTCATTCATCCTCATAACATGGTCAGCCAACCTAAAATGTATATTTTCTAGAATGGTTTCAGTGTCTGCAAAGTTGTTACATTTCTTCTGTATTGTACTATTCTTGACCTTGTCATGCCATTTTATGCCACATATGGCATGAAGACAGCACATATGAAGGGCATCAAGTTAGTTTATATGCACCCGAAGAGAGTCAATTTTAGACTCAAAACATGTGTAGCATCACAAAAACCATTATGGACACTTAATGTATCATACAAGAAGCAAGTAATATAAATAAAAATAATAATAACAATAAATCTACACTTTAAACAAAACCTTCACAGCTTCTTGCACTTTTTATTTTATCTGCCTTCTTCTACCGAGCACTCATAGCTCAGAGGTAGAATCGCCGACTGATGTCAATTTGGTCAGGTTTCAATCATGGATAAAAGCAATCGGATGTCTAACCATACTGATGAGCTGTGATGCAGTGAAACAGATCTGTCTGCAGATGACTATATATATATATGGTGACATGAATTAATAAATATACATATGAGGGTGCACATATATATAATATTATTATCCAGGTGTTAATAAAACCATGCTTAATATATGAACAGAGCTGGATATATAGTGGATTCTCTTATTGTGAATAATAAATGAGGGTCAGCAATAGATGGTGGCCCTCATTTTACATTTATACATCATTCTTGCTTTGTGTAATTGTGAAAAAGCTATCCAGCTACTGATCATTCTGCACTAAGATCTCTTTAAAGTGATCAGTTGCTTGTGCGGCACAAAGCTCACTCTCTCCATCAAAACAACATAGACCATAGACTGTGCGCCACGCGTTAGGTGTTTGTGATGATCGCATGTTATACTATCATAGATTTTTACCTCACCCGGACATTAAATACATTCGTTAGTGCATGGTGGAACACACAATATACATAAGGGATTTGGATGCCAAAGTCTGGTATAATGACTGGTGGCTTTGGAGCACCCATGATGATTTAGCTCAGGTTTCGAAAAGCCCTCAGACATGTACGCATATGTACACATATAGATATATACATGATGGAAATAGCACATATTTTCACAATCATCCAACATGTGCACACACACATGCACACATACATATGCAGTGTATTTACACAACAAACATGCACACATAAGCACATAAGCACACACGCAAACTATTTGACTATACATGGGACCCTGATAGATACTACCACTCAGGGCCAGAGTAGATCTAGGAGTAATGGCACAAACATTTTTTTTTTTTAAATCATTTCACCCTGAGCAAGGCAGAAATGCCACTGATGAGTGGGGGCTACATAACTGTAAAAAGATTAATTAGAAAAGAGTGAGGAGTACAAACTAGTTAGAAAGGAGCAATAGAAAGCTGAGAATGCATGTGCGATGACAGATACATAGGTGGAGAGAAAGGGAAGGATATACGGGGGTGGGGAGAGAGCTAGAGTCAAGTGGTTAATAGATGAGTATTGACATTGCATTTAAATTTCTGGAGTTTGTAGCCGTCAGGAAAGCAAGAATATGGGAGCGAGTTCCACAGGCGGGAAGTGCGAGAAAAGAAGCTGCAGGAGTAGAATTGTCATCTGCATTTGGCTAACCTGACTGTGAATGGGTGGGACACAGTTGCCAGTCTGGTTGCACGAGTAAACACCTGTTGAGGAGGCACCAGTGACTTAAGTTCGTCCGAGCAGAAGCCATGAAAGTATTTATAGAACAGACAAAGGGAGGCCACATTTCGATGGTGGGGAAGTGGCTGCAGTCGAGCCACCAGATCAGTACCTATCACATTGCAGACTCTCCTTTGGAGCCTGTCGAGAACACTGAGGAGAACGGTATGGGCGCCTGACCATAAATGGCAGCAGTATATATATATTTTTTTTTTTTCAGGCAACAAATCTTCTTTAAGGCAAATATTAAGACAACAGATATTTTGTGTCGATCAATTTTAATGATCGTCTTTTCCAAATTAAGTATAATTAGTCAATAAAGGCTGTATATTCCTTTTAAACAACAAAAAAAGGGAACATCTTTTATTTTTTATCTGACTTAAAGAGATCTTTGAATATGATTATACTATTTTTATTTTGGTTCAGAGTGAATTTTTTCAGTTTTTTATAAACTTTTAATTTGTGAAAATTTTAATATGTATTTAATTAATATTATATCATAATACAAAATAAATTCTCAGATATATGTAAGTTAACTAATATTCTTTTATGAAAATTTTTTAACCATATTCTACATATGACATTTATTTTATTACATTTATTTAATAGATTTTTATTCTTAAGAAATTTAATAATATATAGTTTTTCATCTAGACACAAGGGGCATGGGTCGTTTGAAGACTTACATATGTTAGCTTAAAAATGCTGGGATACAGAGAAAAATTAAGACAATAATCTTTTAACAATAATGATACATCACAGCAGAAAAGAACAGTCTACACTGTAGCTCAGTGGACTGACACATTCCTGTTAAGATTGAAAGAAGAAACCCTGTATTCACCAGTCATATAACCTATATATTTTCAAATTTAATTGGTTAACTTCATTCTGATTGGTTAAATTAAACACACACATAAATTTTTCTGTCTTCCTTCATCCATATTAACTCTTTAAATAAAAAGTATAGTGTTTTCTACATTTAACGTAAATCATTTTCACAACAATGAGTCAACATTGCCTCATGAGGCAAAATCTTGAAACAGAAATTTCCTTGTTGCAATATAAATTAAATTAATTTTAAATAAAAAAACAAATTTAATTATATTTATATATTACACTCTATGATATGTTGTATTGAGCACTTTTTTAAAAAAGTAAATCCTGGAGAACTCGGATTTCTAAAATGTTGGTTCTCTTCACCTGGATATATATATATATATATATATATATATAACTGTTCAGGTTCAAACTGACTTCAAAGTTTTGTGAGGACATTGTTATGATGTTCTCAAACCAGCTCTAACAACTGAGAACATCATAACAGTGTTCTCACAAATCTTCGAAGTTGGCATGAACCTGCTCAGTTAAAGTGACAAGCTCTTTGTGCTTACCAATGCATTATCTCCACTGCAATATTGAGCACTTTCTGATAAACTTGCCATACATTTTATCAGTAAAACCACTGAAAAAACTTTGGCACTAAACATTATCACAACTCAACACTATATATATTTATTTGTCCAAAGCTAAAATCAAATAATTGCCCAAAGCTAAAATCAAATACCTTAAGTTTAAGCCCCTTTCCTCTTATTCTGTTCTTCTACTTTTCCTTCTCTCTGTTTTCTCTTTTTAATACTTATTCTTTCCTTTCCCTTTTTCTATCCCATGTGACTTTGTCTGGACAAATTTGAAACATTCACTGTTGTATGAATTCGGTTTGAAAAGCCACTATAGCTACAAAATTCAGTATTACCAATGGATTTGTAAAAATATCTAACTTTTATTTCTTGATTATAATACTCTCTGAAATTTAGCAATAAATTTTAACATTGAGTTCTCTTTGGAGTCAGTCTCTATTGGAATTTACCTTACCAAATTTCAAGGATTCTACTTTATATATATATATATATATATATATATATATATATATATATATATATATAATTATATGGTTATGTCAATTTTACATTGTGACATCTGCATAACCACACCAACATTGCCTGATGATGAGAATTAATCTTGAAGCATAGAAATTTCCATGTCACAATGTAAAATTGACATAATGATATAATTATATTATATTATATTAAACTCTATAATACTCATTATATTGAGCACTGTTCATAATATAATAAATGCCAGAGCACTCAAAATATAAAAAAAAACCTTGAGTCCTCTTCACTTGGAATTATATATTTATATATATATATATATATATATATATATCCGCAGGTCTGTTTTGCTGTATCACAGCTCATCAGTACATCCAATTGCTTTTATCCGATCGAAACCTGACCAAATTGACATCAGTTGGCAATTCTACCGTTGAGCTATGGGCACTCAGTAAAAGAAGGCAGACTTTTTGAGTGTGATATACCATGTAAACACATCCCAGCAACTGAGAGTGTTCTAATTCATTACTGAATATATATATATATATATATATATATATATATATATATTGCATATGGCATTACACTCACTAGTTTGACTAAATTCACAATTTTTGGAATAAACTTTGGACAATTTCTGAGAGCTTCTTAACAATACAAGAATGCTCAAAAACCTTGGTCACAATGACTTGCGTCTTCATGCTAGCACAACCATTAATAGTTTCCTCAGTTGCATACTCAGGACAAAATAGCTGTGACTGAATCTTTTCAGGCTGCTTTTGAATTCAGAGTTTTCCATCTCCTAGACTGGTTGACACCTCAAGGGGATTAAGCACTTTCAATACTATTTGGCCCTAGTAAATTGTTTTCATATTTGATTTAAGCAGAATTTTTTAAATAAAAATTATTTTCAGATTTATTTTGGTGAGCAACTAATGTATTCAATTTTAATTTAGTTTTACTTTAGCTTTGAAAAACATAATATATTACACAGAATTTTTTCTATTTTGTCATTCATTTGCCTAATTTATCTACAATATATACTGCGACTGGATTAAAGTATCAGTTCATGAATTTGGTGACAATACTGAGCATTAGAAAGAGATAGCTGAAGTTTCTGGGACATGCAATGAGGAAGGAGGGCCTGGAGAACCTGATACTAACAAGCCAGATAGATGGAAAAAGAGACAGGGGAAAGCAACGGATAACATATTTGAAGGACCTAATCAGGTGGATGACAGAACGAGAATTGCACGGTGTAACAGGAGAAAGCGTGCTCAGAGCCACCAGGGATAGGGAAACGTGGAAAGCCATGATCGCCTACGTCCTGAAGGGACAGGGCACATAGAAGAAGAAGTAATTATGAGTTCAATCTCTGGGTTGAGCAGTGCATACATGGAATCAGTGAAAACAGGGAGAGCCATAACTGAGTGGTATTAAAATAAGAACTAGACAAGATATCCATTGGAAAGTGAACTAAGAAGACTGTACCTCCATAGATTATAGAAAATTTCCTATAGGTTATCTAAAGCATCATACATAAGATGAAGGCCAGAGAACACAATGGCGGAAACATTGCGTTAACAATAGCAACAAAGATGAGGACATGTAAATAATGTAAATGAAACTAAATTCTTCTTAGCCTCAATCCAGATCACAATTAATCCATTTTTTCATCTTGTATTCTTCTATTCTCCCACAAGCTATGGGTAAAATAACAGAACAGATTAGGTTCTGTAGTCTTAGTTGGTAACCAGTCTATCATAGAAAGAAATCTTCTGCCTAATCAATTATGATTCAAAAGAGACATGATTGTCCAAGCGTGTATCACATATGGAACTTAACTGACTGATTCTGGAAATATAAAATAAATAGTTTCTTTTAAATCAACATATAACAGCAGAAATATTTGTTTAAACAGAAAATATATCGAATACATATAACAACGCAAAGATTTTCTATTGTGTCTTCAGAGCAACAATTTCTACAGAAAAGAAATGACAACATATCTCGAATACCAAAGTGCTTTCATGTTGCATGATGTTTTTGTGAATAAAAAATGCTTCCCTATTGAACATGATCAGCAAACATACAAACCAGTTTCACTCCTAAAAAGTGCTGACTCATTTTTTATTTTTTTTTGTTTTTTCCACCGCTATGTAAAAGACCAAATATTAAATGTGTTAAAATATTTTCAAAAGAAAACAAAAGTAAATTAACTGGTTTCCCAAATTTCTATTTAAGTACCTTCAAAAGACTACGCATCAATTAAATGAATTACCAAAGTTAATTAAAATAAAAAAACAAATCAGTTTGCAAAGTCAAATTAAAATAGAGAAAAATTAAAATCAGTTACCAAAGTTAAATTAAAATACAGAACAATTAAAATCAGTTCTAAAGTTAAATTAAAATACAGAGCAATTAAAATCAGTTACCAAAGTTAAATTAAAATAGAGAACAATTAAAATCAGTTCTAAAGTTAAATTAAAATAGAGAACAATTAAAATCAGTTCTAAAGTTAAATTAAAATAGAGAACAATTAAAATCAGTTATCAAAGTTAAATTAAAATAGAGAACAATTAAAATCAGTTCTAAAGTTAAATTAAAATAGAGAACAATTAAAATCAGTTATCAAAGTTAAATTAAAATAGAGAACAATTAAAATCAGTGCTAAAGTTAAATTAAAATAGAGAACAATTAAAATCAGTTCTAAAGTTAAAGTAAAATAGAGAACAATTAAAATCAGTTATCAAAGTTAAATTAAAATAGAGAACAATTAAAATCAGTTCTAAAGTTAAATTAAAATAGAGAACAATTAAAATCAGTTCTAAAGTTAAATTAAAATAGAGAACAATTAAAATCAGTTCTAAAGTTAAATTAAAATAGCGAACAATTAAAATCAGTTATCAAAGTTAAATTAAAATAGAGAACAATTAAAATCAGTTCTAAAGTTAAATTAAAATAGAGAACAATGAAAATCAGTCATCAAAGTTAAATTAAAATAGAGAACAATTAAAATCAGTTCTAAAGTTAAATTACAATAGAGAACAATTAAAATCAGTTATCAAAGTTAAATTAAAATAGAGAACAATTAAAATCAGTTCTAAAGTTAAATTAAAATAGAGAACAATTAAAATCAGTTACCAAAGTTAAATTAAAATAGAGAACGATTAAAATCAGTTATCAAAGTTAAATTAAAATAGAGAACAATTAAAATCAGTTCTAAAGTTAAATTAAAATAGAGAACAATTAAAATCAGTTATCAAAGTTAAATTAAAATAGAGAACAATTAAAATCATTTATCAAAGTTAAATTAAAATAGAGAACAATTAAAATCAGTTATGAACGTTAAATTAAAATAGAGAACAATTAAAATCAGTTATGAAAGTTAAATTAAAATAGAGAACAATTAAAATCATTTATCAAAGTTAAATTAAAATAGAGAACAATTAAAATCAGTTCTAAAGTTAAATTAAAATAGAGAACAATTAAAATCAGTTACCAAAGTTAAATTAAAATAGAGAACAATTAAAATCAGTTCTGAAGTTAAATTAAATTAGCGAACAATTAAAATCAGTTATCAAAGTTAAATTAAAATAGAAAACAATTAAAATCAGTTCTAAAGTTAAATTAAAATAGAGAACAATTAAAATCAGTTCTAAAGTTAAATTAAAATAGAGAACAATTAAAATCAGTTCTGAAGTTAAATTAAAATAGAGAACAATTAAAATCAGTTATCAAAGTTAAATTAAAATAGAGAACGATTAAAATCAGTTCTAAAGTTAAATTAAAATAGAGAACAATTAAAATCAGTTCTAAAGTTAAATTAAAATAGAGAACAATTAAAATCAGTTATCAAAGTTAAATTAAAATAGAGAACAATGAAAATCAGTCATCAAAGTTAAATTAAAATAGAGAACAATTAAAATCAGTTCTAAAGTTAAATTAAAATAGAGAACAATTAAAATCAGTTATCAAAGTTAAATTAAAATAGAGAACAATTAAAATCAGTTCTAAAGTTAAATTAAAATACAGAGCAATTAAAATCAGTTACCAAAGTTAAATTAAAATAGAGAACGATTAAAATCAGTTGTCAAAGTTAAATTAAAATAGAGAACAATTAAAATCAGTTCTAAAGTTAAATTAAAATAGAGAACAATTAAAATCAGTTATCAAAGTTAAATTAAAATGGAGAACAATTAAAATCATTTATCAAAGTTAAATTAAAATAGAGAACAATTAAAATCAGTTATGAACGTTAAATTAAAATAGAGAACAATTAAAATCAGTTCTAAAGTTAAATTAAAATAGAGAACAATTAAAATCAGTTATCAAAGTTAAATTAAAATAGAGAACAATTAAAATCAGTTCTGAAGTTAAATTAAATTAGCGAACAATTAAAATCAGTTATCAAAGTTAAATTAAAATAGAAAACAATTAAAATCAGTTCTAAAGTTAAATTAAAATAGAGAACAATTAAAATCAGTTATGAAAGTTAAATTAAAATAGAGAACAATTAAAATCAATTATCAAAGTTAAATTAAAATAGAGAACAATTAAAATCAGTTATCAAAGTTAAATTAAAATAGAGAACAATTAAAATCAGTTCTAAAGTTAAATTAAAATAGAGAACAATTAAAATCAGTTCTAAAGTTAAATTAAAATAGAGAACAATTAAAATCAGTTATCAAAGTTAAATTAAAATAGAGAACAATTACAATCAATTATCAAAGTTAAATTAAAATAGAGAACAATTAAAATCAGTTATCAAAGTTAAATTAAAATAGAGAACAATTAAAATCAGTTCTAAAGTTAAATTAAAATAGAGAACAATTAAAATCAGTTCTAAAGTTAAATTAAAATAGAGAACAATTAAAATCAGTTCTAAAGTTAAATTAAAATAGAGTACAATTAAAATCAGTTATCAAAGTTAAATTGAAATAGAGAACAATTAAAATCAGTTCTAATGTTAAATTAAAATAGAGAACAATTAAAATCAGTTCTAAAGTTAAATTAAAATAGAGAACAGTTATCAAAGTTAAATTAAAATAGAGAACAATTAAAATCAGTTCGAAATTTAAATTAAAATAGCGAACAATTAAAATCAGTTATCAAAGTTAAATTAAAATAGAGAATAATTAAAATCAGTTCTAAAGTTAAATTAAAATAGAGAACAATTAAAATCAGTTATGAAAGTTAAATTAAAATAGAGAACAATTAAAATCAATTATCAAAGTTAAATTAAAATAGAGAACAATTAAAATCAGTTATCAAAGTTAAATTAAAATAGAGAACAATTAAAATCAGTTATGAAAGTTAAATTAAAATAGAGAACAATTAAAATCAGTTATGAAAGTTAAATTAAAATAGAGAACAATTAAAATCAGTTCTAAAGTTAAATTAAAATAGAGAACAATTAAAATCAGTTATCAAAGTTAAATTAAAATAGAGAACAATTAAAATCAGTTCTAAAGTTAAATTAAAATAGAGAACAATTAAAATCAGTTATCAAAGTTAAATTAAAATAGAGAACAATTAAAATCAGTTCTAAAGTTAAATTAAAATAGAGAACAATTAAAATCAGTTATCAAAGTTAAATTAAAATAGAGAACAATTAAAATCAGTTCTAAAGTTAAATTAAAATAGAGAACAATTAAAATCAGTTATCAAAGTTAAATTAAAATAGAAAACAATTAAAATCAGTTCTAAAGTTAAATTAAAATAGAGAACAATTAAAATCAGTTATCAAAGTTAAATTGAAATAGAGAACAATTAAAATCAGTTCTAAAGTTAAATTAAAATAGAGAACAATTAAAATCAGTTCTAAAGTAAAATTAAAATAGAGAACAATTAAAATCAGTTATCAAAGTTAAATTAAAATAGAGAACAATTAAATCAGTTCTAAAGTTAAATTAAAATAGAGAACAATTAAAATCAGTTATCAAAGTTAAATTAAAACAGAAAACAATTAAAATCAGTTCTAAAGTTAAATTAAAATAGCGAACAATTAAAATCAGTTCGAAAGTTAAATTAAAAATAGCGAACAATTAAAATCAGTTCTAAAGTTGAATTAAAATAGAGAACAATTAAAATCAGTTCTAAAGTTAAATTAAAATAGCGAACAATTAAAATCAGTTATCAAAGTTAAATTAAAATACAGAATAATTAAAATCAGTTCTAAAGTTAAATTAAAATAGAGAACAATTAAAATCAGTTCTAAAGTTAAATTAAAATAGAGAACAATTAAAATCAGTTCTAAAGTTAAATTAAAATAGAGAACAATTAAAATCAGTTCTAAAGTTAAATTAAAATAGAGAACAATTAAAATCAGTTCTAAAGTTAAATTAAAATAGAGAACAATTAAAATCAGTTCTAAAGTTAAATTAAAATAGAGAACAATTAAAATCAGTTCTAAAGTTAAATTAAAATAGAGAACAATTAAAATCAGTTATCAAAGTTAAATTAAAATAGAGAACAATTAAAATCAATTATCAAAGTTAAATTAAAATAGAGAACAATTAAAATCAGTTATCAAAGTTAAATTAAAATAGAGAACAATTAAAATCAGTTCTAAAGTTAAATCAAAATAGAGAACAATTAAAATCAGTTCTAAAGTTAAATTAAAATAGAGAACAATTAAAATCTGTTCTAAAGTTAAATTAAAATAGAGAACAATTAAAATCAGTTATCAAAGTTAAATTGAAATAGAGAACAATTAAAATCAGTTCTAATGTTAAATTAAAATAGAGAACAATTAAAATCAGTTCTAAAGTTAAATTAAAATAGAGAACAGTTATCAAAGTTAAATTAAAATAGAGAACAATTAAAATCAGTTCGAAATTTAAATTAAAATAGCGAACAATTAAAATCAGTTATCAAAGTTAAATTAAAATAGAGAATAATTAAAATCAGTTCTAAAGTTAAATTAAAATAGAGAACAATTAAAATCAGTTATCAAAGTTAAATTAAAATAGAGAACAATTAAAATCAATTATCAAAGTTAAATTAAAATAGAGAACAATTAAAATCAGTTATCAAAGTTAAATTAAAATAGAGAACAATTAAAATCAGTTATGAAAGTTAAATTAAAATAGAGAACAATTAAAATCAGTTATGAAAGTTAAATTAAAATAGAGAACAATTAAAATCAGTTCTAAAGTTAAATTAAAATAGAGAACAATTAAAATCAGTTATCAAAGTTAAATTAAAATAGAGAACAATTAAAATCAGTTCTAAAGTTAAATTAAAATAGAGAACAATTAAAATCAGTTATCAAAGTTAAATTAAAATAGAGAACAATTAAAATCAGTTCTAAAGTTAAATTAAAATAGGGAACAATTAAAATCAGTTAAGAACGTTAAATTAAAATAGAGAACAATTAAAATCAGTTCTAAAGTTAAATTAAAATAGAGAACAATTAAAACCAGTTATCAAAGTTAAATTAAAATAGAAAACAATTAAAATCAGTTCTAAAGTTAAATTAAAATAGAGAACAATTAAAATCAGTTATCAAAGTTAAATTGAAATAGAGAACAATTAAAATCAGTTCTAAAGTTAAATTAAAATAGAGAACAATTAAAATCAGTTATCAAAGTTAAATTAAAATAGAGAACAATTAAATCAGTTCTAAAGTTAAATTAAAATAGAGAACAATTAAAATCAGTTATGAAAGTTAAATTAAAACAGAAAACAATTAAAATCAGTTCTAAAGTTAAATTAAAATAGCGAACAATTAAAATCAGTTCGAAAGTTAAATTAAAATAGCGAACAATTAAAATCAGTTCTAAAGTTAAATTAAAATAGAGAACAATTAAAATCAGTTCTAAAGTTAAATTAAAATAGCGAACAATTAAAATCAGTTATCAAAGTTAAATTAAAATACAGAACAATTAAAATCAGTTCTAAAGTTAAATTAAAATAGAGAACAATTAAAATCAGTTCTAAAGTTAAATTAAAATAGAGAACAATTAAAATCAGTTCTAAAGTTAAATTAAAATAGCGAACAATTAAAATCAGTTATCAAAGTTAAATTAAAATAGAGAACAATTAAAATCAGTTCTAAAGTTAAATTAAAATAGAGAACAATTAAAATCAGTTATGAAAGTTAAATTAAAATAGAGAACAATTAAAATCAGTTACCAAAGTTAAATTAAAATAGAGAACAATTAAAATCAGTTCTAAAGTTAAATTAAAATAGAGAACAATTAAAATCAGTTCTAAAGTTAAATTAAAATAGAGAACAATTAAAATCAGTTATCAAAGTTAAATTAAAATAGAGAACAATTAAAATCAGTTCTAAAGTTAAATTAAAATAGAGAACAATGAAAATCAGTCATCAAAGTTAAATTAAAATAGAGAACAATTAAAATCAGTTCTAAAGTTAAATTAAAATAGAGAACAATTAAAATCAGTTCTAAAGTTAAATTAAAATACAGAGCAATTAAAATCAGTTACCAAAGTTAAATTAAAATAGAGAACGATTAAAATCAGTTATCAAAGTTAAATTAAAATAGAACAATTAAAATCAGTTCTAAAGTTAAATTAAAATAGAGAACAATTAAAATCAGTTATCAAAGTTAAATTAAAATAGAGAACAATTAAAATCATTTATCAAAGTTAAATTAAAATAGAGAACAATTAAAATCAGTAAGAGTTAAATTAAATAGAGAACAATTAAAATCAGTTATCAAAGTTAAATTAAAATAGAGAACAATTAAAATCAGTTCTAAAGTTAAAATTAAAAATAGAGAACAATTAAAATCAGTTAATAAAGTTAAATTAAAATAGAGAACAATTAAAATCAGTTCTGAAGTTAAATTAAATTATTTAAACAATTAAAATCAGTTATCAAAGTTAAATTAAAATAGAAAAACAATTAAATCAGTTTTAAAACAATTAAAAGAAAGAACAATTAAAATCAGTTCTAAAGTTAAATTAAAATAGAGAACAATTAAAATCAGTTCTAAAGTTAAATTAAAGTAGAGAACAATTAAAATCAGTTATCAAAGTTAAATTAAAATAGAGAACAATTAAAATCAATACATTAAAGTTAAATTAAAATAGGAGAACAATTAAAATCAGTTATCAAAGTTAAATTAAAATAGAGAACAATTAAAATTAAATTTTAAAGTTAAATTAAAATAGAGAACAATTAAAATCAGTTCTAAAGTTAAATTAAAATAGAGAACAATTAAAATCAGTTCTAAAAAGTTAAATTAAAATAGAGAACAATTAAAATCAGTTATCAAAGTTAAATTGAAATAGAGAACAATTAAAATCAGTTCTAATGTTAAATTAAAATAGAGAACAATTAAATCAGTTCTAAAGTTAAATTAAAATAGAGAACAGTTATCAAAGTTAAATTTAAAATAGAGAACAATTAAAATCAGTTCAAAATTTAAATTAAAATAATGCGAACAATTAAATCAGTTATCAAAGCTAAATTAAATAGAATAATTAAAATCAGTTCTAAAGCAATTAAAATAGAGAACAATTAAAATCAAGACAAAGCAATTAAAAATAGAGAACAATTAAATCAATTAATAAAGTTAAAATTGTGTCAAGAGGAACAATTGAAATCAGTTATCAAAGTTAAATTAAAAGAGAAATCAATTAAAAATCAGTTATGAAAGTTAAATTAAAATAGAGAACAATTAAAACTAGTTATGAAAGTTAAATTGCAAGTAGAGAACAATTAAATTAAGTTCTAAAGTTAACAAATAGAGAACAATTAAAAACTGCTATCAAAGTTAAATTAAATAGAGAACAATTAAAATCAGTTCTAAAGTTAAATTAAAATAGAGAACAATTAAATCAGTTATCAAAGTTAATTAAAATAGAGAAACAATTAAAATCAGTTCTAAAGTTAAATTAAATAGGGAACAATTAAGATCAGTTATGAACGTTAAATTAGAATAGAGAACAATTAAAATCAGTTCTAAAGTTAAATTAAATAGAGAACAATTAAAATCAGTTATCAAAGTTAAATTAAAATAGAAAACAATTAAAATCAGTTCTAAAGTTAAATTAAACAGAGAACAATTAAAATCAGTTATCAAAAGAATTGAAATAGAGAACAATTAAAATCAGTTCTAAAGTTAAATTAAAATAGAGAACAATTAAAATCAGTTCTAAAGTTAAATTAAAATAGAGAACAATTAAAATCAGTTATCAAAGTTAAATTAAAGAAGAACAATTAAATCAAATTTAAAGCTAAATTAAAATAGAGAACAATTTAAATTAGTTTATCAAAGTTAAATTAAAACAGAAAACAATTAAAATCAGTTCTAAAGTTAATAAAAATAATAACAATTAAAATCAGTTCGAAAGTTAAATTAAAATACCGAACAATTAAAATCAGTTCTAAAGTTAAATTAAAATAGAGAACAATTAAAATCAGTTATCAAAGTTAAATTGAAATAGAGAACAATTAAAATCAGTTCTAAAGTTAAATTAAAATAGAGAACAATTAAAATCAGTTCTAAAGTAAAATTAAAATAGAGAACAATTAAAATCAGTTATCAAAGTTAAATTAAAATAGAGAACAATTAAATCAGTTCTAAAGTTAAATTAAAATAGAGAACAATTAAAATCAGTTATCAAAGTTAAATTAAAACAGAAAACAATTAAAATCAGTTCTAAAGTTAAATTAAAATAGCGAACAATTAAAATCAGTTCGAAAGTTAAATTAAAATAGCGAACAATTAAAATCAGTTCTAAAGTTGAATTAAAATAGAGAACAATTAAAATCAGTTCTAAAGTTAAATTAAAATAGCGAACAATTAAAATCAGTTATCAAAGTTAAATTAAAATACAGAATAATTAAAATCAGTTCTAAAGTTAAATTAAAATAGAGAACAATTAAAATCAGTTCTAAAGTTAAATTAAAATAGAGAACAATTAAAATCAGTTCTAAAGTTAAATTAAAATAGAGAACAATTAAAATCAGTTCTAAAGTTAAATTAAAATAGAGAACAATTAAAATCAGTTCTAAAGTTAAATTAAAATAGAGAACAATTAAAATCAGTTCTAAAGTTAAATTAAAATAGAGAACAATTAAAATCAGTTCTAAAGTTAAATTAAAATAGAGAACAATTAAAATCAGTTATCAAAGTTAAATTAAAATAGAGAACAATTAAAATCAATTATCAAAGTTAAATTAAAATAGAGAACAATTAAAATCAGTTATCAAAGTTAAATTAAAATAGAGAACAATTAAAATCAGTTCTAAAGTTAAATTAAAATAGAGAACAATTAAAATCAGTTCTAAAGTTAAATTAAAATAGAGAACAATTAAAATCTGTTCTAAAGTTAAATTAAAATAGAGAACAATTAAAATCAGTTATCAAAGTTAAATTGAAATAGAGAACAATTAAAATCAGTTCTAATGTTAAATTAAAATAGAGAACAATTAAAATCAGTTCTAAAGTTAAATTAAAATAGAGAACAGTTATCAAAGTTAAATTAAAATAGAGAACAATTAAAATCAGTTCGAAATTTAAATTAAAATAGCGAACAATTAAAATCAGTTATCAAAGTTAAATTAAAATAGAGAATAATTAAAATCAGTTCTAAAGTTAAATTAAAATAGAGAACAATTAAAATCAGTTATCAAAGTTAAATTAAAATAGAGAACAATTAAAATCAATTATCAAAGTTAAATTAAAATAGAGAACAATTAAAATCAGTTATCAAAGTTAAATTAAAATAGAGAACAATTAAAATCAGTTCTAAAGTTAAATTAAAATAGAGAACAATTAAAATCAGTTCTAAAGTTAAATTAAAATAGAGAACAATTAAAATCAGTTCTAAAGTTAAATTAAAATAGAGAACAATTAAAATCAGTTATCAAAGTTAAATTGAAATAGAGAACAATTAAAATCAGTTCTAATGTTAAATTAAAATAGAGAACAATTAAAATCAGTTCTAAAGTTAAATTAAAATAGAGAACAGTTATCAAAGTTAAATTAAAATAGAGAACAATTAAAATCAGTTCGAAATTTAAATTAAAATAGCGAACAATTAAAATCAGTTATCAAAGTTAAATTAAAATAGAGAATAATTAAAATCAGTTCTAAAGTTAAATTAAAATAGAGAACAATTAAAATCAGTTATCAAAGTTAAATTAAAATAGAGAACAATTAAAATCAATTATCAAAGTTAAATTAAAATAGAGAACAATTAAAATCAGTTATCAAAGTTAAATTAAAATAGAGAACAATTAAAATCAGTTATGAAAGTTAAATTAAAATAGAGAACAATTAAAATCAGTTATGAAAGTTAAATTAAAATAGAGAACAATTAAAATCAGTTCTAAAGTTAAATTAAAATAGAGAACAATTAAAATCAGTTATCAAAGTTAAATTAAAATAGAGAACAATTAAAATCAGTTCTAAAGTTAAATTAAAATAGAGAACAATTAAAATCAGTTATCAAAGTTAAATTAAAATAGAGAACAATTAAAATCAGTTCTAAAGTTAAATTAAAATAGAGAACAATTAAAATCAGTTATCAAAGTTAAATTAAAATAGAGAACAATTAAAATCAGTTCTAAAGTTAAATTAAAATAGAGAACAATTAAAATCAGTTATCAAAGTTAAATTAAAATAGAGAACAATTAAAATCAGTTCTAAAGTTAAATTAAAATAGGGAACAATTAAGATCAGTTATGAACGTTAAATTAAAATAGAGAACAATTAAAATCAGTTCTAAAGTTAAATTAAAATAGCGAACAATTAAAATCAGTTATCAAAGTTAAATTAAAATAGAGAACAATTAAAATCAGTTCTAAAGTTAAATTAAAATAGAGAACAATGAAAATCAGTCATCAAAGTTAAATTAAAATAGAGAACAATTAAAATCAGTTCTAAAGTTAAATTAAAATAGAGAACAATTAAAATCAGTTATCAAAGTTAAATTAAAATAGAGAACAATTAAAATCAGTTCTAAAGTTAAATTAAAATAGAGAACAATTAAAATCAGTTACCAAAGTTAAATTAAAATAGAGAACGATTAAAATCAGTTATCAAAGTTAAATTAAAATAGAGAACAATTAAAATCAGTTCTAAAGTTAAATTAAAATAGAGAACAATTAAAATCAGTTATCAAAGTTAAATTAAAATAGAGAACAATTAAAATCATTTATCAAAGTTAAATTAAAATAGAGAACAATTAAAATCAGTTATGAACGTTAAATTAAAATAGAGAACAATTAAAATCAGTTATGAAAGTTAAATTAAAATAGAGAACAATTAAAATCATTTATCAAAGTTAAATTAAAATAGAGAACAATTAAAATCAGTTCTAAAGTTAAATTAAAATAGAGAACAATTAAAATCAGTTACCAAAGTTAAATTAAAATAGAGAACAATTAAAATCAGTTCTGAAGTTAAATTAAATTAGCGAACAATTAAAATCAGTTATCAAAGTTAAATTAAAATAGAAAACAATTAAAATCAGTTCTAAAGTTAAATTAAAATAGAGAACAATTAAAATCAGTTCTAAAGTTAAATTAAAATAGAGAACAATTAAAATCAGTTCTGAAGTTAAATTAAAATAGAGAACAATTAAAATCAGTTATCAAAGTTAAATTAAAATAGAGAACGATTAAAATCAGTTCTAAAGTTAAATTAAAATAGAGAACAATTAAAATCAGTTCTAAAGTTAAATTAAAATAGAGAACAATTAAAATCAGTTATCAAAGTTAAATTAAAATAGAGAACAATGAAAATCAGTCATCAAAGTTAAATTAAAATAGAGAACAATTAAAATCAGTTCTAAAGTTAAATTAAAATAGAGAACAATTAAAATCAGTTATCAAAGTTAAATTAAAATAGAGAACAATTAAAATCAGTTCTAAAGTTAAATTAAAATACAGAGCAATTAAAATCAGTTACCAAAGTTAAATTAAAATAGAGAACGATTAAAATCAGTTATCAAAGTTAAATTAAAATAGAGAACAATTAAAATCAGTTCTAAAGTTAAATTAAAATAGAGAACAATTAAAATCAGTTATCAAAGTTAAATTAAAATGGAGAACAATTAAAATCATTTATCAAAGTTAAATTAAAATAGAGAACAATTAAAATCAGTTATGAACGTTAAATTAAAATAGAGAACAATTAAAATCAGTTCTAAAGTTAAATTAAAATAGAGAACAATTAAAATCAGTTATCAAAGTTAAATTAAAATAGAGAACAATTAAAATCAGTTCTGAAGTTAAATTAAATTAGCGAACAATTAAAATCAGTTATCAAAGTTAAATTAAAATAGAAAACAATTAAAATCAGTTCTAAAGTTAAATTAAAATAGAGAACAATTAAAATCAGTTATGAAAGTTAAATTAAAATAGAGAACAATTAAAATCAATTATCAAAGTTAAATTAAAATAGAGAACAATTAAAATCAGTTATCAAAGTTAAATTAAAATAGAGAACAATTAAAATCAGTTCTAAAGTTAAATTAAAATAGAGAACAATTAAAATCAGTTCTAAAGTTAAATTAAAATAGAGAACAATTAAAATCAGTTATCAAAGTTAAATTAAAATAGAGAACAATTACAATCAATTATCAAAGTTAAATTAAAATAGAGAACAATTAAAATCAGTTATCAAAGTTAAATTAAAATAGAGAACAATTAAAATCAGTTCTAAAGTTAAATTAAAATAGAGAACAATTAAAATCAGTTCTAAAGTTAAATTAAAATAGAGAACAATTAAAATCAGTTCTAAAGTTAAATTAAAATAGAGTACAATTAAAATCAGTTATCAAAGTTAAATTGAAATGAAAACAATTAAAATCAGTTCTAATGTTAAATTAAAATAGAGAACAATTAAAATCAGTTCTAAAGTTAAATTAAAAAAAATAGAGAACAGTTATCAAGTCTTAAATTAAAATAGAGAACAATTAAAATCAGTTGGTTGAAATTAAAATAGCGAACAATTAAAATCAGTTATCAAAGTTAAATTAAAATAGAGAATAATTAAAATCAGTTCTAAAGTTAAATTAAAATAGAGAACAATTAAAATCAGTTATGAAAGTTAAATTAAAATGAGAACAATTAAAATCAATTATCAAAGTTAAATTAAAATAGAGAGGCAAATTAAAAATCAGTTATCAAAGTTAAATTAAAATAGAGAACAATTAAAATCAGTTATGAAAGTTAAATTAAAATAGAGAACAATTAAAATCAGTTATAGAGGATTAAATTAAAATAGAGAACAATTAAAATCAGTTCTAAGTTAAATTAAAATAAAGAGAACAATTAAAATCAGTTATCAAAAGTTAAATTAAAATAGAGAACAATTAAAATCAGTTCTAAAAGTTAAATTAAAATAGAGAACAATTAAAATCAGTTATCAAAGTTAAATTAAAATAAGAGAACAATTAAAATCAGTTCTAAAGTTAAATTAAAATAGAGAACAATTAAAATCAGTTATCAAAGTTAATTAAAATAGAGAACAATTAAAATCCAGTTCCTAAAGTTAAACAAAAATAGAGAACAATTAAAATCAGTTATCAAAGTTAAATTAAAATAGAAAACAATTAAAATCAGTTCTAAAAGTTAATTAAAATAGAGAACAGGTAAATCAGTTATCAAAGTTAAATTGAAATAAAGAGAACAATTAAAATCAGTTCTAAAGTTAAATTAAAATAGAGAACATTAAAATCAGTTCTAAAGTAAAATTAAATAGAGAACAATTAAAATCAGTTATCAAGTTAAATTAAAATAGAGAACAATTAAATCAGTTCTAAAGTTAAATTAAAATAGAGAACAATTAAAATCAGTTATCAAAGTTAAATTAAAACAGAAAACAATTAAAATCAGTTCTAAAGTTAAATTAAAATAGCGAACAATTAAAATCAGTTGAAGAAGTTAAATTAAATAGCGAATTAATTAAAATCAGTTCTAAAAGTTGAATTAAAATAGAGAACAATTAAAATCAGTTCTAAAAGTTAAATTAAAATAGCGAACAATTAAAATCAGTTATCAAAGTTAAATTAAAATACAGAATAATTAAAATCAGTTCTAAAGTTAAATTAAAAATAGAGAACAATTAAAGTAGTTCTAAAGTTAAATTAAAATAGAGAACAATTAAAATCAGTTCTAAAGTTAAATTAAAAATAGAGAACAATTAAAATCAAGTTCTAAAGTTAAATTAAAATAGAGAACAATTAAAATCAGTTCTAAAGTTAAATTAAAATAGAGAACAATTAAAAATCAGTTCTAAGAAGTTAAATTAAAATAGAACAATTAAAATCGATTCTAAAGTTAAATTAAAATAGAGAACAATTAAAATCAGTTATCAAAGTTAAATTAAAATAGAGAACAATTAAAATCAATTATCAAAGTTAAATTAAAATAGAGAACAATTAAAATCAATTATCAAAGTTAAATTAAAATAGAGAACAATTAAAATCAGTTCTAAAGTTAAATCAAAATAGAGAACAATTAAAATCAGTTCTAAAGTTAAATTAAAATAGAGAACAATTAAAATCTGTTCTAAAGTTAAATTAAAATAGAGAACAATTAAAATCAGTTATCAAAGTTAAATTGAAATAGAGAACAATTAAAATCAGTTCTAATGTTAAATTAAAATAGAGAACAATTAAAATCAGTTCTAAAGTTAAATTAAAATAGAGAACAGTTATCAAAGTTAAATTAAAATAGAGAACAATTAAAATCAGTTCGAAATTTAAATTAAAATAGCGAACAATTAAAATCAGTTATCAAAGTTAAATTAAAATAGAGAATAATTAAAATCAGTTCTAAAGTTAAATTAAAATAGAGAACAATTAAAATCAGTTATCAAAGTTAAATTAAAATAGAGAACAATTAAAATCAATTATCAAAGTTAAATTAAAATAGAGAACAATTAAAATCAGTTATCAAAGTTAAATTAAAATAGAGAACAATTAAAATCAGTTATGAAAGTTAAATTAAAATAGAGAACAATTAAAATCAGTTATGAAAGTTAAATTAAAATAGAGAACAATTAAAATCAGTTCTAAAGTTAAATTAAAATAGAGAACAATTAAAATCAGTTATCAAAGTTAAATTAAAATAGAGAACAATTAAAATCAGTTCTAAAGTTAAATTAAAATAGAGAACAATTAAAATCAGTTATCAAAGTTAAATTAAAATAGAGAACAATTAAAATCAGTTCTAAAGTTAAATTAAAATAGGGAACAATTAAAATCAGTTAAGAACGTTAAATTAAAATAGAGAACAATTAAAATCAGTTCTAAAGTTAAATTAAAATAGAGAACAATTAAAATCAGTTATCAAAGTTAAATTAAAATAGAAAACAATTAAAATCAGTTCTAAAGTTAAATTAAAATAGAGAACAATTAAAATCAGTTATCAAAGTTAAATTGAAATAGAGAACAATTAAAATCAGTTCTAAAGTTAAATTAAAATAGAGAACAATTAAAATCAGTTATCAAAGTTAAATTAAAATAGAGAACAATTAAATCAGTTCTAAAGTTAAATTAAAATAGAGAACAATTAAAATCAGTTATGAAAGTTAAATTAAAACAGAAAACAATTAAAATCAGTTCTAAAGTTAAATTAAAATAGCGAACAATTAAAATCAGTTCGAAAGTTAAATTAAAATAGCGAACAATTAAAATCAGTTCTAAAGTTAAATTAAAATAGAGAACAATTAAAATCAGTTCTAAAGTTAAATTAAAATAGCGAACAATTAAAATCAGTTATCAAAGTTAAATTAAAATACAGAACAATTAAAATCAGTTCTAAAGTTAAATTAAAATAGAGAACAATTAAAATCAGTTCTAAAGTTAAATTAAAATAGAGAACAATTAAAATCAGTTCTAAAGTTAAATTAAAATAGCGAACAATTAAAATCAGTTATCAAAGTTAAATTAAAATAGAGAACAATTAAAATCAGTTCTAAAGTTAAATTAAAATAGAGAACAATTAAAATCAGTTATGAAAGTTAAATTAAAATAGAGAACAATTAAAATCAGTTACCAAAGTTAAATTAAAATAGAGAACAATTAAAATCAGTTCTAAAGTTAAATTAAAATAGAGAACAATTAAAATCAGTTCTAAAGTTAAATTAAAATAGAGAACAATTAAAATCAGTTATCAAAGTTAAATTAAAATAGAGAACAATTAAAATCAGTTCTAAAGTTAAATTAAAATAGAGAACAATGAAAATCAGTCATCAAAGTTAAATTAAAATAGAGAACAATTAAAATCAGTTCTAAAGTTAAATTAAAATAGAGAACAATTAAAATCAGTTCTAAAGTTAAATTAAAATACAGAGCAATTAAAATCAGTTACCAAAGTTAAATTAAAATAGAGAACGATTAAAATCAGTTATCAAAGTTAAATTAAAATAGAGAACAATTAAAATCAGTTCTAAAGTTAAATTAAAATAGAGAACAATTAAAATCAGTTATCAAAGTTAAATTAAAATAGAGAACAAATTAAAATCATTTATCAAAGTTAAATTAAATAGAGAACAATTAAAATCAGTTATATGCTAAATTAAAATAGAGAACAATTAAAATCAGTTATCAAAGTTAAATTTTAAAATAGAGAACAATTAAAATCAGTTCTAAAGTTAAATTAAAATAGAGAACAATTAAAATCAGTTATCAGTTAAATTAAAATAGAGAACAATTAAAATCAGTTCTGAAGTTAAATTAAATTAGCGAACAATTAAAATCAGTTATCAAAGTTAAATTAAAAATAGAAAACAATTAAAATCAGTTCTAAAGTTAAATTAAAATAGAGAACAATTAAAATCAGTCTTTAAAGTTAAATTAAAATAGAGAACAATTAAAATCAGTTCTAAAGTTAAATTAAAATAGAGAACAATTAAAATCAGTTATCAAAGTTAAATTAAAAATAGAGGTCTAATTAAAATCATCATCAAAGTTAAATTAAAATAGAGAACAATTAAAATCAGTTATCAAAGTTAAATTAAAATAGAGAACAATTAAAATCAGTTCTAAAGTTAAATTAAAATAGAGAACAATTAAAATCAGTTCTAAAGTTAAATTAAAATAGAGAACAATTAAAATCAGTTCTAAAAAGTTAAATTAAAATAGAGAAACAATTAAAATCAGTTATCAAAGTTAAATTGAAATAGAGAACAATTAAAATCAGTTCTAATGTTAAATTAAAATAGAGAACAATTAAAATCAGTTCTAAAGTTAAATTAAAATAGAGAACAGTTATCAAAGTTAAATTAAAATAGAGAACAATTAAAAAATCAGTTCGAAATTTAAATTAAAATAGCGAACAATTAAAATCAGTTATCAAAGTTAAATTAAAAATAGAGAATAATTAAAATCAGTTCTAAAGTTAAATTAAAATAGAGAACAATTAAAATCAGTTATCAAAGTTAAATTAAAATAGAGAACAATTAAATCAATTATCAAAAGTTAAATTAAAATAGAGAACAATTAAAATCAGTTATCAAAGTTAAATTAAAATAGAGAACAATTAAAATCAGTTATGAAAGTTAAATTAAAATAGAGAACAATTAAAATCAGTTATGAAAGTTAAATTAAAATAGAGAACAATTAAAATCAGTTCTAAAGTTAAATTAAAATAGAGAACAATTAAAATCAGTTATCAAAGTTAAATTAAAATAGAGAACAATTAAAATCAGTTCTAAAGTTAAATTAAAATAGAGAACAATTAAAATCAGTTATCAAAGTTAAATTAAAATAGAGAACAATTAAAATCAGTTCTAAAGTTAAATTAAAATAGAGAACAATTAAAATCAGTTATCAAAGTTAAATTAAAATAGAGAACAATTAAAATCAGTTCTAAAGTTAAATTAAAATAGAGAACAATTAAAATCAGTTATCAAAGTTAAATTAAAATAGAGAACAATTAAAATCAGTTCTAAAGTTAAATTAAAATAGGGAACAATTAAGATCAGTTATGAACGTTAAATTAAAATAGAGAACAATTAAATCAGTTCAAAGTTAAATTAAAATAGAACAATTGAAATCAGTTATCAAAGTTAAATTAAAATGAAAACAATTAAAATCAGTTCTAAAGTTAAAATTAAAATAGAGAACAATTAAAATCAGTTATCAAAGTAAATTGAAATAGAGAACAATTAAAATTCAGTTCTAAAGTTAAATTAAAATAGAGAACAATTAAAATCAGTTCTAAAGTTAAATTAAAATAGAGAACAATTAAAATCAGTTATCAAAGTTAAATTAAAATAGAGAACAATTCAAATCAGTTCTAAAGTTAAATTAAAATAGAGAACAATTAAAATCAGTTATCAAAGTTAAATTAAAACAGAAACAATTAAAATCAGTTCTAAAGTTAAATTAAAATAGCGAACAATTAAAATCAGTTCGAAAGTTAAATTAAAATACCGAACAATTAAAATCAGTTCTAAAGTTAAATTAAAATAGAGAACAATTAAAATCAGTTATCAAAGTTAAATTGAAATAGAGAACAATTAAAATCAGTTCTAAAGTTAAATTAAAATAGAGAACAATTAAAATCAGTTCTAAAGTAAAATTAAAATAGAGAACAATTAAAATCAGTTATCAAAGTTAAATTAAAATAGAGAACAATTAAATCAGTTCTAAAGTTAAATTAAAATAGCGAACAATTAAAATCAGTTCGAAAGTTAAATTAAAATAGCGAACAATTAAAATCAGTTCTAAAGTTGAATTAAAATAGAGAACAATTAAAATCAGTTCTAAAGTTAAATTAAAATAGCGAACAATTAAAATCAGTTATCAAAGTTAAATTAAAATACAGAATAATTAAAATCAGTTCTAAAGTTAAATTAAAATAGAGAACAATTAAAATCAGTTCTAAAGTTAAATTAAAATAGAGAACAATTAAAATCAGTTCTAAAGTTAAATTAAAATAGAGAACAATTAAAATCAGTTCTAAAGTTAAATTAAAATAGAGAACAATTAAAATCAGTTCTAAAGTTAAATTAAAATAGAGAACAATTAAAATCAGTTCTAAAGTTAAATTAAAATAGAGAACAATTAAAATCAGTTCTAAAGTTAAATTAAAATAGAGAACAATTAAAATCAGTTATCAAAGTTAAATTAAAATAGAGAACAATTAAAATCAATTATCAAAGTTAAATTAAAATAGAGAACAATTAAAATCAGTTATCAAAGTTAAATTAAAATAGAGAACAATTAAAATCAGTTCTAAAGTTAAATTAAAATAGAGAACAATTAAAATCAGTTCTAAAGTTAAATTAAAATAGAGAACAATTAAAATCTGTTCTAAAGTTAAATTAAAATAGAGAACAATTAAAATCAGTTATCAAAGTTAAATTGAAATAGAGAACAATTAAAATCAGTTCTAATGTTAAATTAAAATAGAGAACAATTAAAATCAGTTCTAAAGTTAAATTAAAATAGAGAACAGTTATCAAAGTTAAATTAAAATAGAGAACAATTAAAATCAGTTCGAAATTTAAATTAAAATAGCGAACAATTAAAATCAGTTATCAATGTTAAATTAAAATAGAGAATAATTAAAATCAGTTCTAAAGTTAAATTAAAATAGAGAACAATTAAAATCAGTTATCAAAGTTAAATTAAAATAGAGAACAATTAAAATCAATTATCAAAGTTAAATTAAAATAGAGAACAATTAAAATCAGTTATCAAAGTTAAATTAAAATAGAGAACAATTAAAATCAGTTCTAAAGTTAAATTAAAATAGAGAACAATTAAAATCAGTTCTAAAGTTAAATTAAAATAGAGAACAATTAAAATCAGTTCTAAAGTTAAATTAAAATAGAGAACAATTAAAATCAGTTATCAAAGTTAAATTGAAATAGAGAACAATTAAAATCAGTTCTAATGTTAAATTAAAATAGAGAACAATTAAAATCAGTTCTAAAGTTAAATTAAAATAGAGAACAGTTATCAAAGTTAAATTAAAATAGAGAACAATTAAAATCAGTTCGAAATTTAAATTAAAATAGCGAACAATTAAAATCAGTTATCAAAGTTAAATTAAAATAGAGAATAATTAAAATCAGTTCTAAAGTTAAATTAAAATAGAGAACAATTAAAATCAGTTATCAAAGTTAAATTAAAATGAGAACAATTAAAATCAATTATCAAATTTAAATTAAAATAGAGAACAATTAAAATCAGTTATCAAAGTTAAATTAAAATAGAGAACAATTAAAATCAGTTATGAAAGTTAAATTAAAATAGAGAACAATTAAAATCAGTTATGAAAGTTAAATTAAAATAGAGAACAATTAAAATCAGTTCTAAAGTTAAATTAAAATAGAGAACAATTAAAATCAGTTATCAAAGTTAAATTAAAATAGAGAACAATTAAAATCAGTTCTAAAGTTAAATTAAAATAGAGAACAATTAAAATCAGTTATCAAAGTTAAATTAAAATAGAGAACAATTAAAATCAGTTCTAAAGTTAAATTAAAATAGAGAACAATTAAAATCAGTTATCAAAGTTAAATTAAAATGAGAACAATTAAAATCAGTTCCTAAAGTTAAATTAAAATAGAGAACAATTAAAATCAGTTATCAAAGTTAAATTAAGAAGAACAATTAAAATCAGTTCTAAAGTTAAATTAAAATAGAGAACAATTAAGATCAGTTATGAACGTTAAATTAAAATAGAGAACAATTAAAATCAGTTCTAAAGTTAAATTAAAATAGAGAACAAATTAAAATCAGTTATCAAAGTTAAATTAAAATAGAAAACAATTAAAATCAGTTCTAAAGTTAAATTAAAATAGAGAACAATTAAAATCAGTTATCAAAGTTAAATTGAAATAGAGAACAATTAAAATCAGTTCTAAAGTTAAATTAAAATAGAGAACAATTAAAATCAGTTCTAAAGTTAAATTAAAATAGAGAACAATTAAAATCAGTTATCAAAGTTAAATTAAAATAGAGAACAATTAAATCAGTTCTAAAAGTTAAATTAAAATAGAGAACAATTAAAATCAGTTATCAAAGTTAAATTAAAACAGAAAACAATTAAAATCAGTTCTAAAGTTAAATTAAAATAGCGAACAATTAAAATCAGTTGAAAGTTAAATTAAAATACCGAACAATTAAAATCAGTTCTAAAGTTAAATTAAAATAGAGAACAATTAAAATCAGTTATCAAAGTTAAATTGGAAATAGAGAACAATTAAAATCAGTTCCTAAAGTTAAATTAAAATAGAGAACAATTAAAATCAGTTCTAAAGTAAAATTAAAATAGAGAACAATTAAAATCAGTTATCAAAGTTAGAATTAAAATAGAGAACAATTAAATCAGTTCACAAAGTTAAATTAAAATAGAGAACAATTAAAATCAGTTATCAAAGTTAAATTAAAACAGAAAACAATTAAAATCAGTTCTAAAGTTAAATTAAAATAGCGAACAATTAAAATCAGTTGAAAGTTAAATTAAAATAGCGAACAATTAAAATCAGTTCTAAAGTTGAATTAAAATAGAGAACAATTAAATCAGTTCCTAAAGTTAAATTAAAATAGCGAACAATTAAAATCAGTTATCAAAGTTAAATTAAAATACAGAATAATTAAAATCAGTTCAAATTGAAAATTAAAATAGAGAACAATTAAAATCAGTTCTAAAGTTAAATTAAAATAGAGAACAATTAAAATCAGTTCTAAAGTTAAATTAAAATAGAGAACAATTAAAATCAGTTCTAAAGTTAAATTAAAATAGAGAACAATTAAAATCAGTTCTAAAGTTAAATTAAAATAGAGAACAATTAAAATCAGTTCTAAAGTTAAATTAAAATAGAGAACAATTAAAATCAGTTCTAAAGTTAAATTAAAATAGAGAACAATTAAAATCAGTTATCAAAGTTAAATTAAAATAGAGAACAATTAAAATCAATTATCAAAGTTAAATTAAAATAGAGAACAATTAAAATCAGTTATCAAAGTTAAATTAAAATAGAGAACAATTAAAATCTGATTTCTAAAGTTAAATTAAAATAGAGAACAATTAAAATCAGTTCTAAAGTTAAATTAAAATAGAGAACAATTAAAATCTGTTCTAAAGTTAAATTAAAATAGAGAACAATTAAAATCAGTTATCAAAGTTAAATTGAAATAGAGAACAATTAAAATCAGTTCTAATGTTAAATTAAAATAGAGAACAATTAAAATCAGTTCTAAAGTTAAATTAAAATAAAGGAGCAGTTATCAAAAGTTAAATTAAAATGAAAGGGGTAATTAAAATCAGTTCGAAATTTAAATTAAAATAGCCGAACAATTAAAATCAGTTATCAAAGTTAAATTAAAATAGAGAATAATTAAAATCAGTTCTAAAGTTAAATTAAAATAGAGAACAATTAAAATCAGTTATCAAAGTTAAATTAAAATAAGAGAACAATTAAAATCAATTATCAAAGTTAAATTAAAATAGACAATTAAAATCAGTTATCAAAGTTAAATTAAAATAGAGAACAATTAAAATCAGTTCTAAAGTTAAATTAAAATAGAGAACAATTAAAATCAGTTCTAAAGTTAAATTAAAATAGAGAACAATTAAAATCAGTTCTAAAGTTAAATTAAAATAGAGAACAATTAAAATCAGTTATCAAAGTTAAATTGAAATAGAGAACAATTAAAATCAGTTCTAATGTTAAATTAAAATAGAGAACAATTAAAATCAGTTCTAAAGTTAAATTAAAATAGAGAACAGTTATCAAAGTTAAATTAAAATAGAGAACAATTAAAATCAGTTCGAAATTTAAATTAAAATAGCGAACAATTAAAATCAGTTATCAAAGTTAAATTAAAATAGAGAATAATTAAAATCAGTGCTAAAGTTAAATTAAAATAGAGAACAATTAAAATCAGTTATCAAAGTTAAATTAAAATAGCGAACAATTAAAATCAATTATCAAAGTTAAATTAAAATAGAGAACAATTAAAATCAGTTCTAAAGTTAAATTAAAATAGAGTACAATTAAAATCAGTTATCAAAGTTAAATTGAAATAGAGAACAATTAAAATCAGTTCTAATGTTAAATTAAAATAGAGAACAATTAAAATCAGTTCTAAAGTTAAATTAAAATAGAGAACAGTTATCAAAGTTAAATTAAAATAGAGAACAATTAAAATCAGTTCGAAATTTAAATTAAAATAGCGAAATAATTAAAATCAGTTATCAAAGTTAAATTAAAATAGAGAATAATTAAAATCAGTTCTAAAGTTAAATTAAAATAGAGAACAATTAAATCAGTTATGAAAGTTAAATTAAAATAGAGAACAATTAAAATCAATTATCAAAGTTAAATTAAAATAGGAGAACAATTAAAATCAGTTATCAAAGTTAAATTAAAATAGAGAACAATTAAAATCAGTTATGAAAGTTAAATTAAAATAGAGAACAATTAAAATCAGTTATGAAAGTTAAATTAAAATAGAGAACAATTAAAATCAGTTCTAAAGTTAAATTAAAATAGAGAACAATTAAAATCAGTTATCAAAGTTAAATTAAAATAGAGAACAATTAAAATCAGTTCTAAAGTTAAATTAAAAAATAGAGAACAATTAAAATCAGTTATCAAAGTTAAATTAAAATAGAGAACAATTAAAATCAGTTCTAAAGTTAAATTAAAATAGAGAACAATTAAAATCAGTTATCAAAGTTAAATTAAAAATAGAGAACAATTAAAATCAGTTCTAAAGTTAAATTAAAATAGAGAACAATTAAAATCAGTTATCAAAGTTAAATTAAAATAGAAAACAATTAAAATCAGTTCTAAAGTTAAATTAAAATAGAGAACAATTAAAATCAGTTATCAAAGTTAAATTGAAATAGAGAACAATTAAAATCAGTTCTAAAGTTAAATTAAAATAGAGAACAATTAAAATCAGTTCTAAAGTAAAATTAAAATAGAGAACAATTAAAATCAGTTCTAAAGTTAAATTAAAATAGAGAACAATTAAAAATCAGTTATCAAAGTTAAATTGAAATAGAGAACAATTAAAATCAGTTCTAAAGTAAAATTAAAATAGAGAACAATTAAAATCAGTTATCAAAGTTAAATTGAAATAGAGAACAATTAAAATCAGTTCTAAAGTTAAATTAAAATAGAGAACAATTAAAATCAGTTCTAAAGTAAAATTAAAATAGAGAACAATTAAAATTAGTTATCAAGTTAAATTAAAATAGAGAACAATTAAATCAGTTCTAAAGTTAAATTAAAAATAGAGAACAATTAAAATCAGTTATCAAAGTTAAATTAAAACAGAAAACAATTAAAATCAGTTCTAAAGTTAAATTAAAATAGCTTAACAATTAAAAATCAGTTCGAAAGTTAAATTAAAATAGCGAACAATTAAAATCAGTTCTAAAGTTGAATTAAAATAGAGAACAATTAAAATCAGTTCTAAAGTTAAATTAAAATAGCGAACAATTAAAATCAGTTATCAAAGTTAAATTAAAATACAGAATAATTAAAATCAGTTCTAAAGTTAAATTAAAATAGAGAACAATTAAAATCAGTTCTAAAGTTAAATTAAAATAGAGAACAATTAAAATCAGTTCTAAAGTTAAATTAAAATAGAGAACAATTAAAATCAGTTCTAAAGTTAAATTAAAATAGAGAATAATTAAAATCAGTTCTAAAGTTAAATTAAAAATAGAGAACAATTAAAATCAGTTCTAAAGTTAAATTAAAATAGAGAACAATTAAAATCAGTTCTAAAGTTAAATTAAAATAGAGAACAATAAAATCAGTTATCAAAGTTAAATTAAAATAGAGAACAATTAAAATCAATTATCAAAGTTAAATTAAAATAGAGAACAATTAAAATCAGTTATCAAAGTTAAATTAAAATAGAGAACAATTAAAATCAGTTCTAAAGTTAAATTAAAATAGAGAACAATTAAAATCAGTTCTAAAGTTAAATTAAAATAGAGAACAATTAAAATCTGTTCTAAAGTTAAATTAAAATAGAGAACAATTAAAATCAGTTATCAAAGTTAAATTGAAATAGAGAACAATTAAAATCAGTTCTAATGTTAAATTAAAATAGAGAACAATTAAAATCAGTTCTAAAGTTAAATTAAAATAGAGAACAGTTATCAAAGTTAAATTAAATAGAGAACAATAAAATCAGTTCGAAATTTAAATTAAAATAGCTAACAATTAAAATCAGTTATCAAAGTTAAATTAAAAATAGAGAATAATTAAAATCAGTTCTAAAGTTAAATTAAATAGAGAACAATTAAAATCAGTTATCAAAGTTAAATTAAAATAGAGAACAATTAAAAATCAATTATCAAAGTTAAATTAAAATAGAGAACAATTAAAATCAGTTATCAAAGTTAAATTAAAATAGAGAACAATTAAAACTGCTACAGAAAGTTAAATTAAAATAGAGAACAATTAAAAAATCAGTTATGAAAGTTAAATTAAAATAGAGAACAATTAAAAATCAGTTCTAAAGTTAAATTAAAATAGAGAACAATTAAAATCAGTTATCAAAGTTAAATTAAAATAGAGAACAATTAAAATCAGTTCTAAAGTTAAATTAAAATAGAGAACAATTAAAATCAGTTATCAAAGTTAAATTAAAATAGAGAACAATTAAAATCAGTTCTAAAGTTAAATTAAAAATAGGGAACAATTAAAATCAGTTAAGAACGTTAAATTAAAATAGAGAACAATTAAAATCAGTTCTAAAGTTAAATTAAAATAGAGAACAATTAAAATCAGTTATCAAAGTTAAATTAAAATAGAGAACAATTAAAATCAATTATCAAAGTTAAATTAAAATAGAGAACAATTAAAATCAGTTATCAAAGTTAAATTGAAATAGAGAACAATTAAAATCAGTTCTAAAGTTAAATTAAAATAGAGAACAATTAAAATCAGTTATCAAAGTTAAATTAAAATAGAGAACAATTAAATCAGTTCTAAAGTTAAATTAAAATAGAGAACAATTAAAATCAGTTATGAAAGTTAAATTAAAACAGAAAACAATTAAAATCAGTTCTAAAGTTAAATTAAAATAGCGAACAATTAAAATCAGTTCGAAAGTTAAATTAAAATAGCGAACAATTAAAATCAGTTCTAAAGTTAAATTAAAATAGAGAACAATTAAAATCAGTTCTAAAGTTAAATTAAAATAGCGAACAATTAAAATCAGTTATCAAAGTTAAATTAAAATACAGAACAATTAAAATCAGTTCTAAAGTTAAATTAAAATAGAGAACAATTAAAATCAGTTCTAAAGTTAAATTAAAATAGAGAACAATTAAAATCAGTTCTAAAGTTAAATTAAAATAGCGAACAATTAAAATCAGTTATCAAAGTTAAATTAAAATAGAGAACAATTAAAATCAGTTCTAAAGTTAAATTAAAATAGAGAACAATTAAAATCAGTTATGAAAGTTAAATTAAAATAGAGAACAATTAAAATCAGTTACCAAAGTTAAATTAAAATAGAGAACAATTAAAATCAGTTCTAAAGTTAAATTAAAATAGAGAACAATTAAAATCAGTTCTAAAGTTAAATTAAAATAGAGAACAATTAAAATCAGTTATCAAAGTTAAATTAAAATAGAGAACAATTAAAATCAGTTCTAAAGTTAAATTAAAATAGAGAACAATGAAAATCAGTCATCAAAGTTAAATTAAAATAGAGAACAATTAAAATCAGTTCTAAAGTTAAATTAAAATAGAGAACAATTAAAATCAGTTCTAAAGTTAAATTAAAATACAGAGCAATTAAAATCAGTTACCAAAGTTAAATTAAAATAGAGAACGATTAAAATCAGTTATCAAAGTTAAATTAAAATAGAGAACAATTAAAATCAGTTCTAAAGTTAAATTAAAATAGAGAACAATTAAAATCAGTTATCAAAGTTAAATTAAAATAGAGAACAATTAAAATCATTTATCAAAGTTAAATTAAAATAGAGAACAATTAAAATCAGTTATGAAAGTTAAATTAAAATAGAGAACAATTAAAATCAGTTATCAAAGTTAAATTAAAATAGAGAACAATTAAAATCAGTTCTAAAGTTAAATTAAAATAGAGAACATTTAAAATCAGTTATCAAAGTTAAATTAAAATAGAGAACAATTAAAATCAGTTCTGAAGTTAAATTAAATTAGCGAACAATTAAAATCAGTTATCAAAGTTAAATTAAAATAGAAAACAATTAAAATCAGTTCTAAAGTTAAATTAAAATAGAGAACAATTAAAATCAGTTCTAAAGTTAAATTAAAATAGAGAACAATTAAAATCAGTTCTAAAGTTAAATTAAAATAGAGAACAATTAAAATCAGTTATCAAAGTTAAATTAAAATAGAGAACAATTAAAATCAATTATCAAAGTTAAATTAAAATAGAGAACAATTAAAATCAGTTATCAAAGTTAAATTAAAATAGAGAACAATTAAAATCAGTTCTAAAGTTAAATTAAAATAGAGAACAATTAAAATCAGTTCTAAAGTTAAATTAAAATAGAGAACAATTAAAATCAGTTCTAAAGTTAAATTAAAATAGAGAACAATTAAAATCAGTTATCAAAGTTAAATTGAAATAGAGAACAATTAAAATCAGTTCTAATGTTAAATTAAAATAGAGAACAATTAAAATCAGTTCTAAAGTTAAATTAAAATAGAGAACAGTTATCAAAGTTAAATTAAAATAGAGAACAATTAAAATCAGTTCGAAATTTAAATTAAAATAGCGAACAATTAAAATCAGTTATCAAAGTTAAATTAAAATAGAGAATAATTAAAATCAGTTCTAAAGTTAAATTAAAATAGAGAACAATTAAAATCAGTTATCAAAGTTAAATTAAAATAGAGAACAATTAAAATCAATTATCAAAGTTAAATTAAAATAGAGAACAATTAAAATCAGTTATCAAAGTTAAATTAAAATAGAGAACAATTAAAATCAGTTATGAAAGTTAAATTAAAATAGAGAACAATTAAAATCAGTTATGAAAGTTAAATTAAAATAGAGAACAATTAAAATCAGTTCTAAAGTTAAATTAAAATAGAGAACAATTAAAATCAGTTATCAAAGTTAAATTAAAATAGAGAACAATTAAAATCAGTTCTAAAGTTAAATTAAAATAGAGAACAATTAAAATCAGTTATCAAAGTTAAATTAAAATAGAGAACAATTAAAATCAGTTCTAAAGTTAAATTAAAATAGAGAACAATTAAAATCAGTTATCAAAGTTAAATTAAAATAGAGAACAATTAAAATCAGTTCTAAAGTTAAATTAAAATAGAGAACAATTAAAATCAGTTATCAAAGTTAAATTAAAATAGAGAACAATTAAAATCAGTTCTAAAGTCAAATTAAAATAGGGAACAATTAAGATCAGTTATGAACGTTAAATTAAAATAGAGAACAATTAAAATCAGTTCTAAAGTTAAATTAAAATAGAGAACAATTAAAATCAGTTATCAAAGTTAAATTAAAATAGAAAACAATTAAAATCAGTTCTAAAGTTAAATTAAAATAGAGAACAATTAAAATCAGTTATCAAAGTTAAATTGAAATAGAGAACAATTAAAATCAGTTCTAAAGTTAAATTAAAATAGAGAACAATTAAAATCAGTTCTAAAGTTAAATTAAAATAGAGAACAATTAAAATCAGTTATCAAAGTTAAATTAAAATAGAGAACAATTAAATCAGTTCTAAAGTTAAATTAAAATAGAGAACAATTAAAATCAGTTATCAAAGTTAAATTAAAACAGAAAACAATTAAAATCAGTTCTAAAGTTAAATTAAAATAGCGAACAATTAAAATCAGTTCGAAAGTTAAATTAAAATACCGAACAATTAAAATCAGTTCTAAAGTTAAATTAAAATAGAGAACAATTAAAATCAGTTCTAAAGTTAAATTAAAATAGCGAACAATTAAAATCAGTTATCAAAGTTAAATTAAAATACAGAACAATTAAAATCAGTTCTAAAGTTAAATTAAAATAGAGAACAATTAAAATCAGTTCTAAAGTTAAATTAAAATAGAGAACAATTAAAATCAGTTCTAAAGTTAAATTAAAATAGCGAACAATTAAAATCAGTTATCAAAGTTAAATTAAAATAGAGAACAATTAAAATCAGTTCTAAAGTTAAATTAAAATAGAGAACAATTAAAATCAGTTATGAAAGTTAAATTAAAATAGAGAACAATTAAAATCAGTTACCAATGTTAAATTAAAATAGAGAACAATTAAAATCAGTTACCAAAGTTAAATTAAAATAGAGAACAATTAAAATCAGTTATGAAAGTTAAATTAAAATAGAGAACAATTAAAATCAGTTACCAAAGTTATATTAAAATAGAGAACAATTAAAATCAGTTATCAAAGTTCAAACTGGCCATAGGAGAAAAACAAACCATACTCACAGAAGTAAGGTTAAGCGAAACTTTTCAAGACAAACATGGCTGCTAAATTTATCTCTTCTTAGATAAAAGATGAGTGAGTGAACTGGTGGCTGCTTGACTGTGAAATAGATGGTGGTGGGGAGGAGAGGGGACAGGAAATCTACCCACAATCAGCAGTTGAAAGGAGAATTTTAATATTTGGAAAAAGCCTTCCAAACCAATAGAAAAGCAGTAACCACCCAATGCCTGTTTGAATTGCAAATGCAAATTCTACTCCATCAGCTTCTTTTCACACACTTCCTGCCTGTGGAATTCACTTCCATTTACTTGCTTTCCCAACAGCTACAATCTTCAAGAATTCAAGTGTAAAGTCAATAGTCATCTACTATCTTACTAACTTGCATCCTCTCTCTCTCTCTCTCTCTCTCTCTCTCTCTCATGCTCCTTTCTTCATCCACTTCACTTTCATCAGTATTCTCATCCTTCTCCTACTCTCTTCCTGACACCTCCTGTAACCTGTCACTCTTTCTCATAACTTGTCTCCTATGTAACCCCCTACTCAACAGTGGCAGTAAAATACCTTGCTTGGGGTGGCACGATTATAAAAAAAAAAAAGAGTTAAATACTCTGAGTCAAATAGACTGCTTTAAAGAACATGCAAATCAATTTAATTTCTGGCAAATCTTAAAGATTAGAATTCCACAGTTAAGTGCCATACATGACACACACTTGGAAGATCATGTCTGGAAAGAGTCATGACTAACTGAGCAGAAAATTTTCCTGTAGTAAGTTGCTATTGAAAATAATGTGGTAGACTGGTTGCCAACCAAGGCTTTAGAACCCAATCTGTTCTGCTATTTAACCCATAGCTGGAGGGAGGAGTGATGGATCAATACTTTTTCCAAGGGTATTTGTGTATAAGTGAATGCAATGAATTTAAAATTTGAACATGGCCCTCTGATTTGAGTGCTTTAGAAATATTTTCTACTATACGCTAGTAGTAAATTGACCTTTGACATAAATAAGTGTTAACAAGTTTGTCTCACTTGATTAGTTATAAGTGACTAGTGATTTCTAACTAGCTTCTCAATATTTACATCCCTGTGGCATATCTAAGATAAGCTTAGTATATTCAGTCAGTTAAGTGCCATACATGAAACATGCTTGGGCGATCATGTCTCGAAAGAGACATGACTGACTGGGCAGAAGATTATCCCGCACTAGGTTGCCATTGCTTTTTGCAGTAGACTGGTTGCCAGCCAAGGCTATAGAACCCAATCTGTCCTATTATTTAACCCATAACTGGAAGGAAGAGATGGATTAATATCTTTCCCAAGGGTATTTGCACGTAAGTGAATACAATGAATTCCACAGGAATTCGAACTCGGCTCCCTGCTTTCTTGTTCCAAGCCAATATCCACTGCACCACAACGCACATCCACATTAGTATATTACAAGTCGTAAAATGACCTAAGGTGGTTGCAAGCGAAAGAATGGAACTTCATGAGTTTTTCAGAAATTCTATTTGTTTTTAAACTGTTATACTTAATAATAAAATGGTTTTGACATTTAAAATGTAATGAATAAAGTAAACACAACTTTGCTCAAATATGAAAACATTTATAGGAGAACTTGACTCTATATATTCTCCTTTTTTTGCCTGTTTGAATCCATTCTATTATTTAATGAATCCATTCTATTATTTAATGATATCAAATTCAGCCTGCACCCTCTCATAAAGGGTCAATAAAAACCATTCTAGACACTCATACGAGATAGGGATGTGAAATGTAAAAAAGTTATATTAACTTGCTGTTTGATTGATTATTTCTTTTATTCAGAAAACCACTTTTGTGCGTGTGACTCTCAGAAATACTCTCAGAAAGATTGGAAGAACTTAATGGTTCACTAAAATTTATAAAAGAATCAAACAACAAATAAAAAAAGTAAGTAAGTCAAATGTGAAATAAAAGAAAGATCTCAAAGCAAAATCAAAAACAGTACTTGGAATCCTGGCCATTGTTCTTACCAATCCTATATTCTTTGTTTTCATTCTTTATTCTCTTTCTCAAATTTCACCTTTGTTTTGTCAATGTAAAAAAAATTCTATGATTTTCACTCTTTTTGTTTTCCTTTCCATTGCTTCAATTGCAACTAATTTTTAGGTTTTTACCATTTATTTTTTTTTTTACGTTTGATGCTAATGAATGGCATTTATGGCTCGACTATCATTTTTGTATTGGACATATTTGCGGGATACATTTCTTTAATCAAACTCAAGAAAAACAGTGATATGACACTAAACAGCAGAGGTCATAGACATAGTCTTTCAGATATCAAAGTACAATCAGGAAAGGGCAAATCCTTTATCTTAATGAGTTGTGAGAAATAATTACTGAATTATTAATTAAATTTGTCATTCATTCTTTTTCTAAAAAATATTTAACAGCTATGATCTCTAGTGACAATGACCAGACAGCTTAAATATTTTTTACTTCAGTCTGATCTAAAAATTTTAGAATAATTATAAACTTTCCTAATGACTCCAGATGAGATTGAGGTAATAAATGAGTAAAGGCCAGGTTTTATTAACTATACCACCATTTTTATTTTTGACTCCATAAGGTTACATCTTTTATTAGATATAAAATAATTATTTTTCTCCTTTTTGTATTTTGTGTCTTTGATATGTTTCTTGTATAAGTCATTGTGGTATTCATGTGAATGTTCATTATTAATATATATATATTTCTGTGTTCAGGTTATGAAGAGATTTTCTTCCATGTATATACATATTCATGTAAATATAGCGTATTTGTTCCTACATGAGTGTGTCAGGTGAGTGTAGTATCAAGTTGATGTTTGTGTTATGTAATATTATGTTCCGGGTATTTGGGTATGTGGATTATAATCTTGAATTAATACATTGTTTTTGTATATTCTTTTTGTGAAGATTATTTAAACACATCTCTGGTTTGTACGGAGGTAGTCTTCTTTTGGTTGGTTGGTTGGTTGGTTGGTTGGTTGGTTGGTTGGTTGGTTTGTGTGTTGATTTAATCTCCGACGTCTAACTCGACCTCCACACGCACTGGTAACGAACTGTGGAACAACTGTTATGCACGTGTTCACTATTCTTTTTATAATTACTTAACGCCTTTGAGCTTCAGATTTCATTTGCTGTCATAGATTTCTCGAAATTATCATATCTACTCAGTGTCATATTTGAACATAAACATAGTAATTGTTTAAAAAGGTAATGGTATAGACAAAGTTGAGATAATAAAAGAATAAAGGCCAGGTTTTATTAACTATACCAACATTTTTATTTTTGACTCCATAAGGTTACATCTTTTACTATATGTGAATGATTATTATTTTTGTCCTTTTTGTATTTTGTGTCTGATATGTTTCTAGTATAAGTCATTGTGGTATTCATGTGAATGTTCATTATTATAGATGTATTGCTGTGTTCCGGTTATAAAGAGATTTTCTTCCATGTATATGTATATTCATGCAAGTATAACATATTTGTTTTTCCATTTGTGTGTCAGGTGGATGCAGTATCAGATAGCTGTTTGCGGTACGTTATATTATGTTCTGGGTATTTGAGTGTGTGGATTTTACTCTTGAATTCATTCCTTGGTTTTCTGCATATTCTTTTCATGAAGATTATTTAAGCACATCTTTTGTTTGCATGGAGTTTGTTTTCTTTTTTATGTTTGGTGTATTGATTGAATCACTTACATCTACTGCAAACTTCACACAACCAGTGGGCAAATTAGGAACAACTGCTATGCATGTGTTCACTGTTTTTTTTTTTTATATTTACTTAACGTCTATGCATTTCTGATTTGATTTTGGGGAGAGCGTTAGCCATTAGTTGACATTTGCATTACACCTGTTGACCCATTAATATATGTCCAGATTATATCTAGTTTATTGGAAATATGGAAGAATAAAAAAAGGGTATGAATATGCACTACCTGCCACGATTATTAGGCCACCCCAGTTTTAAAAAAGAAATGATGTATTTCATACTATTTTTAGTATTTATTGCCAAGTGGATAATTCTAAATGAAAATAGAATGGTTCTTTTGTTATTATTACTTTGCAAATTTTTCCAAGGCACATAGCGACAATTTAGCCATCGCACCCTCTAGATTTGCTATATATGTCTATATATACGCTACCTGCCACGATTATTAGGCCACCCCAGTTTTAAAAAAGAAATGATGTATTTCATACTATTTTTAGTATTTATTGCCAAGTGGATAATTCTAAATGAAAATAGAATGGTTCTTTTGTTATTATTACTTTGCAAATTTTTCCAAGGCACATAGCGACAATTTAGCCATCGCACCCTCTAGATTTGCTATATATGTCTATATATACGCTACCTGCCACGATTATTAGGCCACCCCAGTTTTAAAAAAGAAATGATGTATTTCATACTATTTTTAGTATTTATTGCCAAGTGGATAATTCTAAATGAAAATAGAATGGTTCTTTTGTTATTATTACTTTGCAAAATTTTACAAGGCAAGGAAGCAAAGATGAACTCGTCCAAATCACCATAAATTTTCTACATTCTTTCATTGATGAAACTGCAATATAGGTAATTATTAAATATTCATAAATTTATTTGATGCACATGTTATTGTGCAGTTTTAACAAAAGAACCATTCTATTTTTATTTACAATTATTCACTTGGCAATAAATACTAAAAAATAGTATGAAATAAATCATTTTTTTAAAACATTGGGGTGGCCTAATAATTATGGTCGGTAGTGTATGTGCTGAGAGAAAAACAGATAGAGATTTTCTCTGTTGCTCTATTAGTAAAGAGGAAAGGGTATATTTCAATACACTTTAACTACTACCTATATACTCATCACAACTCTTTATAAGTGATTTGGAAGAATAGAATATTAAAAAAACAAGATATCCACATTTCTAAAACCGTGGTCACATTTTGCTGGAACTAAGAACTAAAAGACTAATTTTATCCTCTCAGTCTCAATATTTAAAAATACTATTGAGATGATCTCTATCAATTTGTGATAAACTATTATGACCATTAAACCTGATAACAATAACAAATATTGCTTCACAAAAAAGTTGACCCAAGCATAAGTGGATGTAAAGCTCATAGGTTGAGACAAAGAAATAAACATTTTATTTTATTTTTATTTTTAATTGTTTCCCCCCAAGCAAAGCAATACTGGCACTAGTGCACAGGGGGCTACATAAGAACAGAGTGATAGCTTACACAGGAGAAGCGCAAAGAGAAAGAGGAACCAGTTACAGGATGTATCAGAGAAAGCCAAGAGAAGGATGGAAATACTGACGTGAAGAGAGTTGCATGAGAGTAGAGCAAAAAGGGAGAAAAACAAGATACAGGGGGTGTTGGAGAAAGGATAAAAGAATGATAGGTGCCAGAGGGGTAAGATATGGCAAGTGACATTGCTTTTAAACTCTTGGAGATTGTAGCTATCAAGGAATCAAGTATGTGGAAGGAAGTTCCACGGGCAGGAAGTGCAAAAAAAGAAGCTGATAGAGAAGAAGTGGTGGCTACATTTGGTTGTTTTAACTGTAAAAGGGTGAGACATTGTTGCCAGTCTGGTTGCTCTTGTAAATTCTTGAGATGAATTGCAGGGGTGCCTAACAAGATATGACAACAGTATTCAATGCATGGGCAGATGGTTGATTTGTATATGTGCAAGATGGACACAGGCAAGAAAAACTTCCTGGTTTGACACAGTGACCCAACCTTCCTAGCAGTAAATTTAGCTATTGATTTAATGTAGTCGTTCAACTTGAGGTCAGCTGTGAGAGTGAGGACAAGGAGTCACCGTGTGTTGCTTTTGTGGAGACTAGCTTAATCCATGATAATGTGGGAGCAAAGGTAGGAAGGACTGTCTATGGTGATTGACAAATAGCAGCTTTTTTTCTGGAAGTATTGAAGTTTATGAGCCATTTCTTACCCCAGTTCACCACGGATTGAAGATCATTCTTAAGATCAGCAGCAAAGTTATCTTTATCAGCCCTGGCAGATTTCTTACTAAGTAAATGCCTACTTGGAATTTGATCACATCAGGAAGATCATTGATGAAGATCAAAATAGTACTGAACTTAGGATCAGGAGGAATGCTCGTTCAAGACGACCTTCATTACATGGTTTGATAGGAACAATTAGATCAAACAAGCAAGCATCTACTGATACCATAGGACTATAGCTTGCGCAGAAGGCCAATGTACCAGACCCTATCAAATGCTTTGGAGATATTCAGAGCAACAGCTCAAGTTTTGCTGTTCTTATCGAGTGTCTGGTATATGTACTTGGTGATGGTTGTTAGCATATCAGTAGCAGACCTGGCAAAGTGGAAGCCATACTGTCTGTCTGAGAATAGTTTATGGATGGGGAGATGTTGAACTATTTCAGCATTGATGATAGCCTCAAACACTTTACCAGAAATTGGTAGGAGGCTGATTGGGTGATAATTAGAGGGATCTGAGTCTACTCCTGAGTTTTTGAATACAGGAACCACAGAAGAAGATTTCAGCAGGCAGAAAAACAGGAATTAGAGAGACAGTAATTATAGAGTTTCAAGAAGTAGAGGAGAGTTTGATAGTACATTTATTTAAGATAATGACGGGGATTCTGTCATCTCCATCCACTTTATGGGGGTCAAGTTTTGAAATTATTCTAGAAATTATCCCTCACTCGAGCCTCAGTTCTAGGAGGAAAGTTATGTGCAGATACTTCAAATGAGTCAAATGTGGAGCTGGAGGAGAATCTGTGAGCAAAGCACTTGGCCTTGTCCACTGTGGCTGTGAGGACCTCAAAGTTATTGATTAAAGGAAGCATGGATGAATTACTGTTGTTCTGTGCACATTTGCAGAGCCACCAGCAGTCTTTGGAGCTGAACTTGCAGGTTGCTGTATGCTGCTTCATTCTCTTGGGAAACAGCTTAGTGTCATTCAAGATCCTCTTACACTCATTACAAGCAGAGGCAACTAGGTGCTTATTATGGTCAGATGCATGATTCTGATAGAGCCAAAAGTCGTGATTCCTGGAGGCAATGGCAGCTAAGCAGGCAGGAGAAAACCAGGTGGACAAATGAGATTTAAGATGGAACTTCCTGACTGGTATGAAAACATTGATGCCATCTTTCACTCAGAAGGAGACCTCAGAGGCACAGTCCTCAAGAGGGAGGCTAAACACTTTTTCCCAAGGGATGTCACATAGAAAATCATAGAATGAATCTCAGTCTGCTTTTTGGTAGGAGGTTCCTGGGGGCGAGTGAGAGTAGAGAGAGACATTCATGAAAATGACAGCATGACTGGAGTTACCAAGAGAGCAAAGCTGTAAGGTTTGGCAGGAGACAGGGACAGAGGTGAAGCAGAGATCCAGCAGAGAAGCATGACCTGTAGGGATACTGGGGATGCACGTGGGGAAATGCACAAACTTGAATAAGAGATTGAGTAATTGCAAATTTCATGACAGGAATGCCAGCAGGATCAGTGACAGAGTTTTTCAGCCACTTGGCATTAAAAGCACTGATCACAAATATATTTGCAAATGGGTGGGAGAAAGTAGCCTTATCTATATTGGCAGAGGTACTGTCTAGCAGGGAACAGTTTGAAGAAAAGGGAGAACAGTACACAAAGAAAAGATAGCTAATTGATTTAAGAAGTGAAAGATGGAGACACATCTATGAATGGTCTGGGGATTCAAGAGAAGTCCCCCTAGCTAAAGAGAGGTGTTCACTGACATAAACCTCTAGACATGCATATAGACAGTAGAGTCTTTCCTTAAGAGGGAAAGTAGCCCAAAATCAAGAAGTCAGAGGAAGGGATTGAGGGGTTAAGATTAGTTTCACAAAGCACTAAGATGTCAGAGCTTTTCATAAAGGAAAGATTCCATGCCGCAAAATCATTTATGTCGTACCATGACCATTGTTAAGTTTTCAGCTCAAAAACACCAAAATTGCAAAAATAGTAATTCTCCAAGGGTTTTGTTGCCACCATGATTTAGGTATTATGGAAAGTTTACATTAAATTCAGAGTAAGCACAAAATAAAGACTAAAATATTTGTATAAAATAGTATTAAATTGTTAAAAAGTTCATGGCTTTCTTATTTTAATATTCTGATTTATCATAATTTTTTTTTTTAATCATATTACCCTGAGCAAAGCGGTAACGCCACTGATGTGCAGGGGGCTACGTAAGAGTGAAAAGATTGAAAAAGAGAAAGCCGGAAACCACATCCTAAACAGAGAACAAGGGATGAGTCTCTTCATCTGTTCAATAGACATGGCTGGAGTGTGAACCGGGCGATAGTTTAGTCTATCTACTCCAATCAATTATTCAGTTAATGATTGAATAAACAGATGTTAAATCCTATGACAATAAAATATCTGTAGAAATTCCTTTATTGCATCATTAAATATTTGAACTTAATAACTTTCACAAGATATTGCAATAACAATCTTGAATATAAAGTTCTTTCTCTTCTGCGTTCATATAATTCCTTCTTTCTTGTATTCGTTCTCTGTTGTGTTTACGGATTGCTTGTCTCTCTTCTGCTCATAAACATTCTTGTCTTCATCCCTGTCGTTCTTTTGCTGCTTCCCTTTGTTGTCTCATTCTTTCCATTACAATGATTTTCTCCGGAAATATTTTCAAAATACATTTAATTTCATTCATTACAGCAAAAGTGTGACACACTGACACATCTAGATAGTCATTACTGTACTGTATTATAATATACAGACCACGACTTGCTATGTTGTTTACAGCAAAATTGAAGGACCGAATGGATAAAATAAATAAAAATAAACAGATAAAAAATATTTTCTTAGCTGAAGCAGAATCGAGATGAAGGCAGCAAAAAAAGACTTAAAATTATACACAGATATATTTATGCTTGTCATTAATTCCTACCCACATAGAGAAATTATAACAAAAAGCGGTAAATTTTTTATTTGTTCCCCGAAGGCCTTTACCCCTTCAAATCTTTTCAAAACATCTTTATTTGTCTGTTGTGGTGCAGTGGATATCGATTCGGAATGACAAATCAGGGAGCCTAGTTCGAATTCCAATTGAATTCGTTGTATTCACTTATGAACCAATACTCTTGGGAAAAGTATTAATCCGTCTCTTCCTTCCAGATATGGATTAAATAATAGGAGAGATTGAATTCTATAGCCTTGGTTGGCAACCAGTCTATCGGGGAAAGCAATGGCAACCTTTTATGGGATAATCTTCTGCCCAGTCAGACATGTCTCTTTCGAGGCATGATCACTCAAAGCGTGTATCACGTATGGCACTTAACTGACTGTCTCTCTTCTGCTCGTAATTGTTCTCGTCTTCTTCCCTGTCGTTCTTTTACTGCCTCTCTTTGTTGTCTCATCCTTTCCATTACAATGATTTTCTCCAGAAATATTTACAAAATACATTCAATTTTCTTCATTACAGCAAAAGTGTGACACAATGACACACCTAGGTAGGTATTACTGTATAACATTATAAAGACAACTCACTATGTTGTTCACCGTGAGAAAGTAATTTTCTTAGTTGAAGAAGAATCATGATGGAGACAGCAAAAAAAGTCTTGAAATGATTATTTAAAGCACAAAAATGCTGTAAGTACAATAATACTCTCTCATTTCATTTGTGTCTGTGTGTGTGTTCATATCTCTTTCCAGAACATGACACACGTAGGTACTACGGTATTAATATATAGATAATAAGGTATTTTTTCTTAACTAAAAAACTGAGCAACAGAAGATATTTAAAAAGGTTGCAAGTTGTGAGTATATTGTTTTTTTTTCTATTTACAGTGATGTTTACTCTGTACAAAGCATGAAAGCCACTCAAGGTAGAGGGTTATCAAGGAAAAGGTATAGTTTATGTGGATATGTGTTAAAGATGTTAATCCTAGACTTGAACAGGTTAAAAAGGGAAGCAGATTCTTGGGCACAAGTTCCACAAAACAGTTTTCCATAAAAAGAAGCTGCTTGAGTGGAATATATAAGGGAAGGAGAGTGGCTTGCTACAATCTGCATGGCATGGTGAGTCTTGGACATGAAGTTAGGACTGATGGAATTAAGGAGTGTAGTTCATCTGAATATACTTCATGGGAATGGCAATAAAGCAGTGAGAGGTTTGCAAATTTGGCAGTAAATGACATAGAGGAAGTGAGAATTGCATTAGTACATTCAATACAGATAATTAATATTTCAGTTATCCTCTCTTTTTTTTTTTTTACAATCATATCACCCCGAGCAAGGTGGTAACACCACTGATACGCAGGGGGCTACATAAGAGTGAAAAGATTGGAAAAGAGAAAGCTGGAAAGCACATCCTAAACAGGGAACAAGGGATGAGCCTCTTCACCTGTGCAATAGACGTGGGTGGAGTGTGAACCGGGCAATAGTTTAGTTTTGTCTATCTACTCCAATTAGTTTAGTCTATCTACTCCATGACTATTTGTTATGTCGTGAGTAAGAATAAATAACTCAACAACAGGAATAGGTTAATTGTTGTATTCCGTGAAAATAGTATTTACAAAGGTTATTAGTATCCAATACAAAAATAAAGGTTAATCGTCCCAATCGTCGTAAGACGTAGTATGAGCAATGGGTACTTTCGGGTCGTCACTGGAAGTCTACGACTGACTTGTCGATCGGCTGCTCGGCACACTCTCCTACGTAGATGCCACCATTACTTTACATAGTAATGGAATAGTCCATTATAGCTGAATAGGCGCGGGCGTCCCAACACTATTAAAATAAAGACTGTTGTGTATTTATATGTATATATATATATAGAGGAATGGTATACTTTATAAAAACAGTAGCTACTCATGCATCTACGCATTGTCCATTCAGTAATGAATTTGAACATTCTCGGCTACTGGCGTGTGTTTACATTTTATATAAGATGCTAAAGTCCTCCTTCCTTTACCAAGTACCCATAGCTCAGAGGTAGAGTTGCCAACTGATGTCAATTCGGTTGGGTTTCAATCCTGGCTAGAAACCAAATTCGTCCCCCTGGTTCTCACCTGCTTTCTCGGCTGCTATTGCCCACCGTAACCATTTCTTCCGGCTCTATCGAAGCTGCTCGTCGAACCAAAACAGGCGCCTTTTCACCTCAGCACGGAACAAGTGTAAAAAAGTACTGAACGAAGCCAAGAGGGCGTTTGCTACCAGAATTAGGCAACGCATAGCATCCTCTAAGTTTGGCTCCAAAGATTACTGGCGTCTCTGCAAAAGCGTGCTCAGCAGGAACAAGACTTCAATACCCCCAATAATCAATGAATTTGAAGTTCTCACCTCCCCAGCCGACAAGGCTGAATGCTTTGCCCGTAGATTCTCAACCAATTCGACACTGGACTCGTTAGGAATACCTACACCAGACTTCCCACCCAGAACTAAGGCTCAACTAAATAACGTCCACATTTCACCCTCGCTGGTCGCCAAGATAATTGCGCAACTTCACCCACACAAAGCGAGCGGTGGTGACGGAATCCCAGTCATAGTACGGAAGAAATGTGCCCCAGAACTCTCCTCTGTCCTCTCTAAACTCTATAACCTCTGCCTATCTGCTTCCTGCTTTCCTGCCTGTTGGAAGTCCTCCTGCGTAGTACCTATATTTAAGAATTCTGGCGAACCCTCAGACCCCGCCAATTACCGTCCTATTAGTCTCCTTCCAATCTTTGGCAAAGTTTTCGAAGCCATTATCAACGCCGAGGTGATTCAGCATCTTATGACCAACAGGCTTCTCTCTGACAAACAGTATGGGTTTCGCTTCACCAGGTCTACTGCTGATATGCTAACGACCATTACCGAGTACATATACCAGGCACTCGACAAGAATGGTGAAGCCCGAACCGTTGCCTTGGATATCTCCAAAACATTCGACAGGGTCTGGCATGCTGGCCTCTTGTGCAAACTGCGGAGCTATGGGATAACTGAACATCTGTTTGACCTCATCCAGTCCTTCCTCTCTAACCGCACATTGAAGGTGGTATTAAATGGGCATGCCTCCCAAAACTACCAGACGAACGCGGGCATCCCTCAAGGTTCTATCCTAGGTCCCACGCTCTTTCTGATCTACATTAATGATCTCCCCGACACCATTAGATCCCAAGTTGGCATGTATGCCGACGACACAACAATCTACTCCCGCATCGATCAGAAACCAGGTCTGGACGACAAAGTGAACCTCGCTGCCGCACTTGAAAGGGACCTCCAATCCGTAGTGACCTGGGGTAGGAAATGGTTGGTAAATTTCAATGCCTCCAAAACAAAGCTGTTATCAACTAACCACCATAGACAATCGCATCTACCTCCCATTAGCATGGGACAGGCTAGCCTCCCAGAGAGTAAAATACTACACCTCCTTGGCCTTACACTCTCGGCGGACCTCAAATGGAATGACTATATTGAATCCATTACCAAATCTGCTGCTATGAAAGTGGGCTCCCTGTGCAGGGCCCGGAAATTTTTCCCACCTGAAACTATTCTGCACATATACAAATCTACCATCCGCCCGTGTATTGAATATTGCTGCCATATGTGGTCGGGTGCCCCTGCTGCTCTCCTTGGACTTCTTGACAAAATACAAAGGAGGATCTGTAACGTGGTTGATACTGACTTGGCAGACCGGCTGCAGCCGCTCTCGCACCGGCGTGATGTAGCTTCCCTGTGCCTCTTCTACAAGTATTTTCATGGCTTCTGCTCCGATGAGCTTAGATCACTGGTGCCGCCTAAGCAGGAATTTACACGAGATACTAGATTAGCAACTAGGTCCCACCCTTTTACAGTTAAACAAATAAGATGTAACCGTAAATTCTACTCCAACAGCTTCTTTTCTCGCGCTTCCCGCCTGTGGAACTCCCTTCCACAAGTCTGCTTTCCCGACAGTTACAATCTCCAGGTGTTTAAATGTAGGGTCAATAGACATCTCCTATCACACTAACTCCCAACTATTCTCACAACACTCTCATCTACCCAACCCTCATTCTCAGTATCCACACCCATCTATCACCTACCCTCTGTCATTTCCTATATTTAATCAGCCTTTCTCCACTCTATGTAGCCCCCTGCACAGTAGTGGCAGTGACATGCCTTGCTCGGGGTGAAACGCTTATAAAAAAAAAAAAAAAAAAAAGCAATCGGATGTCTAATCCATACTGTTGAGCTCTGATACAGCAAAACAGATCTGTCTGTGGATGACCATTATATATATATATATATATATATATATATATATATATATAAGTAATAGTTACTAATGGAAGTACGTCCCCAGTTCGATATTTGTAAAAAATGCTCAATACAAAAGTAGAGCATAAATATATAGTAATTATCATTATCATAATAATAGTATACAGCAACACAATAGCTATAAAGTTTCCATGTTAAAACACCACTATCAAGCAGTAAAATGTGGTTAATTTATTTGTTAATATATATAGATAAGGAAATTAAAAACATAAAATAAAATGAAATATAAAAAATAAATAAAACCATAAGAATAAAGAGGTCATCCAATGAGATGAATGAAGTGGGGTGAGAAGTCATAAAATTTTAAAGAATGGTGTGTGTACAACTCATAGACAAGAGTGTTTCAATGTTTTGCCACTGAAAATCAGAAATGTCAAAATATTAAACTGTAAAACAGAGAAACAGATAAAGGAGAAAAAAATATGTAAGCAAATATATATATATATATATATATATATATATATATATATAAATTAAATTAAATTTTTTCAAAGATGTTGACTGCACATTTTGACATGGAATCCCCGAAGGGGATAACACATCACCTCAGCAACAAATGCTATCCTGAAACTGGAGATTATTTGAAGTAAATTATGTCTATTTTCTCTTTTCAACTCAAAGATAGAATTGTAAAAAAAAAAAAAAAATATTATTGTTGCTGAGGTGATGTGTCGAAATGTGCATTCAACATCTTTAAAAAAATTTAATTTCATTTATATTTGCGCTGTAATTTTTATTACATGGAGCTCTCCTCCTGTATCATTTTTTAATATTAAAATTTAATATTTAATATTAATTAGGATCAGGTTTTGGAATTTACCTTCCTGCTTTTTCCGCTTGGATTAAAGTATTTAAATAAAATATATATATATATATATATATATATATATATATTCCATTTGTAAATGAGTTCTTTTTAATGCAAATGTGCACTGGTTTAATTTTATTATGACCAGAAACTTAGTAATTAAACAATCAATATATATATATATATATATATGTGTGTGTGTGTGTATGTATCCCTCCTGTTACACTTATGGAGAGAAAGAATATAGAGAGGCAGCATCAGGTCAGTTCATTAGAGAGACAATGGCAAGGCAGTGTCAGCTGAGATCATTCTCTTTAGTAGCAGTTATTAAGCTTTACTACCAAATATGAAAGCTTTTGCAGTGTGTTTGATCTTTAACAGTGCCTTATTATTTTATTTTTTTGCAATAGTTATGTCTTCAAATAGTGAAGAATATATATATATATATATATCCTCTCTATTATAATACAGACCATTGCACACACACACACACACACACACACACATATATATATATATAATATTTTTCTCTCATTCTTTGATTTTTTTTATGTCTTAATGTAAGATACTCACTAGTAGGTACATCAATATATATATTGCTGTTATTTTAGATGGCATATCCATATGAATATTTTACCATCATTCTGAATGGCATATCAATACAAATATTTTGCCGTCATTTTTGACAGCATGAGCCCACTTATATATATATATATATATATATATATATATATATATATCCCTTGTCTATATGTGCTCTGTCACATCAGTAGAAAATTCTATGCTTACTAAAGTTTGTATTGGTTATACAATGAACCATTTTAAAAAGCGTTTTACAATCATCTCTCATCTTTATTTTTACTAATAGGGATAAACAAAATATGACATCACTTTCTTATTAATATTGGATGATAAAAGAGGAGAATAAAACTCCTAAAGTTAAATAGAAAATTCATAAATAAGCTAGAATCATTATATGGGTAAACGAAACATATTTACTCTGTCTGCAAGAGCAAATAGGAATTATAAAATACATGAAAGTGACATATTACTCAATCAAAAGCATGAAACTGTAGTAAATTGTAAACATATTAAAGAATTAACCTACAATACTGCTAGTATTACAAAGTCTAAGGTATGAAACTATAGCAACTGTAACATTTTACAGTATTAATCTTATTATCTTGATAATTTACTTTAACTATATGATCTCTCTTATGTTATTTTATCTTTATTTTCTATTACAAATTGTGATCTATTTATTGCCTTAAGTATTTTTATTGTACTCAATAATTACTGTTAGTAGTTTTAATCATGTACTAGCTTATATTTATATTTACATTTTTTGTTTTTTAATTTATTTGTTATTATTTACTATTTATTATTATTTGCTATTATTTTATTATTTTATTTTATTTTTATATTTATTATTATTTTTAATTATTATTTTGTTATATATTTTATAGTTTGTATTTATTATTATTATTTTTATAATATATTTTATATTTATTTTATTTTATTTTATTTTATATTTATTATTATTTTTTAATTATTATTTTGTTATATATTTTATAGTTTGCATTTATTATTTTTATAATATATTTTATATTTATTTTATTTTATTTTATTTTTATATTTATTATTATTTTTTAATTATTATTTTGTTATATATTTTATAGTTTGTATTTATTATTATTTTTACAATATATTTTATATTTATTTTATTTTATTTTATTTTTATATTTATTATTATTTTTTAATTATTATTTTGTTATATATTTTATAGTTTGTATTTATTATTATTATTTTTATAATATATTTTATATTTATTTTATTTTATTTTATTTTTATATTTATTATTATTTTTTAATTATTATTTTGTTATATATTTCATAGTTTGTATTTATTATTATTATTTTTATAATATATTTTATATTTATTTTATTTTATTTTATTTTTATATTTATTATTATTTTTTAATTATTATTTTGTTATATATTTTATAGTTTGTATTTATTATTATTATTTTTATAATATATTTTATATTAATTTTATTTTATTTTATTTTTATATTTATTATTATTTTTTAATTATTATTTTGTTATATATTTTATAGTTTGTATTTATTATTATTATTTTTATAATATATTTTATATTTATTTTATTTTATTTTATTTTTATATTTATTATTACTTTTTAATTATTATTTTGTTATATATTTTATAGTTTGTATTTATTATTATTTTTATAATATATTTTATATTTATTTTATTTTATTTTATTTATTTCTTTATATTATATTCTTTTATTTTATTTTAATTCAAATTTTAATATTAATTTTAATTTAATTTCTTTTAATTTTTTAATTTTAAATTTTAATTTTAATTTATTTTAGTTTAGTTTATTTTTCCGATTAATTATGTTAAATCTAATGAATTTATATCTTTGTGTTATGTTTTTAAATATCATTTATTTTACATTTTATGAATAATTTTTCTATTTGTGTATGTGATTTCATAATGTCTTTTAAAAAATGCCAAAAGATTTAACTTGAAACACTGTAATCAATGTCTATATCTGTCTGCACATTTCAAAATTTCTGTCTCTTGGCCATTTCCATTTTCTCTCCCCTTTCTTCCCTCTCTACATTTTCTCACTTTTTTCCTCTTTATTTTCCTCTTCACTTTCTATTCCTTCTGTATCTTTCCTTTTCTTATTACTTTTCTTTTTCTTTATAGAAGTACAATTTTAAAAAAATGATAAAAGATTTAGGCCCAGACACTGTGTAACTGATGTCAATATCTGTCTGCAATCCACCTCTGATCAAAATTTAAAATTTCTTTCTTTTATCCATTTCCATTAGCTCTTTCTCTCTCTACATTTTCTCACTTATTTTCCTTTTCACTTTCTATTTCTTCTGTATCTTTCCCCTTTCTCTTTCTTTTCCTTTTCTTGATTTCTCATCTTATTTTATGATCTTTTCTTCCCTCTTTCTTTTACTCCCTTTTTTAATATCTTTTTACCTTGTAAAACAAAATTCTAAAAATAAAGGGAAGTAGTGTTTTTTAAATTTTTTTTTCAATAAAACATTTATTATCATTATAATTAACTAATTGATAAAACATTGTTCTTTCAATATTGAAACAAAATGTACAATTTTGTAGTAGTTTGTAGTTTGCACATGTTCTAAAGTAATAACTAATAATATATATATATATATATATATATATATATATATATTCCAATGCTAATTCGGTCAGGTTTCAATCCTGGGTTAAAAGCAATCAGAGTCTAACTGTACTGATGAGCTGTGATACAGCGAAACAGATCTGTCTGTGGATGACTATTTACGCTCTCACACCCTGATTGAGCACTCTGGAAGAATGGTAGACTTTGAAAAACAGTAGCTACTCTAGCATGTACGCATCACTCATTCACTAATGAATTAGAGCACTCTGGCTATTGGGCATGTATAATAATAATATATATGCTAAAAGTCTACCTTCTTCTACCGAGCGAACATAGCCCAGAAGTAGAATCGCCGACTGATGCTAATTCGGTCGGGTTTCAGTCCTGGGTTAAAAGCAATCAGAGTCTAACTGTACTGATGAGCTGTGATACAGCGAAACAGATCTGTCTGCGGATGACTATATATATTTCCCTTCTGTCATGCTTATGGTCTGGATTATTTTGCTTTATTTTTCTTATGTTTTAATGTAAGATTCTCAATAGTAGGGTGAATCAATATATGTTGCAGTCATTTTAGACAGCATATCAATATAAATATTTTGCATCATTTTCTACTGCACAGATCCACTTATTCAAGATATTTTAGGAGGAAAATCTATGACAAAGTGGAAAGTCATTTAGGACTTCATCTGACTAAAGTGAGATTTACTTGGATATGGCTGCACATGTGTGAAATATTGTTTAATACGTAGTTGTGTGGGAACTGAATATCTTATAACTGTAAGTATAAAGCAGAAGCAGTCACGTTGAAAAAAATGTCTATTTGTGATTATGATGCATAATTAGATGTTCAAAGCCGATGTCTGCTTACTGTGAAAGAATAGGGAAAACAATAACTTTGTCACTTCATAATCTATCTACTCTCGAAAGAAATGGTTGATAAATTGTTAAACATCATATCAGTTCCTTATAAGAAAAATATCAGAAGCATGACCAATGTAAAGTTTGTTAAGCACAGATAAAGCAAATAGTTAAGTAAAAAAATTACTTAGATTTTTTTATATATCAGAAATTTTAATTTACTATTTCTGATTCAGTCAGTTTAAGTGTTATACGTGATACACGCTTGGGCGATCATGTCTCTTTCGAGACATGATTGACTGGGCAGAAGATTATCCTGCAGTAGGTTGCCATTGCTTTCTGTGGTAGACTGGTTGCCGACCAAGGTTATAGAACCCAATCTGTCCTGTTATTTGACTCATAGGTAAAGGGGAAAGAAATCTATTATATTATTATGTAGTAATTAGTGGGGGATCGGTTTCCTATTGTTATGAAGTAATAAACTGATCCCCACTTTATGACCAATGTAAGCCTTAATCATTATTCCAACTATTATATTCAGTCAGTCAGTTAAGTGTCATGCGTGATACACGCTTGGGCGATCATTTTTCGAAAGAGACATGATTGACTGGGCAGAAGATTATCCCACAGTAGGTTGCCATTGCTTTCTGTGGTAGACTGGTTGCCGACCAAGGCTATAGAACCTAATCTATCCTGCTATTTAACCCATAACTGGAAGGAAGAGACGGATTAATACCTTTCCCAAGGATATTTGCGCGTAAGTGAATGCAATGGATTCAGCTGGAATTCGAAATCGGCTCCCCGGTTTCTCATTCCGAGCCGATATCCACTGTACCACAACGCACATCCTTTAAAATTACCGCTGGAGAATCTGGGCATTTGGTGAGAGGACTAGGCCGCAGCCATTAGGTTGTAAATATAGTGCATACAGTTTCGAACTCCATCCAGCACACTGTATTTCTGATTACTTGTTTCTTATTGGCTGAAAAATCCCTTGTGTCTGTCATATGGCTTACCTTCCAAAGAAAAATCATGTGACAAATTAATTCAAAACGTCTTTTGTTAGTATGTATGGATATTATCCAAATATTTAAAAATCTTCTGTTATATGTTTTTCATTGTTATATATAAGCAAGAATTGATTTTGAGCACAAAATTAGAGGACATACATCCAGACCATGTTGAAATACCAGTTCTCATATAATCACAAAAGTTAAAGCAATTATGAGTCTGGTCAGTACCTAAATGGGTGAAATCTTTAGAATACCAAGAGCTGTACAAGTGGTATAATGGATAATGGCTCAGAATTGTTAATCAGAGAGCTGAGTTTCAATTCCCATTGGGTTTTTATATTCACTTATGCAACTTGGTGGGTGACCTCATGTGAATGCCCGGTTCTGTAAGCTTGGATGTCTGGGTGGTATAATGGATAATGGCTCAGAATTGTTAATCAGAGAGCTGAGTTTCAATTCCCATTGGGTTTTTATATTCACTTATGCAACTTGGTGGGTGACCTCATGTGAATGCCTGATTCTGTAAGCTTGGATGTCTGGGTGGTATAATGGATAATGGCTCAGAATTGTTAATCAGAGAGCTGAGTTTCAATTCCCATTGGGTTTTTATATTCACTTATGCAACTTGATGGGTGACCTCATGTGAATGCCTGGTGCTGTAAGCTTGGATGTCTGGGTGGTATAATGGATAATGGCTCAGGATGGTTAATCAGAGAGCTGAGTTTCAATTCCCATTGGGTTTTTATATTCACTTATGCAACTTGATGGGTGACCTCATGTGAATGCCTGGTTCTGTAAGCTTGGATGTCTGGGTGCTATAATGGATAGTGACTCAAAAATGGAAATTAGAGAGCTGAGTTCCAATTCCAGTTTGGTTCGTTATGTTCACTTACATGCAAATTCTTTTGAGAAAGGTATGAAACCACCACATCTTCCTGAGTTATGGGTTAATTAGTAAGATTTATTTCACTAAATCATTATTACCTCCAAAAAAAAATTTACAATTAAAAAATATTTTCTAGCTTTAAATAATCGGCAAAGGGTTGTCATATCCTGTCGGTACAGCCATATTTTAAAAAACAACTGAAAGGAGCTTAAATTTCCAGGACCAACAATTGTTGTAAAACTGTTTAAGAATATAAAAAGGCCTCAAATATTAAAAACCAGTACTCCATTTGCCCGCTCATATACATCCGGGCTCCCCACATTAAACTCTGACCTTGTGTCACATTCACTTCTTAGTGCAAAGACGAGATGGATATCTACTTCATGGCCAAGATGATTAGGATTGATATATAGTACCAGATAGAGGGGAAAAGAGACAGGGGAAAGCAGCGGATAACATATTTGAAGGACCTAATCAGGTGGATGATGGAACAAGGGTTGCATAGTATAACTGGAGAAGGCATGCTAAGAGCCACCAGGGATAGGGAAATGCAGAAAGCCATGATCACTTACATCCTGAAGGAATAGGGCACATAGAAGAGGAAGAAGATATTAATATGGCTTGTAATATTTTTTATTTTGTCTCTTTACTGCAAAGGTAGTGAAGGCCAAATTAATATCAGTTTACTTCACATTCTTTTTTGCACAGGTAACCTGTAAGATGCCACAACAGAATCTGATTGAAAGAAACATGCTTTCAATTTATTTCAATCTTGCCTTGGCAATGTGGACATCTAATACATTCAGTCAGTTAAGTGCCATACGTGATACATGCTTGGGTGATCATGTCTCAAAAGAGACATGATTGACTGGGCAGAAGATTATCCCGCAGTAGGTTGCCATTGCTTTCTGTGGTAGACTGGTTGCCGACCAAGGCTATAGAACCCAATCTGTCCTGCTATTTAACCCATAACTGGAAGGAAGAGATAGATTAATACCTTTCCCAAGGGTATTTGCGCGTAAGTGAGTACAATGGACTCAACTGGAATTCGAACTCAGCTCTCCAGTTTCTCGTTCCGAGCTGATATCCACTGTACCACAACGCACATCCTTCTAATACATTACTCAATTGATAAATGCATTTTGGTTTTCATTTTGTCATTTCTTCTTGGACATCTAAGTCTTATAAAATGTTTAGGTTGCCGCCAAACTGATATGAAATGGATGTAGAGATATTTTTATCTGAAAGACAAAAGATATGAACACTAAAATAAAAGTTGGAGGTAGAAACCCAAATTCAAGAGGTCATAATCATTTTTTTTAATTGAATTCAACTCATGAAAGATGGTAAAGTCACTAAGATACAAGGGCTTATTAGGTGTAGAAAAATTAGAAACAGAAAGATTAATAAGGAACAAGAATAATAGAAGAATAATCAGAGGGACAGTAGATGAGGATTGACATTGCATTTAAATTTTTGAAGATTAAAGATGGTTGGAAAGCATGAAGCTGGAAGAGAGTTCCACAAGCAAGAAATGCAAGAAAAGCAACTGTTAGCATCGAACTTATAGTTACATCTCACCAACTCAACTGTAAATTGACGAGATCTCAACACTATTCTAGTAAAGTGCTTAAATTGAAAAAGTCTAGGTACCATACCAAAGAGGTCATTTGGACAATTGCTATAAAGGTATTTACAAAAAAGGTACAGAGACACGACCTTATGGCGGCAGGAAAAGGACTGAAATTAAGACACCGGATCAGGACTAATATTTCTTATTAATTTTTGGATTTTCTCATGGAGCTCTACATAAACGGTAAAGGTTAAATCAAATAATAGTAATGTTTTTTTGTTTTTTTTTTACTTTCTGAATGAATTCATTCAGTATTCTGATACACTTTCAGATTTCTTTGCAATATTTTTTATTTTCTACTCATTTGTTGATGGGTATGTGGTAAGAATGTTTGCTTTTAGACCATGGGACTCAGGTTAAAATTTCATCAGGGTCAAGAAGTGACTTCTTGATGTTATCAGCCTGGAGGAGGGGATCCCAGGAAGCAGCACCTTTGGAAAGTGACCCAAGCCTTGTGAGTAAAATTGGGTAAAGGGAACTCTCTGGGAACTGTTGAACGATTTTGCTAGCACCATGCTACAAGTGATTCTGACCAAGGGTTTGAGTATGCTGGCCTAGTTCAGACTGCTGATTACACCCAATATTGTGCTCTTTCCCCAAAACTGTAATGTTCATTCAGCATTTTTGCAGTATAAACCACAGGTGGGCTAACAAGCACAAAAAGTGTCTGAGCAGGCATCTGCAACAGGGATCGGCTAGCTGACTAGTAGACAGGTAAACTCAGATACAAGTGGCCAGCTGGCACTCAGTTGTATTTCTGTTCTATTGTTACAGTACTTAGTGTGCTGTTGGGATTTCTATAACAAGTAGGTTTTGCCATAGAATTTCTAGCCCAACACAACCAACTAATTTTAAATTTAATGTTGTCTTTCTTCTAGACTGGTTGCTAACCAAGGCTAGTTAGCCTAGTCTATCTTGCTTTAACACATGGCTTAGGAAAGAAGTGATGGATTCTAAAGGGTATTTGTGTGAAAGGAAATGCAATGACCTTGGTTAGCATTTGAACTTAATATGCCAATTTCTCATATCTATATTGGTAACCACTAGACTTCAAACATTTTCATACACATAGATACATTTAAATTAAACAGTATATTAGGTTGAGCCAAAAATAATTTGTTTTTCTTTGTTAAATTTATTCTTCAAAAAATAAATTACATTTACATTTTATTCAATTATATATACATCACGTATTTCAATGACATGTTGCTATGTGTCAGGCAGCATTTTGATACTGTTTGAGTGAAATTCTACAGGCTTTTATGGGAAAAAATGTTCAAGAAACTCTTGAATCTGGTTTTTAGTTGAGAAAGTTTTCCACATCAAGGCATTTTACAGTCATTAAAAAAAATTATTGGTTGGTGATAAGTCAGATGAATATTGTTGGTGGGGTAAAGGAAACCAAATATGTTCCCCAGTTTTCCAGCATTGTTCTTGTGAAATGTAGCCATGGCTGTATCTGACTACCGGACACACCGGGCACGGGTCCGGGCCGATCCGTGCAATCATAGTGAAAATCTGGGCAAGGAAAAATGTCTTTGTCAGAAATCAAACTAAACAATTCACGAAGAAAGAAAGAAAGAAAAAAAGAAAGAAAAATGAAGAAAACATCCAAATGAACGCAGTAAAAATCTGTTTATTAATTTTGGGAGAAAAGACTGGTTATACTCAGAAAGTCCGAACCTGATTTCCTGCTTTTATTAACATTCTGTGCCTTATTTCCATTGGAATAGCCGAAAAAATCCACAAAAATCATAGTTTCTGGAAACAGATGACACTGATGACATCATCACATTTTCAACTAATAAATCCAGGCAATTTTCTCTGTACCTGGTGTTTTTTTAGCATCAGCTACGGCCCTGAATGTAGCCTTGCATTCCTATCAAGAAAACCAAACTTTTTCCTGTTGATGAGAGCTTGGCACTTTTCAGTGATACCTTTATAGACAAGATGCAGCTGCTGGATGTATAACTGTGTATTTTATCACCTGTTATGATGTTTTATCATTTCACTCTAAGTAAGTTAATAAAGCCACTAAGATTCAAGGGGTTACTAAGTGTGAAAGAATATGAGAAAAAACACTTCTAAGAAGTGATAGAAAAATAGAAAACAGGAATTAAGGAGGTAGAAGATAACGATTGATATTTTATTTAAGTTTTTGAACATCAAAGTTAACTGCACAACAAGAATCAAGATGAGACTTCACAAGTGAGAAGTGTGAGAGAAGCTTTTAGCATAGAACTAACTGCATCTGACCATTTCAGTTGTTAAATAATGAGACCTTGCTACCAATCTGTTCAGTCAGTCAGTAAAATACCATACATTATACACACTTGAGTGATATCATTTTTGATCCATGCCTAGTCATGGATCAAGACTAGTCATGGATCAAGACTAAGCAGACAATTTTTCTTCATTAGGTTGCCATTTCTTTCTGCAGTAGACTAGTTGCCAACCAAGGCTATAAAATCCAAACTCTTCTGCTATTCAACCCATAGCTGGAGGGAGAAGAGATGGATTCATTCCTTTCCCAAAGGTATTTGCATGTAAGTGAATGCAATGAATTTAACTGGTATTTAAATCCAGCTCTTCAATTTCTCATTCCAAGATGATATCTATTGCACTACAACACACATATAAATTTAGTAGGGCACTTAAATTCTGAAAGTCTACATACCAAAGAGGAAAGTTCATCAGAACAATTATCATGAAAATATTTATTGAAAAGGTGCAGGAAAGCTACATTACAGCAGTGGTAATTTTTTTTTTAATATGAGTATCCACTAAAAATAATGTTAAAAGTGAAAAAATCTGGGAGATTAATGAATGAAAAATCCATTAATTCTTTTGAAAATTACTTTGTTTTTGTTTAGATACAAAAATGAGCAGATATTTCAAGAGTCTATGACAAAAAGAATTATACTTGAAAGCACTATTCAGTCTTTTTTTTTTTTTTTTAATCATTTCACCCCGAGCAAGGCAGAAACGCCACTGATGTGCAGGGGGTTACATAAATGTAGAAAGATTAATTAGAAAAGAGTGAGGAGTACAAGCTAGTTAGAAAGGAACAATAGAAAGCTGAGAAAGCAGGTGCAATGACAGATACATGGGCGGAGAGAACGTGAAGATTATACAGGGGAGGGGAGAGAGCTAGAGTCCAGTGGTTAGTAGGTGAGTATTAACTTTGCTTTTAAATTTCTGGATGTCGTAGCCATCAGGAAAGCAAGAATACGGGAGTGAGTTCCACAGGCGGGAAGTGCAAGAGAGGAAGCTGCAGGAGTAGAATTGTCATCTGCGTTTGGCTAACCTGACTGTGAATGGGTGGGACCCAGTTGCCAGTCTGGTTGCACGGGTAAACACCTGTTGAGGAGGCATCAGTGACTTAAGCTCATCCGAGCAGAAGCCATGAAAGTATTTATAGAAGAGACAGAGGGAGGCCACATTTCGACGATGGGAAAGTGGCTGCAGACGAGTCGCAGTCTTACCTGATTGGCTAATTTCTTCATAGTTCAGTCAATCTGGAGCATGTCAAATCTAAAAGCAGTTCCATCTGCTCAGGGAAATGTAAGTTTTAATCCTGCCAGAGAGCAAATATTTTTCTTTAATAAGTGTTGTGAAGTCTTAAGTCCTTCATGTAGTCTCTCCTCCTCCTAATCAGAGCCATTATATAGCCTGGGTATTCCAGATATGTTAATTAGTTAATCTATATCTCATTATAATGAGATTAGAATAGTCAGAACTGTAGATGAATATAAATGAATATACTTTTATAAAAATAACATTTAAATTGATAAAACTTTTATCGTGTATCATTATTTGTTACCATGTTTAGTCACTGGCATTCACATCCAACCAAGTTTGACTCACTGATGTTCCAGAATAAAAGAAGTGGTTCCTCTGTCTTTAGATGAAAGAAAACTCAATGGAATTCAGAAAAAAGAAAAAAGTTTTTGGCATTTTATACAAGAAAAACTTAAGTACGATGGACTTTGGAACGAAATGTTCTATATTTTTTTTATTTTACTCAATCTGTTTCTATCCATCTATCAATCAATCTATTGGTTTATTTTGGTAACTTTCTACATAGTTCTGCACCTTAGACTATCGATCTCTGTTTCTGTCTATGAAAAAGAGCAGAGAATCAGAGAGAAAAAGAGCAAACAAATAAATTGAAAAATGGTAATGAAAATGATTCTTTATCTCTAAGTCTGTACTTAATCTGAATTCCTGTTTCATGAGGTGAGTAATGAGAAGTTCTTCACCCGACCAACAAACCCTCAACACCCAAAAGCGTGATATTTGATTATTTGTTTGGATTTTTTGGAAAAGAATCAGAGCAAGAATTTCTCAGCACACTTTTGTTGATATAACAGTGGCCTTACTATTAACAAAAAGTGTAGAAGTAACAAAACAAGAAATGGAGATAAGACATGGTCAAGATAAATAAAAAAACTTTATTTCCACTGATTTACAAGATTAAATTATTCACTCATTCCGTGTTATTGTTTTCTTTTAAAATCATTTCATCCCAAGTAAGGCAAGACCACCACTGGCCCACAAAGGGGTCACAGGAAATGTCTAAAAAAGGATAATAAGTGGATAGAATTTAGAGAGGTTGATGGGAGAAGATGTGCGTTGTGGTACAGTGGATATCGGCTTGGAACGAGAAGCCGGGGAGCAGAGTTCAAATTCCAGCTGAATCCATTGTATTCACTTACGTGCAAATACCTTTGGGAAAGGTATTAATCCATCTCTTCCTTCCAGTTATGGGTTAAATAGCAGGACAGATTAGGTTCTATAGCCTTGGTTGGCAACCAGTCTACCGCAGAAAGCAATGGCAACCTACTGCGGGATAATCTTCTGCCCAGTCAATCATGTCTCTTTTGAGACATGATCGCCCAAGCGTGTATCACGTATGGCACTTAACTGACTGACTCATGGGATTTAGGGAAGTGGATATGATTTGGAGGGATGGATAGAATTTAGGAAGGCAGAAGATGGCAATTGATGTTGCATTTAAACTTTTGGAGATTGTAGCTATCATGGAAGCAAGTATATAGAATGGAGTTCCATCAGTGGCAACAATTGTGGGAGTAGTTCAGATAAAAACCTATATGCATGTGTAATTGAGTGCAATAGACATGCATGAGAAATATTTAATAAATTATTGGATTATAATTATTGGATTATAATTCTTGGATTATTAAAGATTTTGTCTCTGTCGCTGCTGTTGGTTTTGTCACTGGTTGAGAACATTGCATTTGATGGATACGCCTTGATTTTGCTGCTGATGGCCTTGGCAATCATATAAGTCTGCTGCCTTTGGTTAAGCTTGCTTGTTATCGGGTCCATTGCTAATGCCAACGGAATCAGATCTCCTTTCATTTATGGAAACTGCATCGGTTATATAATCAGTCAGCAGCTCAGAAATGGATACTGCAAAAGCCACATGGGCCTATCAACAATTAACCAGAAAAGATCTTTTATGAGCCATATATTTTTGACTGGCCTTCCTGAAGTGGGTACACAGCACCAAATGAGCAGTGGATACCAAAGTAAGCAATTCCTTTTGAGTTAAAGAATTTTTCAACAGGATTCAATGTAAGTAAGCATTAATTTTAAAGTTCAGATGTTCAAGACAACCAGGTTCTTTACATAATACGCCATGCCACACAATATGCAGACACATATACATAGAAGAAAAATCAACCTAACACTAATAAAAAAGTGCATAAATTATCTTTTTTTATCTTAATATAAAAATAATGAACATGAGAAAATTAATTGTTTATCTCCAAAACTCTGGAGTAGAGGTGCTGAATCAATCAGCTAAGTGATAAATTTGTATTAATACTATATATAATGATACAAATATAATTTTAAGATATGCTATATTTTTGGGTAAAAATGCTCAATATCAAGAATAGAGAATATGTAAACATAAAAGAGGACATTGAAGTCAACACTAAGTGGCGACAGTCTGTTTCATGCTTGAACACAATCTTCAGGCCATGTGTGTTGTGTTTAGGTTTGAGCCTTTACATATGCTAGTAAATGGTGCAATATGGGTAGAAGGTCTATTACATTATCCTAACAGATATTGAATAGAAGATATCGATTATGTTTTAAATTATTCTAGTGCTTCCTGAGTAAAAATAATTGGGAATCTGAATGCAGTTATTTGTAGCTATTTTATAGTGTTTTTTTTTTAATTTTTGTTAACTTTTATTACTTACTATTTATCATTGACAACTTCATTATTTTTTATAAAAATTATTATTACATTTACTTTTCACTGTTTGTTATTGCATTTATTATTTAATTGTATATTTATATATCGATTTTCATTTTTTGTTTATTTTATTTTACATTTTTGTCCAGATTCTTCTCTAGTTTTCGATTTTTATGCAATGTAGTAAAATTTGTTCTTGTGTCTGCATTTTGAGATGAGTTCTGATTGTTTATTTAGTCATTTGTGTTAGAGTCATGTTTTCCACTAACATGAAGTGGAGTAATTATATTGAATCAATTCATAGGAATACTGCAAGGAAAGTCCATTCAGTATGTCATGCCAAGTCATTTTTCTCGTCAAAATCCATCTTAGACATTCATAGATCTACCATTCATCCATGCACTGAATATCGATGTGATATAGTGCTTCTACTATATATATAACAGTTATGTTTCAAATTACTATAGTGACTATTTATTAGGAATAATTGTGGACCCAAATGCAGTTATTTGTAGCTATATTATAACGTTGTTAACTTTTTTTACACATAATGTATTGATTGCTTTCTTATTTGTTATTGATTATCATAATAACATTTATTTGTGTTTATGTGTTTAGTCATAGTGTTGTGGATCCGGGTAAGGAAACACACAAAATAATGAACAGATATTTGAGATAGAAAAATAAGTTATATTGAATGTAATATACAAACTTGAACACAGGTATCCAGGAATACGATTAGCAAGAAATAAATATATACAAGTTTTTAAAGTGAAGCCATGTTGGAAATAGTATATCCATGTAATATTATTCTGACTGAGTGGAGCTCAGAGCTACTATGCCAACTGATGTGGTATTCTCTGTGTAACTTCGGTATCTCTTGGTAACTTACGGATCAGTCATGTTCTCAAATGATTCTCTACGGTTCTCTCTTTGCAGGAATATATGTATACTCACGTCAAGTCCATTATCATAGAAAAAGGGGAGATCCCACAACACATAGTTTGTTAATTTATTTACTTAATCTACTTATTTATTTATTTCGATTTTTTTCTTAATACCTATAACACACCATTGATTTGCATATATAAATAGTTCAGATAAATTGCAACATACATTGCCTGAATATTGCATTCATGCAAAAAACAGACTGTCACTTCACTTCTTGGTGTTAACCCTAGTCTGAACTTTTATATATATATTTATTATTTAATTACTTAGTTTTTGGTCATAATAAAATTAGACCAGTATACAGTTGTATTAAAAAGACTTCAATACAATTATATTGTAAAATGAATTACTCAATGAAAGAACAGAAATTATGACTAAATGTAACTATACCATAAAATAAAATACCTATTAGAGGCATACAACCAGGGATGAAAATGTTATAATTTCTTCTAATTTTGAAAATTGTGTGTTGAAAAAATCCCTGTTACATGAGCATTCAAAAAATCCCTGTTTTATGAGTGTTCTTAAAAAACAGTAAAATCAGTTATTTCAAATTTCTCAAAGACTCTGCATGGTAGAAACCTAGGTCATGTAATAACTTGTTTACAAATGAAAAAAAAAAAAAATATATATATATATATATATGTATGGGGGTGATAGATGAATTGTCTAAATTACACAAAAATAAAAGTAACACTGACATCTCATTTTAACAGATATATTTATAAAAATTAAACAAAAAATATCTTGAAAGACTAAAGAGTAAATTTATTAAATATAACTGCTACAGGCTACAACCACAGTTTTCAATTTTTCCACAGGTTTCAATTTTTCTGGACAGTCTCCTTGTTTAAGTTGGTGAATGCTGCCATGATCATTGCCTTCAGTTCATCTTTAGTGTTACAAGGAGTTTTGTTGGTCTCAACTCTACCCCACACATGATAATCAAGCGGTTTGCAGTGTGGGGAGTTAGCTGGCCAGTTGTGACGGGTGATATGATTGCAAAAATTGTCTGCCAGCCATGACTGAGTTTTTCTGCTTGTGTGGGATTGTACAGAGCCCAGTTGCCAGACTCAGGGTCTTTTAGCATCTTTTATTGGCTGCAGACTATAGTAAGGTCAGTTGGCCACCCTACTATACTCTGAAGCCAACAAAATCAAAAACAAACAATGGGCATGCACGAAATTAAAAATATAAAATGGCAACAATTTACCCATTTTAAAAATTAAAAAAATCTTTTCCATTCTTCATTTACTCTTTAAACTGTTTGTCTGTCTGAATTAACATTCCAGATGAATACATTTTTGTTTGCACATTATTCATTTAGCTTTGCTAATATATTTACAAAAATTTGTGGCCAGAAAGAAATGTACACCTCTCCAAAACTGATTTTAGCAATAAACCATTTCTGATTATTTACAAATCGAAAATGATACTGAGAGTTGCAGAATGGAATCTTTCAAAAAAGTAACAAAAACATCAGTTTTGGTATCTATGCTAATGACACAACTATTTACTTCTGCCTTAATGGTAAGTCTGGTCGATTCTATAAGGTCAAATTGGCAGTTGATTACAAAAACGATCTTCAATTCTGTTGTTAACTAACGGCTTGCTAATTTTCACACCTCCAAAAGAAAACTACTCTCATTTAATCATATAAGAAAACCCTTTTTACCTTCCATCCTGTATGGCTGATGTTGATCTCCAGAAAAGTGACTCTTTGCAGCAAGGCTTGATTCTTTTTAATGAAAGCCAAAACATTTTTATTAAGACTTGATTCTTTTTTAACAATAAATCAAAAGATTGTTGCCAAAACTTGATTCTTTCTCATGATAACTAAAACATTATTGTCAAGACTTGATTCTTTTCTTTTGTTGCTTTCAAAGAATCACAACCATTTTTTAAAAATTTGTTTTATTCTTTTCGCTCAATTGTCAGACACATTTTTTCCTATAATATATCATGTAAGTAGTCAGTTTGCATTTTAATGGTCAGACAAATGGTCTTTTTTTATAGATTATTATGTAACTGGTCATTTTGCATTATAATGTCCAAACAAATAATCTTCCCTATGATATATCAAGTAAATAGTTATTTTTGGAATTTTGATTGAACTGAGAACTTTCCAGCACCTCATCATAAATCCTAAGTTTTGAGTATCATAGAATGACATTTTGTTCTTATATACTTCATTTGCAAGTGTCAGCTGGAAAGGCTGACCAAGATATAAATGTTGGTTGGTTGGTTGTTTTGTTTTTATGGCATATCAACCTCGGCAGGTCTTTTATTGCCAACTAAATTTTATTTATTTATTGCTGGTAATACCTGTTTCTTTCAACAATTTATTGTTGTTTCTATATAAGTTTTGTGTCTAGTAATACATTTTTTCTTTTCGAGTATCAAGATTCATTGGGATTTGTTTTTAAGGGCAGGGTCCCCAAGTCCTACCCTTGTTATTTAACCCATAACTGGAGGGAAGGGATGGATTAATACCTTTCCCAAGGGTACCAGTGCTTAAGTGAATGCAGGGTATTCAACTGGAATTTGAACTCAGCTCACCGATTTCTCTTTCTAAGCCGATATCCACTGCACCACACTGCACATCCGTCACTAAATGCTTACAGCACCTGGTATTCCCAAGCCATCACCCATCTAAGTACTGACCAGGCTCAATGTTGCTTAACTTTGGTGATCAAGTGAGAATCGGTGTATTCAACATGATAGACTGAAAGCCTAGATATAAATGTAAAAATACAAGCATTCCAGAATACAAAAAAACAACCAACGTGTTGTATTCTGGTACACTTGCATGACTTTGAGTCTACCAACCTGTATGTTTACTTGGATTTATATCTTGGTTAGTCTATGAAATTTCTAACTCACCCTTGTATTTATATCACACATTTGAATCACATACAATACTAGATTTGATCAGTTGAAGACAAGGATTGAATCTGGGAAAATGATTAGGTAAGGAAGAATTAAGGAAACCTTATAAATTTCAACATGTTTCACTAACACCATAAAATGAACATGTGACACTTACATTAGTCAGTCAGTCAGTTAAGTGCCATACATGATACACACTTTGGGTGATCATGTCTCGAAAGAGACATGACTGACTGGGCAGAAGATTACCCCTCAGTAGGATGCCATTACTTTCTGCAGTAGACTGGTTTCCAGCCAAGGCTATAGAACCCAATATGTCCTATTATATAACCCACAACTAGAGGGAAGAGACAGATTAATATTTTTCCAAGGGTATTTGTGCGTAAGTGAATGCAAGGAATTTAACTGGAATTTGAACTCAGCTTCCCGATTTGTCATTCTGAGTTGATATTCACTGCACCACAATGCACATCCTGACAGTTACATAACCAATCAAAAAGAAAATATAGAATTCAAAAAATTAGAAAAATTTGATATGTTCGAATTGATAGCTGATCTCAAAAAAGACCTTCAGTCCATGATAACCTGGGACAAGAAATAGCTTGTCAATTTTAATGTCTCTAAAACTAAACTGCTCACTTTTAATCATTTTAGAAAAGATTTTTGCCTTCCCTTAGCATGGCTGATGCTAACCTCAAGAAGTGTAACTCATTGAACCTTCTTATACTAAAGTATTTTCACTGATATAAAACGGAATGATTAAATTGAGTGAATTGCTATGTCTTGCTCAGAAAGTTGCTGCACAGTGTTGTTTTAGTAATTTCTTCTCACCTGAATCTATCTTACATATTTTTAAGTCTATCATTTATCTATGCATCAAATATTGCTACCATATCTTGTCCAGTGCCCCTACTATATATCTAGAGATTCTTGATAAAATCCACCAAAGAAGAATCTGTAAGATTATCAATCCTGACCAGGCATCTTAGCTTCACACACTGTCACACTTTCCTAACATAACTTCTCTGTGCCTTGTCTATAAATATTTTCATACCAATTGTTCTCATGAGCTTTCCTTTTTTATACTTAGATTTCATAAATTTGAGTGTAGTACTAGATTGGAAGCTATGTCTCATCATTTTACTGTTGTAATTGCTAGATGTAACTGTAAGTTCTATTCCAATAGTTTTTTCTGTTATACTTCTCACCTACGGATCTCTTGTCCAGCTTTTTATTTTCCAGTGAATTATTATTTTAAAAAGTTTAAATGCAACATCAATCAGCTTCTATCTGCTTAAATCATGTTCTTTTTATCATCTTTTCACCACAGTAATGTCTCCTCAGTTTCTTTCACTCTCAGTAATCTCTTGTGTCTTAGTGGCTTTATCACCTTGCTTGAGATGAAAGGATTTAAAAACAACCCCGCATTATTTCACTTCCAAACATTTCTGGTGAAGCTAAATAAATAGGTAACATGTGAAATTTTTCCTACTTGATATTTAATCAATAGTAGACTTGTAAAAAGTCTTGTAATCTAATAACAAAATTCTCATAATCATCGTACAAAGTCTAAAAATGCCAAATATTATTTTCAAAGTTTAATGCTAAGAATTCCAAAGATGAAATAAAATTTACAAAAAAAAAAAATATCTGATCTTTTTTACCTGTCAGTATCACCTTGTTCGTATGAGACAATTTCTGTCTGAAAATAACATGGAGGTGATGTCACCATGAATACATTATTAAATTTAAATATTTATCATAGCAAATAAGATATTGCAATAAGATATACAGAATTTCCCTGGATAATCAGGGAAATTCTGTATATCTTATTGCAATATCAGAATTTCCCTGATTATCCAGATGCCATTGAACAGTGGTTGAAAATATGTTTGGATAATTCCAAATCCAGATAATTGAATGCCTAAATTGTTGAAAAAGAATGAAGAAAACAAAAAATAGCTTGGTGAAAATAATTTAACATTCATATCATCAAACAATGTTTTCACATACTTTGTTCAAGCTTTTCACAAAAAAAGTGTCAATATTTGTCTCTTTCCAAATAATGGACTTGTTTATGGCTTCTGTGAGGTTCAAGAATATCTCCACAAAGGCATGCCCACAGGAATTAGAACAGATGTCTTTTGAGGAATTTACCAGCATAATAAAAAGAAAAATCAGGTTGAAAAGAAGACTGGTCATTGCTGAAAGGATTAAATTTCTAGAAGCCAGGCAACAGCCAGAGGAATCTATTATGCAGTTCAAACACAGACTCAAGAGACAGGCAAAGCACTATGAATTTGAGAAACTAAGGACTCAGGGTATGTCTACTGAAGATGAGCTGATTCTATTTCAAACAATTGAAGTACTTAATGACCCTCAGCATAAATGAAAAGTACTGGAATGTGTGTAAGGTGATCATATGAACTTAGAACTAAGTGTGGACTATTTACAGCAACTGGAGCAAATCAGATTTTAACCAGCCAAGAGAAGAGTCATACAGGTTGAATGTAATCAAAGTCAAAGTGAAGTGCAGTCATTGCAAAATAGCACATAAAAAAAATTCAAGTGTCCAATGCTGGGAAAATGGTGTCTTAAATGTGGAAAAATGAATCATTTTAAGACTGTTTGCAGAAGTGAAAAATATGTAGAAAAATGAAGAACAGCAGAAAGCCAGTATATTTGCAGTAAATACACAAAACAATGGGAGAGGGAACATGAAAATAGATGGCTGTATGTCTAGCATGCAAGCTGACACAGGTAGTGACATAACCCTAATTCCAAGAAATATTTTGGATCAAGATAGGCTGACCCAAGTTAAAAGAAAGTGGTTTAAAGTTCAAACAATTTGACAGGACAACAATAAAGATGTTGGATACTTTTAGTAGCATTTTTAAAACGGATACTCAGTTCAAGGTTATTCAAATCATGGTAGTAGAATGCAGAAGGACCATGGATTAGTAGATATTGACATAGTAAAAATAGATACAGACAAATTAATAAACTCAATGAAAGCACAAGAGAGTGAGCTAGAACTTTTAAAAGAATACAAAGCAAGTATTACATGAATTCTAATGCTTGTCAAAAAGTGACCCCCCACCATCTCCAACAATATCAGACTCTATCAGCTCACCAGCACCATCACCACAGTAAGTCATATCTTATCCTCCTACTCCTTCTACATGCCTCATTGGATGTGTGGTGATACCGAGCAAAAGCGATGGACCGGATGTTTGTGCTTTCATGACCAAAAAGCAAATGACCAAAAGTCATCCGTGTGCTGCAGCTTTGCGCAGATGTTTCAGTTGAAAACTAAAAATTAATTAAATATTAAATTTCCAGTTTGCAAGCCTATGCAAATCTTATTTATCAGCCAATGGGAAGCCCAGAACCAAATACGAGTGTGAAATTCCAAATGAGCTGCTGTGATCCAAAAAGAAGATATAAAAAGTGGATACAGAAAGCATCGACATGCAGACCGACTCGAGGAGAAAAGAGTAATTAGTATCTCCCTTGACCAAAGTCAAGTGGCTTACTACGCTCGCCCCCTTCTTTTTCCTTCTTCCCTGCCTCAAAAACTACTTACTGACCTAAGGAACGAATGCATCAAAGACATTCCTTACTTACATGCTCCCAAATTCCTAAGCATTAATTCTCTTTCAGCATTTTATTGCCATGAACATTTTAACCTCCGTTAGACCTATACTTCATGTATTACTTCAATTGTAAAAACATTAATTGATATGTGTATATATAAAATGTTATTTTTCTACTCAAATTGCCTTTCTTGGTTTGTAATCATTTTATGACTTATAGTGGGCTATCTACAACAAGACCAAATTCCGTTAACCTGCAACGGTATACAACTACCCTTCACTAAAACGGACTCTCCACTACTAATAGAAAAGAATAGATAAGCAACCCACTATAGATGCTTTACAATTCCACTTATGTCTTTTTAAATATGAGCAACATCTACTTTGATTTTTCATTTATTGTATTTTATTCTAATATCATTGTATATTGCTTAAAAATTTTCATTGTTTCTTCTTCATTCTGTTATAAACTTAATAACCCAAAACATACGTTTCTATCATCACAGAAGAAAACAAGATCAAATGTCACATATTGATGACATATAAGGTAAGGATATTGATATGTGTTTAAGGGCAGACAACTGGTGTTACATAAGTTTTAGAATACTTTTCTAACTTAAAAAGATTTTTGTTACTTGATTGTACTTCAAGAAAGAAAATTTTTACTATAATGGTGTGTAAAATTTCTGATAGAATGTATTTGTAAAAGAATAATATGAATAAAGATTAAAGGAAAACTTATCTTAGCTGATATTTTCATCTTAACATCAAAACCTTAATATAAGAAATCCTAATAAAAAAGCAGCTCAAACCTTTAGAATAATGATTTCAAAATGGAAATAAAAAAAATGGGTTGATTCAGACAAGATATAAAACATTTGGAGCCTTTAATAAAATGTTGCAGATAAAAATAAAATAAAATAAAATAAAAATAATGATTTCAAAATGAAAATAAAAATGGGTTGATTCAGACAAGATATAAAACATTTGGAGCCTTTAATAAAATGTTGCAGATAAAAATAAAATAAAATAAAATAAAAATAATGATTTCAAAATGAAAATAAAAATGGGTTGATTCAGACAAGATATAAAACATTTGGAGCCTTTAATAAAATGTTGCAGATAAAAATAAAATAAAATAAAATAAAAATAATGATTTCAAAATGAAAATAAAAATGGGTTGATTCAGACAAGATATAAAACATTTGGAGCCTTTAATAAAATGTTGCAGATAAAAATAAAATAAAATAAAATAAAATAAAATAAAAATAATGATTTCAAAATGGAAATAAAAATGGGTTGATTCAGACAAGATATAAAACATTTGGAGCCTTTAATAAAATGTTGCAGATAAAAATAAAATAAAATAAAATAAAATAAAATAAAAATAATGATTTCAAAATGAAAATAAAAATGGGTTGATTCAGACAAGATATAAAACATGTGGAGCCTTTAATAAAATGTTGCAGATAAAAATAAAAATTTCTTTTTAGGTTGGCACAACAGTTAGCAGCATTCTTTCAGTGTACCTTTTCTTCAGGATGAGATGTTTCTTTTTGACAAATAAAATGAAAGACACTCCTCTTGTGTACAAAATACAAATGTTTTGTTTTGAATTATCTTTTATTTTGAAACAATTCTTTGTTCTTGCAGATAAACAACGGAACAGCCCAACATGCAAATTACAAATTGAGGTACTGAAATCAAACAAGTACAACAATTTAAAATTCTGGTAAGAGTTTTGACAGAAGAGGGAAAATGTGACATTAAACTGAATAAATGCATTGAAATAGAAAGGTTTTTAAGACAAGGGTGTGTTTTCTTGTCAGAGTTATTCAACATATACAGTGTGTCAATTCTGAGACAATTAAAAATCCTATCAAAATTCATTGTCGGCATCCACAATCTTAACCACAAAAGATATGCAGATGACAGTATTTATAGCAGATCTTCTTCTTCTTCTATGTGCCCTGTCCCTTCAGGACGTAGGCGATTATGGTTCTCCACATCTCCCTATCCCTTGTGGCTCTTAGTATGTTTGCTCCTGTTACACCTCGCAACCCCCGTTTTGTCATCCACCTGATCAGGTTCTGCAAATATATTATCAACTGCCTTCCTCTGTCTCTTTTTCCTTCTATCTGGCCAGTCAGTATCAGGTTCTCCAAGCTCTCCTTCCTTATTGTCCCAGGAACTTCAGTTGTCTCTTCCTGATGCTCAGTATTAATTTCCTTTTTGTAGCCATTCTTTCCAACACCTCATCGTTGCTTGCATGCTCAGTCCACGATATCTGCAGCATCCTTCTGTAGAACCACATTTCTGCTGCTTCAAGTTTTGTCATCATTTTTGATGATATTGTCCAGCATTCACTGCCGTATTGAAGAACTGACATCACATAGCAATCCAGCACTCTTTTCTTTGTTTCTAGTGAAATTTTCCTGTGTGTTAGTACTTTACTCAGCTTCTGGAAGGCATCCTTTGCCATGCCAATTCGCCTTCGGATCTCTGTGTCACACTTTCCATCTCCTGTTAGAACACTTCCTAGGTATAAAAAACTCCTACAGAAGGGACCAAAGGAAAGCAAAATGAAAGGGCTAAACATCAATTGCAAGAAACAAAATGCATGGCTGTTAGCAAAATAAAGAGCCCAACAAGTACAAAAATGTAAATATCTGGAAAGTGTTTTAATGGTGAATGGAAAAGGTGACACTGAAATGAAGCAATACATTAGAATAAAAAAAGATGTCTACTAAAAGCTAAGGAAAGTATTAAGAAACAGAAAATTTTTTGTTAGAAACAAAGAAAAAAGTACTGTTAACTAATATCAGTTCTATATGGCAGCAAATTCTGGACAATTTCCCCACAAATGAAGAAACTTGAAGCAGCAGAAATGGAGTTCTATTGAAGGACGCTTAGATTACCATATGAGCAAAGATTAAATTTTAGGGAAAATGGAAACAAAAAGGAAACTTATACTTAACTTCAGGAATAGACAGGTGAAATTTCTAGGACAAATGGTGTAGAAAAAGGACTTTAAAAATTTAATACTCACTGGACAGATTGAAAGGACAGAGGAAAGAAGGAACAGCCTACTTAACAAGCTTGAGTAAATAAATGGGGAACAAGGTTTAGGAGAGATAACAAAAAGACAAAATTTATTACTAGCTATAAAAGACAAGAAATTGCGGAAAGCCGTAACTGTCAACATCCTGAGGGGACATGGCACATTGAAGAAGAAGAATTCATAAGTAGCATTTGTTTTGGAATCATCTCTCAAATTGTCTGCCACTTTCTATTTCTTTCATATTTTTAGGATGTCATTGATAAGATGGAGAAAAGGTTAAATTTAAAAATATACATTATTGCTGGATAAGAATTGTTCACAGCAAAATTTGCAATTTAGACATTTCAGAGACGTTAATATTTTTTTTTATAATCGTCTCTCCTCAAGCAAGGCAGTACTGCCATTGGTGTGCAGGGGGTTACATAATAGGAGAGTGAAGAGAGAGGAGAACAGGTCATAGTATGTGTCAAAGAATGGTAAGCAAAGGACAGGAACATTGATGTGAAGAGAGCTGCATGAGAGTGGAGTGAAAAGGAAGAACACGAGACAAGGGTTGTCAGGGAAAGGACAGGAACATTGATGTGAAGAGAGCTGCATGAGAGAAAAGTGTAAACTGAAAAGATGGTTGGGAGTCAAGAACATAAGAAATGACAGTTGATGTTTCCTTTAAACTCTTGGAGACTGTAGTTATCAGAGAAGCAAGAATATGGAAGGAAGTTCCACAGGTGGGAAATGCAAGAAAAGAAGCTACTAGCATAGAAGTTGTGGTTACACTTGATTGTTTTCACTTTAAAAGAATGGGACCTTGTTGCTAGTCTAGTTTGAATAAATTCATGCAGGAGGGCCACCAAGGAACTAAGCTCATTGGTGCAGAATCCGTGAAAGTGTTTGTAGAAGAAACAGGAGGAAGCCACATCTCATCTATTAGACTGGAGTCAAGCTGCCAGGTCAGGATCAACTACATTGCAGATTCTTCTTTGGAATTTGTAGAGAACCACAAGATGAACAGCAGGAGCGCCCAACCAGATATGATGGTATTATTATTGAAAACACGTTAATGAACTTTTTGGACAATCTAAACAAATCTAAACTTATTTATAAATGGAACTTTGTCTGTGTGTGTGCATCTGTGTCTGTGTGTGTATGTTTCCATTACCTATAGACTCCGAAATGGATGAACCGATTTTCTTGAAAATTTACACAGTTGTACTATAAGCAACTGCGAGTGTTCTTAGCTAGGTTTTGTGTTGAGGTACCTCCGATAAATATCGAAAATCAATAATCGAAAAAATCAGGTTATAGAAGGAGTGGTCCAATTTTAATCAAATTTCATGCACTCATAGACAAAGACATAAGAAACGATATTCAGAAGTTTCAAGATAGCAGTTCTTACAATAGTGCAGAAAATCAATAATATATATATATATATAAAAGGCAAGATGTTTGTGTGTGTGTCTGTTTATCTGTCTGTATGTCCTCTATACAAATCCACAGTTTTTATCCGATTCTCACCAAACTTCACACAAATATTCTTTAGGCTGAGTCTGACCATGGATTAGTTTTAAAGATGAGTCTGACCATGGATTAGTTTTAAAGCTTTCATTACACCTGAGTAATGCCGGGCTATACTGCTAGTACTTAATAAGACAACTCAGTTAATGACAGCCATAGAATGTTGCCTGATAGATATATACATACCACAACTCATCGACTTGAGTCATTTTGTCTCCTTATGTGCCATATCCTTAAGGTCATTGAAAATGATAGCTCTACACAGCTTGTTATTCTTAGCAACATTTAAGTTTTCATTCACCTCTCTTTGTTCTCTCTCTGCCATCCATTAACGCAAACTTATTAATTAGATTAACCCCTGTTTCACTATGATCCCTCCTGCCTTTAATATTTTATATGTCTTGCAAGTTATAACTTTTCTAAGCCTTCTTTCCTCATAATATACCTAGAATTTTAAACTCTCTCATTCTGATTGTAAGTATAAATGTCCTTCTAGTTTCTTATTTTCTTTAGAACTTACTTGTTGCTCACATGTTCAATCTATTGTATCTTCAACATTCATTTGCTAATAACACATTTCTATTGCTTGGAGTTTTCTTTTTAGCTATAAAGAAATTGCTTAGTATTCACTGCTAGACAAAAGGATATGATCGCAATTCAGAACTCTTTTCTTTGTTTCTAACAAAATTTTCTATCTTTTTACTAAGTTTCTTGAAGGCCTTCATTGCTATTCCAATGAAAGCAAATAAGAAATTTATTCCTTAAAAACGAAAAATAAATTTGGAAAGAATTAAGATCAAAACAAATTTCTCTTTAACTACAAAATGGTACATAACCAGCATTTGATTTACATATGGGCTAGTACGGGATGCAGTCCAAGGTTCTCTTGTCTGCAGCCAAAGGCATTAAGACAAGAGGTTCTCTTGTGCCCTCTAGTCTTGGATCCCTGATAAAACTATATGTTTTTAGGATGCTTTTTGTTCAAATTCGAATACTATAGTTTACACAGAAAAAAAAAAACATCATATAAAAAAATATCTTATTTTATTTATAGACCAACGGATGATTTGGGTAAATTTTTGTTTTAGGTACCGACAGCTCTTCCTCCTTCAAATTTATTCAAAATAGCATTATTTCTGTGCAAATGTATAGGCTGAATAAATTTTAAGGGGAAAAGCGACGGGATTTAAAACGAAAATTTACCATGATTTGGCCCTCATATTTTATTGACAATACAAAAGAATTTTATAATTTACAATTCTTGTTTTTGTTTTTCTTTCACCAGCAGTACTGTTGTTTCATTTGTTGTTGTCCATGCTATCATATGCATCTTTGAAATAGTAGCATTATAGTTACCAGCACAGAAAGGGAAATCCATGTGAAGTATTCAAATCATAGTCTCTTTCTTTTAAATTAAAATTTTGTAAGACTTTTGCATAAAAAAATTTGTGATATTTTCTACAATACTGTCCATTCTTCACTTTTCCCTTTTTTATTAAATTTGTGAAAGTTTAAACATGACATAAAAATTAAAAACTTCCAAATCCTAATGATTTAAGAATTTTTTTCACTTTTAAGGAACAAATCTCTTATCTACTTAACTAATCAAGGAACTTTTATCTGCATTTAATAAATAATATTAGGGAAAACGTTTTGGTGGATGTTCAAACATGTTACACTACCAACTGAGAGTTAAAGATAAAAAAACTTGTATTTAAAGAGTTATGTTCAGAGCCAGATTTAGTTATTAAAAGGCTCCTTGGCTGATATAATTTGGAAGCCTCTTCATTATATATGTACTACCTCCCCCAGCTTGAGTCTACAAAAAGATTACGTATTTTTAGACTTACATTTTTTTTGTGTAAAACATGAAATACTTCAACTAAAATTTTCAAAGTTTTTGGAACTCATCCAATTTATTTAATTAGCAAATTTATATTTTTTAATCAAAACTTTACATCATACAGAAATGTATCTAGAATGAAGAGCCTGTATTACACTGAAATTCTAGTATACACACAACAAAAGCACCCTAAAAACATAGTTTTATCAGAGGCCCAAGACTAGAGGGCCTTTGTGGGACCCTCTCATCTGGAGGGCTTTGGCATGATCCTTGGATTGCATCTCATAATATCCCATATGCAAATCCAACACTGGTTATATACTATTTTGTAGTTGAAGCAAAAATAGCTTTGATTATAATTTCTTCCTAATTTTTTTTTTAAGAGTCAAATTTCTTATCTGCTTTTACATTCAGTGTTAAATTATTTTTTCTTTTTTAAGAAACAAATTTTTTAACTGCTTTTACATTCAGTCTTAGATTTTTTTTCTGTTTAAGGGACAAATTTATTATCTGCTTTTACATTTAGCCTTAAATTGTTTTCCTTTTTAAGGGTTAAATTTCTTATCTATTTTTACATTTAACCTTAATTTCTTTTTCCTTTTAAGGGATAAATTTCTTATCGGCTTTTACATTCAGTCTTAAAATTGTTTTTTCTTTTTAAAGAACAAATTTCTGATCTGCTTTTTTATTCAGTCTTAATTTTTTTTTCTTTTTAAGGGACAAATTACTTACCTGCTATTACATTCAGTCTTAAAATTGTTTTTTCTTTTTAAAGGGCAAATTTTTTTTCTGCTTTTTCATTCAGTCTTAATTTTTTTTTTTCTTTTTAAGGGACAAATTTTTAATATGCTTTTAAATTTAGTCTTAAATTTTTTTTTCTTTTAAGGGACAAATTCTTTACCTGATTTTAATTCAGTCTTAAAATTGTTTTTCCTTTTTAAAGGGCAAATTTCTTATCTGCTTTTACATTTAGTTGTAAAGTTGTTTTTTCTTTTTAAGGGACAAATTTCTTATCTGCTTTTTCATTCAGTCTTAAATTTTTTTTTCTTTTTAAGGGACAAACTTTTAATCTGCTTTTACATTCAGTCTTAAATTTGTATTTTCTTTTTTAAGGGAAACATTCTTTACCTGATTTTAATTCAGTCCTAAAATTGTTTTTTCTATTTAAGGGATAAATTTCTTATCTGCTTTTACATTCAGTCTTAAAATTGTATTTTCTTTTTTTAAGGGACAAATTTCTAAACTGCATTTACATTTAGTTTTTTTTTTCTTTTTAAGGAACGAATTACTTATCTGATTTTAAATTCAGTCTTGAAATTGTTTTTTCTTTTTAAGGGACAAATTATCTACTTTTACATTCAGTCTTAAAATTGTTTTTTCTTTTTAAGGGACCAATTTCTTATCTGCTTTTACATTCAGTCTTAAATTTTTTTTCCAGAATTCTAACAACTCTTTAAATATAAAAGGATTTTTAGCTATGATTTAAAGTTTATCAGTGTAAATTTTTTGTCCCTACAAACTTTATTCTCTAGGTTACGACCTGCAACAAAATAAAGGAACATTCTCAGCATAAATTTGTAGTAAGCATGATCAAATATTTGTGGGTTTCTACAAAAATGCTTTCCTTAGAACATGCTACAGATAAAAATGAAAAAAAATCAATGATTCTGTAGACGTTTTATCCTCCATTGATTGAATCATTCACATTTATACATCTTTCATGTTCTTGACAAAGGATGCACCCACAACATGCAATATTTGACATCCACATTGTACACAGTTCACCAACCCTCTATGCAGACCATAAAAGCAGCTGGACTTTTTTGAAATCTTCAATGCATTAAGATTTTTCTTCTATTTTTCTTGTTTATTTTCTTTTTCTTTCTTTTTTTTTACAATCCTTTTTACCATTTGCAATTTTTATTTTTTTTCTTTCTTTACATAAAATCCTTGTTAAGATTTAAACAAAGTTACCCTCTACTAACTTTGCTTATCAGGTTTTGGGCAAACTTTTACATACATAAGTCATTTATTGAACCAACTATAACTTATTTTCATTTTACTAAATGATCACATAATAGATGGCCCAAGAGCCACTCAAAGTAGAGGGTTACTGAATGATGATGAAGTGAACACAAATACTGTCACTTTCTCAACGGCACAATGTGGCTTCCCGGCGTCTCTTCTACAAATACTTTCATGGCTTCTGCTCAGATGAACTTAGCTCACTGGTACCCTCCATACATGAATTTACTCGAGCCACAAGATTAGCAACTGGATCCCATGCTTTTACTGTGAAACCAATAAATTGTAAACGCAAATTCTACTGCAGCAGCTTCTTCTCTTGCACTTCCCACCTGTGGAATTCCATTCTGTTTACTTGCTTTCCTAACAGCTACAATCTTCAAGAATTCAAATGTAAAGTCAATAGTCATCTCCTATCTCACTAATTTGCATACTCTCTCTCTCTCTCTCTCATGCTCCTTCCTTTATCCACTCTCATCAGTATTCTCATCCTCCTCTTACCTTCTTCCTGACATCCCTTGTAAACTGTCACTCTTTCTCATAACTTTCCTCCTATGTAACCCCCTACTCAACAGTGGCAGTAAAATGCCTTGCTTGGGGCAATATGATTATAAAAATTTAAAAAAATAGGAGAATACATAAGGTTGATAAAAATTAACCCTAAACTTGAAGAAATTGTAGTGATCAGGAAACAGTTTTTAAAAAAAAAAAAAAAGATCAATCTCCAAGAATTTAAATGTAAAGTCAATAGTCCTGTCTCACTAACTTACATCCTCTCTCTCATGCTTTTCTACATCCACCCCACTCTCATCAGTACTCTCTTCCTTCTCCTACTCTATTCCTGACACCCCCTGCAACCTCTCACTTCTCATAACATTCCTCCTATGTAACCCCCTGCAAAACAGTGGCAGTAAAATGCCTTACTTGGGGCAACACGATTATAAAAAATTTAAAAAATGAGAGAATACATAAGGTTGACAAAAATTAACTTTAAACTTGAAGAAATTGTAGTGATCAGAAAGCAATTTCTGTAGCAAGAGACCAAAGGTCATCTTCTTTTGATTAAAATAGAAAATAGCAATAAAAATTAATTATAAATATTCATAAGAATAAAAAACAATCACATGATCTGAGATCTGCCAACATCTAGACGACATCAGATGTCTTGGCAGATCATCAGACATTCTTCCTCTTTTTGCTCCATTAACTTACAGTACCAAGACGCACAATTTCAAGCTCATAATAACCAGACAGATAATTTGTATTGTTTTTGGATCTTCTGCAAGTAGATACATGTAAATCTGGCATTAAGAATATTGAATATGAAATATACATATACAAGTGTTTCTATATGAAGACTTTTGTAGTATTTGCATTATTCAGTCCTCATCTTGTTGCCATTTGTACAACGTTTTGGCCATTATATGCTCCGGCTTCTTCAGGTGCTAGGAATTTCAAACCAAACCCTTTATTACAATCACTGGGGTATATGAACTCTATTCCTTGCCTTCTGAAAATCATGAGTTATTTCTCTCTCTCACTAACCCTGTAAGGTACTTGTTCACCAGTGCTGTAGCCTGGTATTGAACTCACAACACATTGTGTCAAGTCACAGGAACTAACCAGCATAATCTATATCCACTGGGCCATGTGTCCTTAAGGACAAGAATAACTGAATTTTTGGGACTTATAAACCTAATGTCCAGTAACCCATTTTTTTACTAGAGTCCATATTGCAATTTTTTGATGTTAATGGTTTTTTCTAGTATTTTTTGATGTTGTGTATGAACTTTGCATATATTTATGTTGTCGTATGTTTCATACACCCTAAACCAGATCTATGCTACATATTCCCACACTAAACAAACCCTTTCAGGATATGTTTCAAAGTAGCAATTTTTTGGAAGAAACTTTTTGAATGGAAGTTTTTTTAACCAGTGGTAAAAAAAAGAGAATGAAATGGATTCTACCTGTAGCATGCAGAATGGGAGGGATGAGGGTGCAACAGCCCCAGGTATCCATATAAGGAGGCAATCCAATCAAAGAGTGAAATAAATTAGTCTTTCTTCTCACTTTTCTCATTAACCCCACTGTTTAAGTATTAGGGGCATACAATCAAGGAGTTGGCTCTGAGCATCACTAAACATCACCAAACCTGGATTCTATCCTGTGTACATCACACAGCATGACTATATGTAAACATCTGAACTGTTGGAATTAAAGAATGTGTTCTAACAGAGGACAAAAGTTTAACATTTAAGGCACAATGATTGTGCCAAGGACACAATCCAAAAGCTGAGTAGAGTATTGAGAGACAGGAAAATTTTGTTGGAAACAAAGAAAAGAGTACTGAACTGTTACATGATATCTGTCTTCCTATTTAGCAATGAATTCGGGACAATCTCCTCAAAGATGACTGAAACACTCAAAGCTGCGGAAATGTGGTCCTACAGAAGGATGCTATGGACTGAACATTTCAGCAATAGAAAGTTTAATAGAAAATGACAACCAAAAGCAAATTTATATTTAACATCAAGAAAAGACAGGTGAAGTTTGTGGGACATGTAATGAGGAAGGAGGTTTGGAGAATCTGATACTCACAGGACAGATAGAGGAAAAGCGAGAAAAGAGAAAACAGCATGTGACATACTTGATGGGCTTTAAGCAAATGGATGGTAGAACAGGGATTGAGAGAAATAACAAAACAAAAGGTATTAAGAGCTACAACGGGCAAGAATATATGGAGGGCTTTGATCGTCTACTTCCTGAAGGGGCATGGAACACAGAAGAATGAAAGAAAGAAGCTCAACTGAACATTTGCCATAGAAATAAAGTAGAGTGATTGGCTTGAAATGTTTTAATGGTCATTTTTCTTTTCTTGTATACTAATACTAGCAGTATAGCCTGACATTGCTCGGGTGTAATGAAAGCTTTAAAACTAAACCATGGTCCTGGAGCTCAGACTCTTTGGACGTTGACACAAAAGCAATAGTTGTTTCCAGTTAAAGTGAAACCACAGACCAAAAGAAAAATGAATGGATGTAAGTCAAATTTTGATTTCCTGGTATCAATATCAAATAAGATTTTTTGTTGTAAACTGAATTTTGAAGGCTAAATAAGTCCTCTGAGTAAATGGTATCATGGCTGAGACTAAGAACTTCAATTATACTTACTTAGAGCCAAAACCGAAGCAAAAACTAAAATAAAAGGGCTGAAAAAATACAGACATACAGGCAGATAAACAGACACACACACAAACATCTTGCCTTATATATATATATATATATTATCGATTTGAAACTTCTGAATATCGTTTCTTATGTCTTTGTCTATAAGTGTATCAAATTTGATTAAAATCGGACCACTCCTTATATAACCTGATTTTTTCGATTATCGATATTTATTGGGGGTACCTCGACACAAAACCTAGCTAAGAACACTTGCAGATGCTTATAGTACAACTGTGTCAATTTTCAAGAAAATCGGTTCAGCCGTTTCGGAGTCTATAGATAACGGATACACACACAGACAAAGTTTCATTTATAAATAAGTTTAGATAGATCATTTCTATTTTATTCATAATTTATTATTATTTATATAATGTTCTGATAGCATTCACTGGATTTTCACACAAGTTTTATCTGGTGGCTGTTAATGAGTATCAAGTGACAGCAAGTCTCATTATTTCAGTACACTCCTCAGTATTCTTGCTGGTTTTAGTAAATCTCCTCAGGTTTTTAATTCTCTTAATCTTTTTCTTAAATCTCTTTCAGGCACTCCTGCAATGATGGGTACACTAGTCCTGTACATTCATATACAATTAGGCTTTGCTTTATCATGGTGTCTTATAGCTTAATTAGTAGGGCACACTTTGAGTAAAGGGGTCATTTCTTTGATGGAAAAAAGGGACACAAGGTTTGATTTGTGTTGGGAGGTATATCTTTTGTTAGTAAGGATTTCCTTCTCTCTCTCTTTCTCTCTCTCTGTCTCGTTTGCTATTTCTCTCTTTATTTATCTATTTCTCTTTCTCTTTCTTCATCTTCTTTCTTCATCTTCTTTCTCTTTCTTCATCTTCTTTCCTTCTTTCCATTATGTTTTTTTTTACCCTCCTCTATATTTCTTTATTATTCTCACTTTTTTTTTCATTCAATTGGATTCTCTTTCTCTTTCTTCATCTTCTTTCTTCATCTTCTTTCTCTTTCTTCATCTTCTTTCCTTCTTTCCATTATGTTTTTTTTTTACCTTCCTCTATATTTCTTTATTATTCTCACTTTTTTTTTTCATTCAATTGGATTCTCTTTCTTCATCTTCTTTCTTCATCTTCTTTCTCTTTCTTCATCTTCTTTCCTTCTTTCCATTATGTTTTTTTTTACCCTCCTCTATATTTCTTTATTATTCTCACTTTTTTTTTCATTCAATTGGATTCTCTTTCTCTTTCTTCATCTTCTTTCTCTTTCTTCATCTTCTTTCCTTCTTTCCATTATGTTTTTTTTACCCTCCTCTATATTTTTTTATTATTCTCACTTTTTTTTCATTCAATTGGATTCTCTTTCTCTTTCTTCATCTTCTTTCTTCATCTTCTTTCTCTTTCTTCATCTTCTTTCCTTCTTTCCATTATGTTTTTTTTTTTTACCCTCCTCTATATTTCTTTATTATTCTCAATTTTTTTTTTTTCATTCAATTGGATTCTCTTTCTCTTTCTGTAGATCCCTCATTCTTTGGTAAATGTTTGTTTTCGATGCCGACGGCTTTTCCCCCTTCAAATTTCTCCAAAATAGCAATATTTCTGTGCAAATGTATATGCTGAACTCAAATCAACACTTAGTAATTGGAGTAGATAGACTAAACTATCGCCCGGTTCACACTCCACCCATGTCTATTGAACAGGTGAAGAGGCTCATCCCTTGTTTCCTGTTTAGGATGTGGTTTCCGGCTTTCTCTTTTCCAATCTTTTCACTCTTACATAGCCCCCTGCACATCAGTGGTGTTACCGCCTTGCTCAGGGTGATATGATTTTAAAAAAAAGTTATTGAAGAAACTTACCTTTTTTGCTTTGAAAGTCCATAAAAAAAAACGAACTATATCTTGCACCTTTTCTCTCCTGTAACTCTCACAAAGTCATGTAATTAACTGCAGAATGACGTTCTACATAGGCAGAATTTTCTGTCGAATTTTGATTGTTTTTCTTCCTTTACTGAAATTTCTGATGATGTACTTCCTCTTATGAAAGTAACAAGCGTAGAAATACAATAGTGCATTATTTTATGTACATCGCCGGAAGTATCAGTAAATGAAGAATATCAAGGAAAAATCTGCCAAAATTCCTTGCATTAAGCAGTACGTCATTCTGCAGTTAATTACAAGACTTTGTGAGAGTTACGAGAGAGAAAAAGTGCAAGATATAGTTCGTTTTTTTATGGACATTTAGATAAAAAAAGGTAAGTTTCTTCAATAACTAACAGTTGATTTGGGTTCAGCATATACATTTGCACAGAGATAATGTTATTTTGGATAAATTTGAAGGGGAAAAGCGTCAGGACTTGTAACAAAATTTTACCCATTCTTTTCTTTAACCCTTATTCTCTATTTTTCTTCCCTTTCATTTTTTTACTTTTCGTCTTTATCATATTTCATAATTTTCTTTCATTTTGTTTAGATATTTTTGGCATTATTTTTTCAGTCCCTTTTTATTTACTTTTACATAGTTCCTTTTATTTTTACTAAATTTTTCTTGTATATATAAATCACTCTCACACACACACACACATGCTTATATATATATTCCTCTTACTTTCAACATAGCATGATGACGGTGGTGACTTTTGTCTTGCAACAATCCACTAGGACTTTTCTACTCTGCACTTTATTTTTTGTTGCCTCCCGTTACCGACAGCTATATTCGATATCCATCTTTTCCGTCTTTTATCTGACACTCCACAGGATTCTTCTATTGACTTGGCTTTCTTGTAGAAAAATGTCTGCAGGAAACTTATACTTTTGCTTCTTTGCAGACATCATTCCTCAAGCTGAACTGCCTTGCGTTTAGTTACAGATCAGATCCATCTTGGACTCACAAGGAATTTGACATTTTTGCATTTATCTGATTTCCTTGGTTCCTTCCTGTCAACAGCCATTCTTTAACATTTGTGGATTTATTTGGAATTTTGTTGTTTTTTTTTTGTTTTTTTTTTCTTATATAACTTTTTTACCAGTGATTGTTTTACTACAGTGTTTCCCAATCTTTTTCTGTCTGCCACACCTCTGGCTCCAAGGCCACACCTTTCATGACTCCACCCAGTACACATATGTAAACACATTTTGCCTTGTGTTAGATATAGCTAAACTTAGGTTAAAATGCCATATCACAGATTATTTTACTGTCAATTGCCACGCATTCTTGGGAAAGTTAGTGAAAAAGTTTCCAATCGCTTTTTCAATGATTTTAGAATTCAGAATTTTGCTTCTTTTAGATTGGTTTCCACTGAAGGCAAGAGAGTCTAATCTATTCTACTATTTAAAAAGAAACATTGGATGAATCCAATGTGGTCTTACAGAAGGATGCTATGGATTGAACATGTCAGCAATAAGAAAGTTTAATAGAAAATGAAAACAAAAAGCAAATTTATACTTAACATCAAGAAAAGACAGGTGAAGTTTGTGGGACATGTAATGAGGAAAGGGGCTTGGAGAATCTGATACTCACAGGACAGAAAGAGGAAAAGCAAGAAAAGAGAAAACAGCATGTGATATACTTGATGGGCTTAAGCAAATGGATGGTAGAACAGGGATTGGGTATTTCAAAAGGGAATGCACCAACCACAAACTGGAATTTGAACTCGGCACACTGATTCCACTTTCTGAGTCAATGATTCTTACACTATGTAAACATACATTACAAATTAAAAAAACACTAATCTAATAATGTAAGCAAAGAAATGCATTTGGCTTTTCTATGATATTATTCGATGAGTTGTTGCCAGACAAACTTCCATGGCTATATCACGTTACCTACAAACTTAGAGGATTGGCCACTGTAGATATCAATTGCTTGATTTTGTGTGTCAGGGGTTCTGTCCCAATAACATCAACAAGATGCAAACAAATGTTCAGGCTTTTAACTTTGAATGGTAAAATGAAATAAAATAATCTTTTTGTGTATAATTCTCTTAATTAATTTAGTTCTTTTTAAAATAAAGAAGGATCTGCAATGTAATCAATCCTGACTTAGTATCTTAAGTCCAGTCACTTTATCACCAAAGTGACATGACCTTTCTTTGTCTTTTTTGCAAATATTTTTATGGAAACTACTGTGATAAGTCCTGACCATGTGAATTTAAGTGTTCTACTAGATTGGCATCTAGGTCCCACCCTTTTACCATTGAAATAGTTAAATGTAACTGCTATTTCTACTTCAACAGTTTCTTTTCTCGCACTTCCCAGCTCTGGAAATTTACTTCAATCTCTAAAAATTTAATTGCAACATCAATTGATATCTTCTCTCTTCTTGAATCCCATTCATCTTTCATCCTTTCTTCAATACCATCTTTACTCAGTCTTTTTATTTCACTGTAACCCCTTGCCCCCTCATCGTGGTTCCACCTTGGTTGGGATGAAATTATCATAATAATTTTGTAAAAAAACAAACAAATTATTGCTTGGTTCTGTTTTCTGCTACCCCTATTTCTACCCACCCACAAAATCCCCATCACTGCTCTCATCTTGAATCTTTCCACCACCATTAGGTGTTACTACTCAATTTACAAATCCCAATTTTATAGTTAGATTTTAAGTTGAAAAACATCATAGATTTCAATATCATACAAGACTTTTGATCCTCCGAAAATCATCAATGAACCACAGATTTTTTAATGAAACATTGTCAAGCCATATATTGTAATAGTTTTTTCTTTCTTTTTTAATCGTGTCACCCCAAGCCAGGCATTTTACTGCCACTGTTGAGCAGGGGGTTACATAGGAGGTAAGTTATGAGAAAGAATGACAGGTTACAGGGGGTGTCAGGAAGAGGGTAAAAGAATGATGAGAATACTGATGAGAGTGGATGAAGAAAGGAGCATGAGAGAGAGAGAGAGAGAGAGAGAGAGAGAGAGGATGCAAGTTAGTGAGATAGGAGATGACTATTGACATTTGAATTCTTGAAGATTGTAACTGTCAGGAAAGCAAGTAAACGAAGGTGAATTCCACAGGCAAGAAGTGCAAAAGAAAAAGCTGCTGGAGTAGAATTTGTGTTTACAATTTATTGGTTTCACAGTAAAAGGGTGGTACCTAGTTGCTAATCTTGTGGCTTGAGCAAATTCATCTATGGGGGTGGGGGTACCAGTGAGCTAAGTTCATCTGAGCAGAAGCCATAAAAGTATTTGTTGAAGAGACATAGGAAAGTAACATGGCGCTGGTGAGAAAGTGACTGTCTCCAAGCTGCCAAGTCGGAATCGATCACATTACAGATTCTTCGTTGGATTTTGTCAAGGACCCCTAGGTGGATAGCAAGAGCACCTGACCAGATATGGCAGCAGTATTCAATGCACAGGTGGATGGTAGATTTGTATATGTGCAGGATTGTTTCAGACGGGAAAAACTTTCTGACCCTGCACAGAGAACAGATCTTCTTAGCAGCGGATTTAGCTATGGATTCTATGTAGTCATTCCACTTGAGGTCTGTAATGAATATTAGAAATTTTATAAGGAACAGACATAAATAATTAGGTATCTTTATAAAGTCCAACCACTTTAATCTGGCACTCTTTATTCGTATTTTTTTAATTTGGCTTTTATTTGGAGCCTATCGTCAGCCTATATAAGAACACAACCAAAGCACACACAAAAGTTCTCACAGCAATCACACATTAGAGAAAAACACAAATATTAAGTATTTATTTGGTTGAGCTATCTCTGACATTCCTGAATCTATCACACCAGCCATCATGGCTATGCATCAAGGTTGGAATATCATATGGGTAGCATTCTGTGTCATTATATATCTGGTCAATGTAGGTGGTTGCTGGACAGATAACCTGTCTTGGGCTATGGTTAGGTGTCCAGAGCAGTAGATCACTCACATGTTTTTGTTTTGCTCCATAACTATTCAACAAATATTTTCATGGCTTCTGCTCTGATGAACTTAAGTCACTTGTGCCCCCACCACAAGAATTTATTCATGCAATCAGATTGGCAATAAGGTTCCACTCATTTACAGTTAGATCAATCAAATGCAGCCGACAATTCTACTCCAGAAGCTTCTTTTCTCACATTTTCCACCTGTGGAACTCCCTTCTATACACTTGCTTTCCTGACGGCTACAACCCCTAGGAAATTAAATGCAATGTCAATACCCATCTCTTATCCACTTGACTCTGGTTCTTTCTACATCACTTTGTATATCTTGTTCTTTTCCTTTCTCTCTACTTTCACAACTGTCTTCACACCTGTGTTTCCATCCTTCTCCTGCCCTTTCTCTGACCCCCCCCATAACTGGTCTGTCTTTCTCCTCTTGTCTAAACTTTTACTCTTATGTAGCCCCCTGTGCATCAATGGCAGTACTGTCTTGTAGAAATGGGATGGGTTTATAGAGCTGTGTTTTAGTTGGATGCTGTCTCCAAGAGATTTTAAGTATAGCTCTCAATATTCAAGTTTAGTTTTCATCTAGGGTTTTAGTTAATGTCCAGGCAGTGGTACTAGACATTAACACCACCGCTACAGTAGCATGAAAGAATCTCTGTTTGAAATTGTCTGGTAGATTTCTAAATTACATTCAAAGTATTCAATTCACATCCTTTTAAGTAGAATTTATTTTGCTTCCTCGGTATGTAAAAGATTTGACAGATTCTAGTGATTCCCCTGATACAGTTTGTATTGAGCCTTGCTGATTGAAGCCTATTAATTTACTTTTAATTAATTTTTTTTTTTAATTATTATTTATTGACAGCATTTTCTCAATGATCTAGGAGAACTGTGGCAGTGGTAATGGTGTCTGCAGTGATAGCTAAGGTCATTTGCATAGACAATATCTGTCAACTTTTTCTCAGCATATCGATTTGGTACACTATTTATTTTATTCAGACTAATGTCTTCATCTTTGTTGCCATTTTTAAGACGTTTCGGCCGTTGTATGTTCCAGCCTTCTTCAGGTGCTAGGAATTTGAAACCAAACCCTTTGTAATGATCACTGGAGTACATCATTCTCATTTCCTGTGTGAAGCCACTTCTGGTTGTCTCCTCAAGGACACATGGCCCAGTAGATGTAGGCATTGGTTTAGTTCCAGTGACTTGAACCAAAGAGTTGTGAGTTCAATACAAGGCTACAGCAGTGGTGAAGGAATAACGTAAAGAGTCAGGTTAAAGGAAGATAATTCATAACTACCAGAAGTGGCTTCACACAAAGAATGAGAATGATATACCCCAGTAATCATAATAAAGGTTTGGGGAGAAGGCCAGAGTGTACAACGGCTAAAACTTTGTAAAAATTGCAATGAAGATAAGGAAAATAGTCCGAATAATGTAAATAGTGTAAATACTACCTCATCTCAGAAGACAGATCAATTTGGTGATGATGTTTGTCAAGGGAAGTTCTCAGTAGTTAGTCAAGAGTAATAACAGAGAAATGGTGCAAGGAATCCCTGCTTTGATGTCAAAGTGCTTCCATCCTCAGATGTAACCAAAGATTTGGTATTTTTGTATAGTATCATTATGGTAGCTACTGTTTCAATTGGAATTCCATATACCAGAAGGATCTTCTATATTTTCCACAGATGTGCTGAACTGAAGTCTTTAGAGAAATTTATATAAAGTAAAGCAGCCTGTATATTCTTTCCACTGATACCTTCAATAATCTGACAAAGAGTCAGGATGTGTCCATTGATTGATCTATTTTTTCTAAAACCATTTTTATTTTTTCAGAGCACTGAAATTTTTGTTGATAAACATTGTAATTGTATGCTGATTAACAATCCTTTTTAATTGATTAATCAAACACTAATTAGTTACTTGATTGTTTTCTAAGTTTTCTTTCTCCTTTATCAAGTGAAGATTTGTTACTTTTCTATGAATTTGAACTTGCTGGTGATGTAATGGCGAGTAACTCAAAAGATCTCAGCAAGTTAAATTCTGGTCAAGACTATTATGTACACTTTCACCCAAATATCCTTGGATGTCCTTTGTGGTGCAGTGGATATCGACTCGCAATGACAAATCAGGGTGCCAAGCTTGAATTCCAGTTGAATTCCTTGCATTCACTTACATGCAAATACCCTTGGGAATGGTATTAATCTGTCTCTTCCCTCCAGTTATGAGTTAAATAACAGGACAGATTAGGTTCTATAGCCTTGGCTGGAAACCAGTCTAGTGCAGAAAGCAATGGCAACCTACTGTGGGATAATCTTCTGCCCAGTCAGTCATGTCTCTTTTGAGACATGATTGCCCAAAGCATGTATCACATATGGCACTTGACTGACTGACCGAATATGTAAAAGTGTTTTTAATTTTCAGAAAAGGTTTTCAGATTATCAAAAGAATATATTACGGCTACAATCTCCAGGAGTTTAAATGTAAGGTCAATACACACCTCCTAACACACTAGCCTGCTTCCATTCTATCAAGCACTCTTCCCATCTGCCCGACACTCATCCTCGCTATCCTTACTCATCTATCACCTTTCTCCTGACATTCCCTATGTCTATCCACTCCTTCTCTTTACCTTCCCCTATGTAGCCCCATGTGCAATAGTGGCAGTGGAATGCCTTGCTTGGGGTGAGATGATTAAAAAAAAACAAAAAAAAAAACATCTTTTTAACTTTTTCAGCATAACACTTTTCACAATTCTTATATATATATATATATATATATATATATATATATATATATAATATTGTCCAAATAAGATAAGGCAAAAGCATTTTTATTATTTTCACTGGTTCAAGTCCAACTATAAGAAACTAAACATTGTACTCATTCTTGATGGCTTCACATTTACTCAGTTAAATACAAAAATCTACAGAACAAAGAGAAAAATCCACAGATAATTCAACACCACTGTGTGTATCGCGTGTAGCACTTAACTGATCCTTGGAAAAATTATGAATCCATCTCCCTCTTCCCCAGCTAGGGATTACAAGTTAGGTCAACTGAACTCTCTTGTCGATCTAGATGAAAGACAACTCTGAATTCAAAACTAAAACATTTTTGTGTGCTAATTAAATGAGGAGTAAACCTCTGTTGTAGTTAGAGTGAAACAGACTGTGAGAAAGACAATAGCAAACTTCTATTCTAATCAACTTTCCTTTTTCTGTCGACTGTATTTTTAAATCTTAATTTAAACCATAGTAAACTGACAATTCTCTAGTTAGCAGAGAACCACTCCACAACTGGAAATTGGTTATATTGCCCTCGTAAGGCACATACAATATGTTATAAACACACATATGGACCCACGAGAGAACAAACAAAATAATAAGATACTACTTGTGAGATGGAAAGAAAAGAAGACAAGATAATTTTTTTGTATTGCTGATATAGAGGAACAAGGGAAAATCTCTTCATGGGTGAAGGAAGCAACCTGGAGTGTAAGGAAAGTTGGTAAGGTCTGGAGTTAATGCATGTATTGGGCCAGTTTTTCTTATTTTTTTTTTTTAATCATTTCACCCCAAGCAAAGCATTCCACTGCCACTATTGCACAAGGGGTTACATAGGGGAAGTTGATGAGAAAGAGTTGCTAGATATAGGAAATATCAGAAGGTGGGTGATAGACAGGTAGGGATACTGAGGATGAGGGTTGGGTACATGGGAAGAGTGTTTAAGAGAATAGATGTGAGTTAGTGTGTTAGGAGGTGTCTATTGACCTTACGTTAGGAGGTGTCTATTGACCTAGAGATTGTAGCTGTTGGGGAAGCAAGCATGTGGAAGGGAATTCCATAGGTGGGAAGTGCGAGAAAAGAAGCTGTTGGAGTAGAAATTGCGGTTACATTTTATTGGTTTCACTGTAAAAAGGTGGGACCTAGTTGCTAATCAAGTATCTCATGCAAATTTGTACCTAGGGATCTAAGTTTATCGGAGCAGAAGCCATGAAAGTATTTGTAGAAGAGGCACAGGGAAACCACGTCACGCCAGTGAGAGAGTGACTGCAGCTGGTCTGCCAAGTCGGTATCAATCACATGACAGACTCACCATTGTATTTTGTCAAGAACCCCAAGGAGAACAGCAGGGGCACCCGACCAGATGTCGCAGCAGTATTCAATGCACCGGCGGATGATAGATTTATATATGTGCAGGATAGATTCAGACGGAAAAAAACTTCCAGGCCCTGCACAGAGAACTGACTTTCATAGCAGCGGCTTTAGCAATGGATTCGATATAGTCATTCCACTTAAAGTCTGCTGAGAGTGTGAGGCCAAGGAGGCATAGTGTTTTACTCTCTGGGAGGCATGCCTGTTCCATGCTAATGGGAGGTAGATGCGATTGTCTATGATTGTTAATTGATAGCAGCTTCGTTTTGGAAGCATTAAAATTTACGAGTCATTTCTTACCCCAGTCCACTACAGATCAGAAGTCCTTTTGTAGGTCGGCAGGGAGGTTTGCTTTGTTACCCACACCAGATATTTGATCAAGGCAAGAGTAAACTGTGGTGTCATTGGTGTACATACCTACTTGGGATCTTATGACATCGGAGAGATCATTAATGTAGATCAGAAATAGCGTAGGACCTAGGATAAAGCCTTGAGGGACACCAGCGTTCGTATGGTAGTTCTGGGAGGCATGTTCGTTTAATACCATCTTCAATGTGTGGTTAGAGAGGAAAAACTGGATTAGGTCAAACAAATGTCCAATTATACCATAGCTCCACAGTTTGCATAGAAGGCCAGAATGCCAGACTCTGTCGAATAGTTTAGAGATATCCAATGCAATGGCTCGGGCTTTGCCATTCTTGTCGAGAGCCTGGTATATGTACTCAGTGATGGTTGTTAGCATATCAGCAGTAGACCTGAAGCAGAAACCATACTGTTTGTCTAAAAGGAGCCTGTGGGCTGTGAGAAGCTGAACCACCTTGGCGTTGATAATGGCTTCGAACACTTTGCCAAAGATCGGAAGAAGGCTGATAGGGTGGTAATTTGTGGGATCCGAGAGTTCTCCAGTGTCCTTAAATGTAGGAACTAGAGAGGAAGACTTCCAACAGGCAGGAAAGCAGGAAGCAGATAGGCAGAAGTTGTAGAGCTTAGAAAGGACAGAGGAGAGTTCAGGGGCACATTTCTTCAAGACTATGATTGGGATTCCGTCCCCTCCACTCGCTTTGTGAGGGTCAAGTTTTAAGATTATGTTAGAAACCAGCGAGGGTGTAATGTGGATGTCATTCAGTTGAGCCTCAGTTCTAGGTGGGAAGTCGAGTGTAGAAACTCCAGACAAATTCAGTCTTGAATTGTGATTGCTGAGTGTTGTGAGTCATGTTCTTAAAAGCAGACAAAGTGGATCATGACTCAGCATTTTTTGTCATGCTTTTGGTTGTAGTGGCAGTGTTCATGATTCACTGATTTTATATTTTATTTTGATTTTTTTTTAGAGGATTTGTTTTGGATGACAGATGTGGTGCTCAAAGCCTCTGCATAGAGAACAACTTTTTATTTTTATTTTTGTTTTTATACCATTCACTTCCTGTCAATAGGTTTTGGTGTGGAGGAAATCAGAAATAGATCTCATTTGAAGCAGATTATAAAATATATGGCCATTGAAAATATTATGGGGTTCACAACTGTGGTGAAAGGTTGCACATGCTATGTACTTGACAAAGGTCAAATTAATTTTTAGTTCCTTTATGTCAAACAAAGTAGGTCCATTTTCATTTATTTCTTTTGAGTCAGTCAGTTAAGTGTCATATGTCATACATGCTTGGGTGATCAAGTCTCAAAAGAGACTTGACTGAATGGGCAAAAGATTTCCCTGCAGTAGATTCTATTACTTTCTGCAGTTGACTGGCTGCCAGCAAAGGTTACAGAACCCAATTTGTCTTGCTACTTAAACTATAGCTAGAGAGAGAAGTGGCTAATTAATACCTTTCCCAAGGGTATTTGCGCATAATTGAATGCGATGAATTTGATTGGAATTCGAAGTCAGCCCTCTGTTTTCTCGTTCTAAGCCGGTATCCACTGCACCACAATGCATATCATCTTTTGAGTACTTGTTTTTATTTTTCTATGATTCATAAATTTTTATTTTTCTAAGATTCATTTAGTATTCTAATTATATTTTATTTTATAATAAGATGATAACATAAAACTATTTTTTTATAAAAAAAACTATGATTCAGGTCTATCCACATCATATATAAAAGTTCATTTTAATATTTCTTTTGTGTCTGAATATTTTAGCAGCTACAGTTAGTCATGCAATTCTTTTTATGAAAGAGTATTAGAAATTAAGTGAATGGTTTTATATTTAGAGCCTGTCGTTACCAATAGATCTAATGTTGAACAACTTGGCAAAACTAATGCATTCCACTTTGCCATAATTTGTAGAAAAAATAACAAATAACTCAAATGTTTATTCTGCAAATGGGAATGCAATTTTAGATGAAATAAGAACGACTTTCTTGGCCTTTTTCTGGTAAATTCTTTTTTTATTAATTTTATGTTGTAGAGTATTGCTTTTTATGACTTATTCAACAAATGCATGTCTGTCTGCATAAAGAAATTGAGTCATGTTTGTTGCGCAAAATTTCTATGATGCAAAACCATATCTGTGTTCTGTTTATATTATTACATTATGTTTATGTTTTTATTTTTTACCTCAGCATTAAAGCAGAGGTATTGCAATCAATCCCATTTGTCTGTTTGTTTGTCTGTCTGTCATATAGACAAGATATCTCAAGACCCGCTGGATGGATTTAGATTAAACTTTCAGGGATGACAGGTCTCAAGACTTACATGAACTAATTAGATTTTGGGTTCGATTCACTATGGGATAAAGTTACTGGGTTATTTTTTCAGTTTTATTGATAAAATTTATTTTTTATCTTTCAAATGCAAAATACTGAATTATCTCCTGTAGATCATTTTAAATATTTAATTACCTCCCCTGTTTCATTTTAATGGCGCATTTAATTTTGAGAGTGACTGAGTTCCTTTTTCATATTTCCACTCTTGAGAGTGGTCAAGTTTATTGCAGTTATTTTTTCTTATGTTAATAATCATCTCCTGCTAATTGCTGAGATGATGTCGACATAGTTTTTCCTGAGATCTATGGTCTTTGGCTGCCATTTCGATTTTAATCCTATTCTTATTTTCATCCACTTATCTATATTTTTATTAATTTATAATCCATATTTTATTAATTTATAATCCATATTTTATTAATTTATAATCCATATTTTATTAATTTATAATCCATATTTTATTAATTTATAATCCATATCTATATTCATATTTGTATTATATAGTGATGATCCACGTATACTGTCTTAATATGTATAGGAAAGAATATTAATAAAAAGTTTTGAATTTAAAAATGTACTTTTTTTGGACAGTATTTGTTTATTTTTATTATTGTATTTTATATTTCAGACCACCCTCGGTCCTTCATCAGAAACGAGTGATTTTTAAATTTGAATTAGAAACGTATTTCACGATAGCGTCCGAATATTTTTTTTGTGTTTACATCACGTGGTGTGTTTGTTCACAACATGCGGCATGTCCGTAGAAAAATCATTCGTTTCTGATGAAGGACCGAGAGTGGTTTGAAATATAAAATACAATAATAAAAATAAACAAATACTGTCCAAAAAAAGTACATTTTTAAATTCAAAACTTTTTATTAATATTCTTTCCTATACATATTTGTATTATGGTATTTTTATGGATTTATAAGTTGATATTTTTATTTATTTATATATTATTTATTCGTTTATTTGTACATTTTTTATTTTTTATTTACTATTATATTTTCATTTATTTATTTTTTATTTAGATATTTTTATATATTTATATTTTTATTCATTTATTTATATATTTATTTATTTTCAAATATTATTTATATTTCTAATGGTATTTTTAATTTTTTACATTTTATTTTCATTTATATTTTTTTTATTATATTTTTATTTGTTTAAGGCCATTTCTTCTTATCTGTCTGCCTATATATTTGTGTTTGGTAATGTTAATGGCCACTATGCCAAGTGGCTGGAAAACTCTGTCACCGATCTTGCTGGTGTCCACACTATTAATTTTTCAATCACTCAGTCCCTTACACAAGTGGTGAATTTCCCCACACATTTCTCGAATAACTGCTAGACATCTGCTTCACTTCCATTCCTGACTCTGGCAATGGCAAGCAAACTCTGACCATGTGGTGGTTTCTGTTAACATCTCTTTCCACTCCCACTCCACCCAAGAAATTCAGACCAGCAGAATATCCTATTGCTACCAAAGAGCAGGCTGGAACTTGTTCCATGATTTCCTGTGTAACATCCCTTGGAACAATATTTTTAGTGTTCCCATTGAAGACTGTGTATCCGAGGTCTCCTCTTGGGTTAAGGTTGGCATCGAAGCTTTCATCCCAGCCAGGAAGTTGTGGCTTAAATCCTATTTGTCTCTCTGGTTCTTGGCTGCCATTGTCCACCGGAATCCCTTCGTTCAGCTTTATAGAAGCTATGCGGCGGACCATAACAGGCGCATTTTTGCCTCTGCTCATAATGAGTGCAAAAAGATACTTAATGAAGCTAAGATTTTGTTTGCTGCTGGAATGAAACAGCACATAGCATCCCGTAAGTTTGGCTCCAAAGACTACTGGTGACTCTGTAAAAGTGTGCTCAACAACAGTAAACCCTCAATACCCCCTCTAATCAATGAATTTGAAGTCCTCACTTCTTCAGCAAACAAGGCTGAGTACTTTGCTTGCAGATTCTCCACCAATTCAACACTGGTTTCACCTGGAGCATCTACACCCGACTTCCCACCTAGAACTGAGGCTCAACTTAATGACATCCACATTAAACCCTCGCTGGTTTCTAACATAATCTTAAAACTTGACCCTCACAAAGTGAGTGGAGGGGACGGAATCCCAATCATAGTCTTGAAGAAATGTGCCCCTGAACTCTCCTCTGTCCTTTCTAAGCTCTACAACTTCTGCCTATCTGCTTCCTGCTTTCCTGCCTGTTGGAAGTCTTCCTCTCTAGTTCCTATATTCAAGGACACTGGAGAACCCTCAGACACCACTAATTACCACCCTATCAGACTCCTACTGATTTTGGACAAAGTGTTCAAAGCTATTATCAGTGCCAAGGTGGTTCAGCATCTCACAGCCCACAGACTCTTTTTTTTCTTTTTTTTTAAAAAAACTGTTTCCTGATCACTACAATTTTTTCAAGTTTAGGGTTAATTTTTATCAACCTTATGTATTCTCTTATTTTTTTAATTTTTTATAATCGTGTCACCCCAAGCAAGGAATTTTACTGCCACTGTTGTGCAGGGGGTTACATCAAAGGAACATTATGAGAAGTGAGAGGTTGCAGGGTGTGTCAGGAAGAGAGTAGGAGAGGGAAGAGATTACTGATGAGAGTGGGGTAGATGAGGAGGAATGTTATGAGGAGTGAGAAGTTGCAAGGGATGTCAGGAAGAGAGTAGAAGAGGGAAGAGAGTACTGATGAGAGTGGGGTAGATGTAGAAAAGCATGAGAGAGAGGATGTAAGTTAGTGAGACAGGACTATTGACTTTACATTTAAATTCTTGGAGATTGTAACTGTCAGGAAAGAAAGTAAATGGAAGAGAATTCCACAGGCAGGAAGTGCAAGAAAAGAAGATGCTGGAGTAGAATTTGCATTTACAATTTATTGGTTTCACAGTAGAAGGGTGGGACCTAGTTGCTTATCTTGTGGCTCAAGGAAATTTGTATATAAGGGGTACCAGTGAGCTAAGTTCATCAGAGCAGAAGCCGTGAAAGTATGTGTAGAAGAGACACAGGGAAGCCACACTGCATTGGTGAGAAAGCGACTGTATCTTAGCTGCCAAGTCAGGATTGATCACATTACAGATTATTTTGGTGGATTTGGTCGAGGACACCTAAGTGGATAGCAGGATCACCGGACCAGATATGGCAGCAATACTCAATGCATGGGCGGATGGTAGACTTGTATATGTGCAGGATTGTTTGGGATGGAAAAAACTTCCTGGCCCTGCACAAAGAACCAACTTTCTTAGCAGCAGATTTAGCTATGGATTCTATATAGTAATTCCACTTGAGGTCTGGTGTGAGAGTTAATCTGAGGAGGTGCAGTGTTTCACTTTCAGGGAGAGAAGCCTGATCTATGTTAATGGATGGGAGGAACAATTGTCTGTGGTGGTTATGAGATAGTAGCTTCGTTTTGGAAGCATTAAAATTTATGAGCCATTTCTTACCCCAGTCCACCTCGGATTGGAGGTCCTTTTCAAGCTCAGCAGCAAGGTTTGCTTTTTCAACCTCTGTAGATGTTTGATCGAGACGAGAGTAAACCGTAGTGTCATCAGCATATATGCCCACTTGGGATCTTATTACATCAGGGAGATTGTTAATATAGATAAGAAAAAGCATAGGACCTAGAATAGAGCCTTGAGGGACACCCGCATTCATGTCATAGTATTGGGAGCCTGGTCCGTTCAATACCACCATCATTTTATGTTTTGAAAGGAAGGACTGGATTAGATCAAACAAGTGTCGTTATACCATAGGCCTGCAGTTTGCATAGAAGGCCAGCATGCCAGACTCTATCGAATGCTTTGGAGATGTCAAGGGCAACAGTTTGGGATTTGCCGTTTTTTGTCAAGGGCCTGGTGTATATACTCAGTGATGGTCGTGAGCATATCAGCAGTAGACCTGGTAAAGCGGAAGCCATACTGTTTGTCAGAGAAGAGTCTATGGACTGTGAGATGTTGTACCACCTCGGCATAGTTGATGGCTTCAAACACTTTGCCAAAGATTGGTAGGAGGCTGATAGGGTGATAGTTAGCAGAGTCAGAGGGTTCTCCAATATTTTTATATATAGGAACCACGGAGAAGGATTTCCAGCAGGCAGGAAAGCAGGAAGCAGAAAGGCAGAAGTTATAGAGTTTAGAGAGAACAGAGGAGAGTTCAGGAACACATTTCTTTAGAACAATGATGGCTATTCCATCACCACTGCTTGCCGTATGGGGGTCAAGCTTAGAAATTATTTTGGAGACCACTGAGAGTGTAATTAGTATGTCAGTCAGTTGGGCCTGGGTTCGGGGAGGGAAGTCGGGTTCAGATACTCTAGATGAGTCCAGTGTAGAGTTAGTGGAGAATCTGCAAGCGAAGCACTCAGCCTTGTCTCAAATTGACCTCAAATTCATTGATTAGAGCGGGAATTGATGTCCTGCTGCTGTTCAGTACGCTTTTACAGAGCTTCCAGTAGTCTTTGGAGCCAGACTTACGGGATGTTATGTGCTACTTCATTCTGGCGGAAAACATCAGCTTAGCTCCATTAAGTACCTTCTTGCATTCATTACGAGCCAAGGCAAAATGGCGCCTGTTATGATCTGAACCGTGACTCAGGTAAAGCTGAAAGAAGTGATTTCAGTGGGCGATGGCAGCTGAGCAGACAAGGGAGAACCAGGGGATGAGTGGGATTTAAGTCTCAACTTTCTGACAGGGATAAAAGCATCAATGCCAGCCTTAACCCAAGAGGAGACCCCAGCCACTCAGTCTTCAACATGAAGGCTAAATGCTTTATTCCAAGGGACGTCACTCAGGAAGTCACAGAACGAGTCCCAGTCGGCTCTTTGGTAGCAGTAAGATATTCTGCTGGTCTGAGGTTCTTGGGTGGGGTAGAGGTGGAAGGAGATATTGACGGAAACTAATGCATGGTCAGAGTTTCCAAAAGGGCAGAGTTGCTTGCCATTGCAAGAGTCAGGGGTGGAGGGAAAGCACAGATCTAGTAGTGAATCATGTCCATTAGAGTTATTACAGAAATGTGTGGGGAACTCCATCACCTGCGTAAGGAACTTCTCAGATAAACAGTATGGTTTCCGCTTCACCAGGTCTACTGCTGATATGCTAACGACCATCACTGAGTATGTATACCAATATACCAGGTTTTATTTTATGATTATATTTTCATTTATTTTATGTTTATATTTTAATTTACTTTATGTTTATATTTTCATTTATTTCATTTTTATTTTAATTTATTTAGTTTATGTTTATATTTTTATTTATTTTATGTTTATATTTTTATTTATTTATTTTATGCTTTTATTTTTATTTATTTTATATTTTTATTTTAATTTATTTATTCTATATCCATCTTTTCAATTATTTGTTCCTTATTACTATTTTTATTTTTGTTTTCATTTATTTACTTTTTATTTATATTTTTATTTATTTGCTATTTATTTATATTTTTGTTTATATTTTCAGTTATTATATTTTATTTATCTATTTGTTATTTTATTTAAATTTTTAGCCATTTTTCATTTATTTATAATTCTATTTATTTATGCATTTTCCAATGAATTCCAGTTGAATTTGTTGCATTCACTTACATGCTAATACCCCTGGGAAAGGTATTAATGTCATTTCACCCTCCAGCTATGAGTTAAATATCAGGACATGTTGGATTCTATAACCTATAGTTCAGGAAACCACTTCACTGTTAATAACAAGAAACAACATGGCAATAAACAATCAAATTATAAAACTTAACAATGTGAAGATGGTTCAGTCTAAGGGAATTAATTCCTTGCTCACTAAGAAGTGGTATGCACAACAGGTGTTACCTGACTGTCATCCAGCAACTGTTAGTATAAACAGCATAAAGGAGATAAAATGCCTTGGAGCTGATCCCTCACCCTGAAAAGGAGTGACATGAATGACAGCTATCACCAATCAATTATCCAGTGTTTGCATCAAACAAAAAATAACTCTTAGGACATGAAATGTCAGAATGTTGAACAACATTTGCCAGATGGAAAATGGAAATCAGTAGGTGAAACGGCAACGGCAATGTCTTTAGTGTATATGAAACTAGGTGACCAAACAATGGAGGTTTTGTAATTGACAAGAAAAGGATTATATATGCAAGCAGAGAGAAAATGAACAAGGAGTTAGACTGATATTGGATCAAGACATAAAGAAATGATTTTTGGGATACTGCCAGTTATCTAAAAGATTTGTTGTAGTTAAACTTTAAAAAAAAGTTGCATGTGTTACTAGAAGTATAGCCCAGCATTGCTCGGGTGTAATGAAAGGATTAAAACTAATTCATAATCCTGGAGCTCAGACTCTTTGGACGTTGGCATGAAAGACTAAAAAGCAATAGTTGTTTCCAGTTAAAGCAAAACTGTATGCTGAAAGAAAAATGAATGGATGTAAGTCAAATTTTGATTTCCTGGTATCAATATCAAATAAGATTTTTTCGTAGTAAACTGAATTTTAAAGGCTAAATAAGTCCTCTGAATAAATGTTATTATGGCTGAGACTAAGAACTACAATTATACCTACTTACAGCCAAACCCGAAGCAAAAACTAAAATAAAAGGGCTGAAAAAAATACAGACATACTGGCAGATAAACAGACACACACACAAACATCTTGCCTTTTATATATATATATATATATATATATTATCAATTTTCTGCACTATTGTAAGAACTGCAACCTTGAAACTTCTGAATATTGTTTCTTATGTCTTTGTCTATGAGTGTATCAAATTTGATTAAAATCGGACCACTCTTTCTATAACCCAATTTTTTTGATTATCAATTTTTGATATATATCGGGGGTACCTCAACACAAAACCTAGCTAAGAACACTCGCAGATGCTTATAGTACAACTGTGTTAATTTTCAAGAAAATCAGTTCAGCCGTTCCGGAGTCTATAGGTAATGGACACACACACACACACAGATACACACAGACAAAGTTCCATTTATAATAAAGTTATGTAATTTGCTTGAAGCATTGTGTAAAATAGGTATATGGTTATGTCTTGAAGGCTGTCACAATGCGTTGAGTAAAATAAAGGAAGGTGTTTGGGTATTACCTATTTATTAAACATTAATATTTTGAAATCAAAATCTCATCTTCAGAAGACAGCCAGCCAGGAATAGCCATTCTTTGAAAGGTCGAAAACACACTCGGACAGACAAAAGCTTCTCTGCCATTCTGAAGATGAGATTTTGATCTCGAAATATTAATGTTTAATAAATAGGTAATACCCAAACACTTCTTTACCTTCCTTTATTTTACTCAATGCATTGTGACAGCCTTCAAGACATAACCATATTCCATTTATAAATAAGTTTAGATAGTCATGTATGCACCGACAACACAAAGTACAGAAGAAGAAATTGAATCTTTCTACTTTATGCTAGACAATGCCAAAGCCCAGTGTAAATCACAAGAAATTATAATTATTTTGGGAGACCTGAATGCCAGATGATACAAAGAATGAGAAAGGGAAATAACTGGCAAGTTCAAACTAAGAAACCTCAACAAATATGGCGAGGAATTGGTCTGATGGTGGACAGTGAGTGACCAAGTAATAGCCAAAACCTGGTTCCAAGGACATTCAAGATGATTACCCACATGGAAAAGTCCAGGAAGAAAAACTGAAAACTAAATCAAGTACATATCTATCAACAAGAGATTCAAGAATGCAGTTGTTCACTGCAAAACCTGTACAAATTCCAACTGCAGAAGCAACAGCCTCCTTATTATATGAAAATTAAAAATTAAACTAGCGAAAACTGAAGAAGCCTAATACAGCATCCAAATTGCAATAAAAAAGACTCTTTTATGATCTGAACCTGCGGGAAAAATATACAGACAGTGAAAAATGAAAATAAGAGGGAAAAAATAAAAATGGAGACTTAAAATGGGACAAACTAAGAGAAGCTTTACTGACATCAGCAAATGACGTCATACAAAAGGAAAACAGACATAGAAGCTAAAACAAGTGAATCATAAATGAGATTCTCAATATGGTCCAAAAAAGGCAGAAAACAATGCCAAAATGTGGAACAGAATACAGGAAACTACACAAGGAAATAAGGAACAAATGCAAACAGGCTAAAGAAGAATGACTCAATGAAAAATGTGCAGAAATAGAAAGATATTTATAAATAAATGAGATATTCATAAAAAAAAAATAAGAGAACTGTTATGTCAACAATGAATAACTCAACAACAGAATCAGAATATAAGTTGTATTCAGCGGAAAGACGGTTAGTATGTACAGAAGTGATTAGTAATATTTACAATAGAAAGATACAAGAGTCCAATCCGTCGTAAGACGTGTGTATACGTGATTACTTCCAGTACGCCACCGGAAGTGTGACTAACTCTTCACTGACTCGCACTGACTCTTCAGTAACTCATTAGAGACTCTCAAGTGACTCTCTATGACTCCCTTGTAGAGAATCCACCATTGCTATATATAGCAATGGGAACAGTCCATTTGTAGTCAAATAGGAGCGGCGCCCTAACAAGAACTAATAAGACAAAAGATATGCTTCTCAAGAGATACATAAAATCCAAAGACAAAATACTTCATCAATGGGACAAATATATTGGAAATCTCTTCCACGACAAAAGAGAACAACTGGTAATATGCCGAAATACTAAGAGGTCAGAAATATAAAAACCAAAATGGAAACAGCACTGGCAAAACTGAAAAGAAACAAAGCAGCAAGACCAGACAGAAATTATAATACATATGCTAACAGCCTTAGACAAATTTAGCATAGACAAGAAATTGATAAATGAAATCCACAACAGTGGTGATATACAGGAAGACCTAAGCAGATCTATTTTTATAGTACTGCCTAAGAAACAAGGCGTAATCAAATGTGACTCCACTGAACAATCAGCTTAGTGAGCTACATAATAAAACTCATCTTCAAATTCTGATGAATAGAGTGTGCAATAGAAATCAGGACAGAGATAGGACAAGATCAGTGGGGGGTTTTCAAAGATACCAGGAAAAGGAACACAGTATTTATGCTCAGAATGTTATCAGAAGGAGAGATACAAATGCAGAAAAATATGTAACTGTGTTTTATAAACTACACAAACGCATCCGTCAAAGTACACCACAAAGATCTGTTAGAGCTGATCAGTAACCTTGACATATTCAGGAAAGACATTAGAATATTCAAGAATCTATATCGACAGCAAACTGCCTGCATATGGACAGGAAATGCAAATATAGAAATGGGTGTAAGACAAGGATGTGTCTTCTCACCAGATCTATTCAACCTATACAGCAAAGATGAATAAATCAAGGATGGGTATTGTGATACAGTGGATATTGGCTCAAAACGAAAAATTGGAGAGCCGAGTTTAAATTCCAGTTGAATTTGTTGCATTAACTTGTATCCAAAATAAAGTTAGTAAAGATATTGTTTTATTACCATCTAGCACGCACTACATCTTCTCCAATAATTCCATCTTGCTTTGGGTGGAATCATCATGCTGATTTTGTAAAAAAATAAAAAAATTATTGCTTGGTTCTGCCTCCTGCTACCCCTACTTCTACCCACCCACAAAACATCCATCAATGCCCTCATCCTGAATCTTTCCAACACCACCAGGTGTTACTACTCAATTTGCGAATCCCAGTTTTACAGTTAGATTTTAACTTGCAAAATATCATAGATTTTAATATCATACAAGACTTTTGATTTTCAAAGAAAACATCAATGAATCACTGATTGTTTAATTAAAGATTATAAAGCAATATATTTTAAAAATTACTTTAATGAATATTAGAAATTTATTAATACCAACAGACTTAAATTATTAGGTATCCTTATAAAGTTCAACCACCTTAATCTAGCACCCTTCATTTTTAATTTTTTTAGTTTAGGCTTTTATTTGGAGCTTATCTCCAGCCTATAAAATAATGCACCCAAGGCACACACAAAAGTACCCACAGCAACCACACATGAGAGAAAACACAAAAGTGCCAATAACCTGTGTGATTTCATACATTCAAAACAAAGCTAGTAACAATATTATTTCATTACCACCTAGCACACACTATATTGGCTTTAATCCTGAGGATTCGCCATACTCTCAAAGAGACTCCCTGCTATGAATGCCTATTTGGTCTAAAGCACACTCTAAACCTCAAATGGAATGTATATTATTTTTAATCACTTCACCCCAACCTAGGCGGGACCACTATTAGTGATCAGGGGTTACAGTGAGAGAAAAGACTGGGTACAAAGAATATTGATGAGAAGATAAAAGATGAATGGAATTCAAGATGATAGAAGATGGCATTTGATGTTGCATTTAAATTTTTAGAGATTATAGCTTTTCAGTGAAAGCAATGAACAGATAGGACTTCCACAGGCAGAAAGTACAAGAAAAGAAACTGTTGGAGTAGAAGTGCTGGTTACATTTAACTATTTCAATAGTAAAAGGATGGGAACTATATGCCAATCTAGTAGCACACTTAAATTCATGTGGTTGGTTTCATGAAGAAAAAGGCTTGTCAGAGCAGTTGCCATGAAAATATTTGTAGAAAAGACAGAGGAAAGCCATAGCATATCAGTGAGAAAGTGACTGAAGTCAAGATTCAAAGTTAAGATTGATTAAACTGCAAATCCTTCTTTGGATTTTGTCAAGAACTTTGAGATGAATAGCCGGAGCACCCAACCAGATAACACAATGGTATTCAATGCATGGATGAATGGTAGATTTATAAATATGCAAGACAGATTCTGATGGGAAAACCTTTCTGGCCCAAGAGAATGACCCAACCTTCCTAGCAGTAGATGCAGCTATAGATTTGATGTAGTCATTCCACTTGAGGTTAGTTGAAAAAGTAATGTCCAGTAGGTACAGTGTCTCCAGGAGACAAAAACTGTTATGCTGGTGGTGGACAGGTGGACAGGATAGAGGTTAAAGGAGTGCAGTTTTGTTTTGGAGGCATTCAAATTTAAAACCCATTTCCTGTTCTACTGGAAGAATGGTCAACTATTTAAATTACTCCTGGAAATTAACTCCTGCTGCCATGCTCTGTCTTTACAAGAGTCAAATCAGATCAAGAATAGAATATTTCTGCCATATCTGGGCTGATACTGCCCAATTCTACAGTCCAGCCTTAAGAGATTTCAAAAGTTATTATGCAGTCTTGCAAGTTGCAAATTATTCTCTATCCTGCAACCCTATTCTACTAGTCTCTAACTAGTTTATCACTATTACTATGGTATATCAAGGATCTCCCCGATACCATAAGATCACAAGTAGGCATGTACGCCGATGATACCACAGTTTACTCTCGCCTCGATCAAAAATCTGGTGTTGGTGACAAGGTGAACCTCACTGCTGAGCTTAAGAAGGACCTCCAATCCATGGTGGATTGGGGTAAGAAATGGCTCGTAAAATTCAATTCTTCCAAAACGAAGCTGCTGACAATTAACCACCACAGACAACCGCACCTCCCTCCCATTAGCATGGAACAGGCTTGCCTCCCAGAAAGTAAATCACTAGGCCTGCTTGGCCTGACACTCTCAGCGGACCTCAAGTGGAATGACTACGTCGAATCCATTGCTAAATCCGCAGCTATGAAAGTCGGCTCTCTGTGCAGGGCACGGAAATTCTTTCCACCTGAATCTATCCTGCAATTATATAAATCCACCATCCGCCTGTGTATTGAGTACTGTTGCCACATCTGGTCGGGTGCCCCTTCTATTCTCCTCGGGGTTCTTGACAAAATACAGTGAAGAATCTGTAATGTGATTGATACTGACTTGGCTGACCGCCTGCAGTATCTCTCTCACCGGCGTGACGTGGCTTCCCTGTGCCTCTTCTATAAATACTTTCATGGCTTCTGCTCTGACAAACTTAAATTACTGGTGCCCCCTAGATGTGAATTTGCACGAGATACTAGATTGGCAACTAGGTCCCACCCTTTTACAGTGAAACTGATGAAATGTAACCGCAATTTCTACTCCAACAGCTTCTTTCCTCACACTTCCCACCTGTGGAATTCCCTACCGCATGCTTGCTTCCCCGATGGCTACAACCTCCAGGAGTTTAAATGTAAGGTCAATAGACACCTCCTAACACACTAACTCACACCTACTCTCTCCAACTTTCTCCCTATGTACATCCTAAGTCGTCTATCACCCTCCTTCTGACATTTCCTATACCCAATCCCTCTATGTAACCCCCTGCGCTATAGTGGCAGTGGAATGCCTTGCTTGGGGTGACACGATTAAAAAAAAAAAATAAATAAATTTCATTCCTTAGTCCAATCAGCTCATACCTTCACAGCTAGGAATAGCCATGCTATTTCACAGTGGCAAACCATCCACATTCTCTTTGTGTTCCTTTAGTAAGGAATAAGTTCATATCAAACAACTTCTTCTCTAGAACTAATGGTTTGTGGAACAAACTCCCAAGGAGTTTGTGTAACAAACTTTCTTGGGAGTTTGTGGAATAAACTTTCTTGGGAGTTTGTGGAACAAACTTTCCTGACCAATACAATCTTAACCTTTTCAAGTTCATGATCAGCCTGTATCTATCCTTCTCATAATATACATTTCTTAACACCTCCTTTACTCTTCTTAATCACTTAGTAAAACATTGAGTATCCCATGGGCTTTGTATTGGATGAAATAATGTGAAAAAGATTACATTTTAATTTATTTATGTATAATTTTATTTATTTACATTTTCAATTATTTATTTTTATTTATATTTATTTTCATTTGTTTATATTTTATTTATATTTTATTTGTATTTATGCATATTTTCATTTATTTATTTGTTTGTATTTATTTATTCTATGTATATCTCTTTTCATTTATCCATATTGTATTTTTATTGATGTTTGTCTACTTGCTTTTTATTCATTAATCTTTCTTTATATTTTGTTTATTCATATTTATTATATTATTTTTCATTCTGAGTTTATTTATTAATATTGCTATATCTTTATTTTGCATTGTTTTGCAAAACTTATTTAATAAATATATGCCATCATTATAATATTTTTGTCAAGTTTATTTCATAAATTTCATATGATAAAAAATGCTTTTAAAAATTAATTTAATAATTGTTACTTTTGCAAATCAAATTAATAAGGTGTATTATCTTCAAATCTGTTTAGATTTCAGTAATTCCATTTGATAAAGACAATCAGAAATTTTACCATTAAAATATTGCAAACTGTACTTTCCTATGAACTGTATTCCAAACAACCTTTTCAAAGAATTTCCAATTTTGTACCTGACAACAAACAAAAATAATCTTTATAAATTTTTTAATGTTCTCAAGTTTATTCCTCAAGAAAAAACAAAAAATAAAAAGTATGTAAAAAGTTTTGTAGTTTTTTTGCACCTTTCATGCTCCACACTTTCAAACCAAAAAAAAACAAAACATCAAAGTTGTAAGAAAAGAGAAAAGACTCAGTTAAATCTGCTACTCAGCTTTTCTTGTTTCATCCAATTCACTAATGGACAATTTTGTTAGATTTCTCAATAAACTTGCCAAAGTATTTTTTTTAACAGAATACGGATTTTATATTAACTGCAGTAATTGTCTGAGAAAAATTGCCTCATTTGATTTTTATTTCTATTTGTTTTTCCACTAAACTTCTGAAAGTATTTTTTTAATAAAATTGGTATCTTTAACATACTTATTATTTTTTAGAAAATGGATTAAATCCGACATATTTTTAATTTATTTGTTTAAATGTTATTTTTTAATTGAAACTCATATTTGAGTAGATGTTCTGTTCTTATAATTTAATAGTATATTTATTTATTTACATCTACCAGACTGAATATTCAAGAAATCTTGTTAGAAAAATAGGCATCCTCCAGCAGGATTTGAACCTACACACTCTAGAGAAAGCCATTACTACATTTGACATGCCTTGACCTCTTGATCACGTAGGATCGTCAGATCAAACAAAACTCAAATAGTGCTTTTGAACACATATCTTTCCCAATTCTTGAAGTATATGCAATTTATTTTATGCAATTTTGAATAATGTCCTATTCATTTACAAGTGTGACAGGTAGACTCTCTAGCTGAACATACATTTCTCTGGAGTAGTATACTACCACAAAAAAATTTATATTAAAATTACAAAGCAAACTTTCTTTACTAAATGATGCAACAATGTGACTACATATGTTTTCTTCCTATTGAATCTCTTTGGGCTCTGTAGTCAGTCAGTCAGTTAAGTGCCATACGTGACACAAGCTTTGGGCAATCATGTCTCTTTGAGACATGATTGCCCAGTCTACTATTTACTCCATAAGAAACATTCTGAGACAAAAACATATTTTGGTTTAGTGTTATCAGTCAGTTAAATGTCATACATAATACACGCTTTGGGCGATCATGTCTCTGACTGGGCAGAAGATTATCCTGCAGTAGGTTGCCATTGCTTTCTATAGTAGACTGTTTGTCAGCCAAGGCTATAGAACCCAATCTGTCCAATTATTTAACCCATAACTGGAGGGAATAGATGGATTAATACCTTTTCCAAGGGTATTTGTGTGTAAGTGAATGCAAGGAATTCAACTGGAATTTAAACTCAGCTCCACGATTTGTCGTTCTGAGTCGATATCCACTGCACCACAATGCACATCCGGGCTCTGTAGTAGCAGTAGAAATAGCAACAGCAACATAGTCTATCATGTGTAGTTACAGGCATCTGAACTTTTCTGCACCAGATCTACAGAGGAAGCCTGTCTATAGGCAGCCTGCAAATCCAGAGTACCATTCTTGAGTAGTCTCTAGTGTATTATAGGCAAAGCTAGACTGTTAATAAATGTGTCCTTTACAAATTCTTTTCAGCAAGCACCATTTTGAAAACACATTTTTTTGTTTAATTTGTGGAGTTCTCCCAGGAATTTGTTCAGAGATCTACAATATTTCTGCCAACAGGTATCTAGAATGTGCTTGGAAAAAATTTTGTTTGGTGTCTTAACATATATTTTTTTTATAGGATGTTAATAGCCATCTCATACTTAGTGGAGTTCTCTATATATTCGTAAACTTCAATTTAAACGCAGCTAACAGGCAGCCTTAATTTGTTAAGAGCATCGTCACTGCATTCTTCAAAGAAATTGTTTAACATTTTAATCCAGTGTTTCTATTTCTTTGCTTCTGCGGTGAGAGTTTGAGTTGAGGGTCATTTTTGGTGGTTTAGTTGAGGGCCATTTTTGGTGGTTTAGATGAGGGCCATTTTTGGTGGTTTAGTTGAGGGTCATTTTTGGTGGTTTAGTTGAGGGCCATTTTTGGTGGTTTAATTGTGGGCCATTTTTGGTGGTTTATGTTGTCAGGTACAAGACAATACTGATAGAATGAATATGATAAAAATTAGTTTGTTAAATTGTAACAAAAATAACTAACAATTATAACAATTTAAAAGCTTTAATAAAATAAACTTACATGTTATTGTTAGTGACTTAAAATGTCCACCTTTGTTTCAGGGAGTTCTTTGTTTGAGTTTGAGTTTTGTTCAATGGCATATCAACCTCTTCTGAAAAGGTGGAGTTTTAAGGGGTTTTTTTGAATGTTCGGTTGTAGTGAGAAGGTTGATTTAGTCAGATTTTAATGAAAAATTTTGTTTTTATTATTTTTTATTTTAGAAAACTGAAAGTGTCTTCTAGTTTTGCATTCAAAAATGTTTTACTGGGAATTTTTTTCCTTCAAAAATGTGCTATGGTAATAATTTTTTCTTCAAAAATATATTGTTGGTTATGTTTTTCTTTCAAAAATGTATTTTTTCTATAAAAGTCTATTTTATATATATATTTATATAAAAGTGTATTTTTATACATTCATAGTGTTTTGACCCCAGTTTGAGGGTTGACTATTTGCCCATAGCTTGCACCCTAACAGGTGCTAACACTTCCAGTCAGGGTGAACCTGGGAACAACAGCAATTAAGAGGTAGTTCTATGCTCCTCACAACCTCCAAATAAGAGTCCTTACTGCTGGACGCAGTTTACCGTCATGCCCAGGACCAGAGTGTTTTGTAGAAAGGAGAGATCCTTAAGGGCTGATAACCTTCATTCACCAGGGAGTTCATCAATGGCTATCAATCATTATTACTACACATGTATATCCACTAAATAGCAGATATAAACTTTGAAAGGTTTTAACATGAGATAAGCTTTCCTGCAAAGGGTAATTGAAACTTCCTTTGATGTGAAGTCCTTCATGACTGAACAGTCTAAAAGCATGTCATGCTATACAGTAGTTTCCCTGACATAGGAGGGACACAAACTTCCTTTGATGTGAAGTCCTTCATGACTGAACAGTCTAAAAGCATGTCATGCTATACAGTAGTTTCCCTTACATAGGAGGGACACAAATATACAGCAGTTTCCCTGACATAGGAGGGACACAAACTTCCTTTGATGTGAAGTCCTTCATGACTGAACAGTCTAAAAGCATGTCATGCTATACAGTAGTTTCCCTTACATAGGAGGGACACAAATATACAGTAGTTTCCCTGACATAGGAGGGACACAAACTTCCTTTGATGTGAAGTCCTTCATGACTGAACAGTCTAAAAGCATGTCATGCTATACAGTGGTTTCCCTTACATAGGAGGGACACAAATTCAAACTCATTTGAAGGGCTCATTTCTTTTATTAAAGACTCAGAACTCAGGCCAGTATATAACAAGATCACTGTTAAAAAAACAGAGTTATTTACTCAAATATGTGTATTCATAAACAAAATATTTATAGCAATCCAATTAATTGAGTGATTTGTTTTTTCACAGCTTACAATGCTGGTATCAGACATGAAAAGGAAATTACAAGACTTCCTACAGAGGGTAGCTGAAGAGAGTGACAAGAAAGGACTACAAATATACTGCAAGAAAACTGAATGCATGGTCATCAGCGAAAAGAGCAGCCTAAAATGCCAAATACAGGTGGGGGATACTAAAACTTAAATAACTGAGAAGTGTTCCAACAGAAGATGGAAAGTGTGACAGAGATTTGAAGGCAAACTGGCACGGCAAAGACACATTCCAGAAGCTGAGTAGAGTATTGAGAGACAGAAAAATTTGCAATATGGCAGTGAATGCTGGACAATATCATCAAAGATGAAGGAAAAACTTGAAGCAACTGAAATGTGGTTCTACAGAAGGATGCTGCGAATATCATGGATTGAGCACATGAACAATTATGAGGTTTTGGAAAGAATGGAAATGAAAGGAAATTAATAGTGAGCATCAGGAAGAGACAGCGATAGTTTTTGAGACATGCAATGAGGAGGGAGGGCTTGGAGAATCTGATACTCACAGGCTAAGCAGAGGGAAAGTGAGACAAGGGAAAGCAGCATGTAACATATTTGACAGGCCTGAGCAGGTGGATGGCAAAGTGGGGATTGTGTGGTGTAACAGGAGAAAACATGCTAAGGGCCACCAGGGGATAGGGAGATGTGGAAGGCTATGATCGCCTACATCCTGAAAGGACAAGGCACATCAAAGAAGAAGATTTTGTGCACTTTGGATTTTAAGAATAATGATCTTTTGGTGAGTGAATGTTTCATTAACAATTTATTTGAGGATAACAATGATTATTTTTTCATAAAAGACCTACTTTTTTACTGATAACTGTGGGGGTATGGATTCATACCTTTCCCAAGTGTATTAGTGTATATATGAAAATAAACTAACAAGAGAGAATCTAATATTAAATTAGAACTTTAACTACTGAAATTTATTAAAACTTATGTCATGTTTGCATTATTTTTTTTTGTCATTACTAATTGCTTATCTTGGTAATTACTAATTACTTTTTTGGTAATTACTAATATTATTGTTTTTCTGAACTTACAGAAGCTCTGTTTCAACTTTAGAATATTTACTGTCTCTTTTTATATGGTTTCATATTTTTGTACATTGATTTAGTGCTAAAGCAAATCTCAACATCCAGCCATATAATTCAGAAAGAGATTTTACAAGTATACAATTTTCCTGCTTGAGGTGGCGATAAAATTAATTTTGAAATTACACTTTTATCTGACTGAAGTATATATGCCAAGACAAAATTTATTTTATCAGCATTGACAACCCAAAGTAAACAACTTTCCACAAGTGAGTTTTATTGAGAACAAAGATCTCTTTAAAAAAAATCAATTATATAAAAGATATTGATTTTATTGAGTAAAAAATGTCTATATAACTTTCTTTATTCTTCAATCAAAGTATTTTTATTCTTTTTTTATGGTATGAAAAAAAAAAGAAAACCAGTTGCAATAAAACTTTAAATTTTAATGGGATTTTGATATATTTTTAATGGGATTTTGATTAGGGTTTTTTTGGCGGGGAAATTACTTTATAGTAAATAATTTTTTGTAAATTCCTTTTTGGTATATTTCTTTTCTTTTTCTTAAATAAATTTTTTTACAAATTTTTCTTATGGAAATAGTTTTCTGCAAATTACTTTTTGCAATGTTTTAGTGAATTTTTTTTGTAGATTATTTTTATGTAAGTTTTTAATATTTCTTTGTAAACTAATTTTTGTAAATACATTTTTTGAAAATTATTTTATGAATTCATTTTTTGCTAAATTATTTTGAACAAACTCTTTTTTATTTTTTTACTTCATCTATAGTGATTCTATTTTTGTCTCTGAGAACTTCATTTAATGTTTCAATTGTGTAAAGAAAATGCTAAATTCCACAAATAGAATAATTAATAGGTTTATATATATATATATATATATATATATATATATATATATATATATATCCAAATGAAAAGAACTAACATGTTTAGAATCCCAAGTTCTCCAGCAGTTACTTTTTTAAACATTGCTTGATGATGAGGTAAAATCTTGAAACATAGAATTTTCTGTGTCATAATGTAAATAAAATAAATTTTAAATTAAAAACAAATTTAATTATATATATATATATATATATATATATATATATATATATATATATATATAATTGTGTATCTGCGAAGGAATCCCTCTTTTATACAAGTCATCTGAAGTAGGTAGCTCGAGCATGTTTATTAAATAGCCTTGTGCCAAACATTACTGAACTCCCTCCCAATTTACTCAGAAGGTTGAGAGAATATAAAACTGTTTCATTTGTATAAATAAATGAAAATTTATTTATCAAACAGCATAGCATCAAATTGTAGGTATAAAATTATTAAGTGTGAAATGGTTTAAGAGAAAGTGTAATGAGAAGTTTAAAGAATTAAGAGTTCGTTTGTTTTAGTGAAATGTGAAATTTGATTTGTACAGAAGAAGGATTAAGTCCATGTTTTTGCTGAGTGTATCAACAAAGTAGTAGTAATATTTTGTTCCTCTCTTTTTTTGGTAGGTGAAGAGGAAAAAGAGGAGATAAAGAAAGCAGCATGAGAGAGAAGGTAAAAGGGTCATAGAGAAGTAAGAGGGTCATTGAGACAGTTGTGCTCAATCAGGTGTCGACAATTTCTGTTACCTTATGCTGGGTTGAGTACTCTTGGCTTTCTTCTCTCTGTGCTGACCAACTAAAAAACATGAAATATGTAGCCAAAGTTGATCATGTGATTAGCTTTCAATGCAAACTCATTTTTGGGCAGGAAGATACATGACACAGGTCATTGAAAGTTCAATTTTTTGTTTTCTGCAAATCGATTTCCTTTCATTGATTAATAAATATTTTCACACTTGCCTACAAATTTGCAGACAATGAAGAAAAGAAAGTTATTTTTATTTTGTACTCACTACACACCTACAAGAAGACCTTATATCTGGCAGCAGGACTCTGCACCATGTTGCACGAAGAAGTCATGTGGCACAACTCATTCATTCACTATGAAATTGTATTACAAACTTGATTATTGCATAGAGCATGAAACTTCAAGTCATGCCACGGATGTAGGATAATATGTATATTTATTAAGATATAATTTATCATTATGTTTCTACTACACTGAGCACTGTTTTATTAACTTCTGAATAATCTATATAAATAAAAATGTACTTGACCATTTGCTACTATCCGCTAATCTAGAAAACGGCTACACCAATTGTTTTGAAATTTTACTACAGCATTTTAATCGAATACGAGCGTGTTTTTATATATCTAATATTAAAAAATATTACAATATTAAAAAAATATATTTTGCAAAGTCAATTAGAGCCAATGAAAGCTGAATCAAAAAAGTTTTATTTTCAATACGGACGCATTTACAGACAACTTTTTTATTTTATAGAAAACTTAAGAAAAATCCACATTTAAGGTAAACGATTTCTGTTGTTTATGCTCACCAAAATAAAAATAATAATAAAAAAAGTCTTAGATTTAAAAAAAAAAGAAGAAATTTATTTACTAATCCAACAAAATCAATGGGATATTGATAATAATTTGTTAATAAAAAATGAATAGAAAACTTTTTTTTACAAAAAATGGAAGAGATTTTTAATAATTACCAACAAAATAAATGGGATATTGATAATAATTTGTTGAAAAAATGAATAGAAATTTTTTTTTAAAAAGGAAGGGATTTCTGTTGTCTACGCCTGCCAAAATAGAAATAATAATTAAAAAAAGGCTTCATTTACCTTAAATAAACTTTTCTTTTTTCCATTTAACCAAACTGAGCCATATCAACGCATGGCAGGGTATAGCTAGTATTTTTATATATATGTGTATACCCACACACATTTTCATTAATTCACATTTTTTTAAAATGGTTCCACCCCAAGAGGGGCAGTACTGCCTCTGGTGTGAAGGGGATTACATAAAAGAAGAGTGAAGAGAAGGAGGAACAGGTCACAGGAGGTGTTGGAGAATGGGTAAGAGAAGGATGGGAACACTGGTGTAAAGAGAGTTGCATGAGAGTAGAGTAGAAAGGGAGAAGAATAAAATACAGGGGATGTCAGGGAAAGGATGTGAGTTAAGGGAATAAGAGATAGCAGTTGACATTGTGTTTAAACTCTTAGAGAATGTAGCTATCAAGGAAGCAAGTATATGGAACAGAATTCCACAGGGGGGAAGTGCAAGAAAAAAAGCATCTGGAGTAGAAATGGCAGTTACATTTGATTATTTTCACTGTAAAAGTGTGGAACCTAGTTGCCAGTCTAGTAGCTTAAGTAAATTTGTGCAAAGTGAGCACAAGAGAACTAAGCTCATCAGAACAAAAGCCATGAAAGTATTTATAGAAGAGACAGAGGGAAGCTACATCACGTCAGTGAGAAAGTAACTGGAGTTGAGCTGTCAGGTCAGGATCAATTACATTGCAGATTCTCCTTTGGATTTTGTCGAGAACCCTGAGATGAATAGCTGGGGCACCTGACCAGATATGACAGCAGAATTCAATGCAGGAGCAGAGAGTAGATTTGTATAAGTGCAATCTATATATATATTATTGTAATATTTCTGTTATAAGTAGTTTTAATAAAAACATTTTACAATTCTACACAAAAGTTATAGTGTTTCAGACTGTTAATTGTACTTCATCATGTGATGGTTGTTCACTGGTATTGGGAATGATTCAAAATTTAAAAAACAATTTGAAATTTAAAAACAATTCATTACCCACTTTCAGACAGTTAAGTGTCAGGCATAATTGGAGTAGATAGACTAAACTATCGCCCGGTTCACACTCCACCCACATCTTTTGAACAGGTGAAGAGGCTCATCCCTTGTTTCCTGTTTAGGATACGGTTTCCGGTTTTCTCTTTTCCAATCTTTTCACTCTTTTCTTTATTATTTTTTTTTCAATTGGAGTAGATAGACTAAACTATCGCACGGTTCACACTCCACCCACATCTTTTGAACAAATGAAGAGGCTCAGCCCTTGTTTCCTGTTTAGTATGCAGTTTCTGGTTTTCTCTTTTCCAATCTTTTCACTCTTTTCTTTATTTTTTTTTTTCAATTGGAGTAGATAGACTAAACTATCGCCCGGTTCACACTCCACCCACATCTATTGAACAGGTGAAGAGGCTCATCCCTTGTTTCCTGTTTAGGATACGGTTTCCGGTTTTCTCTTTTCCAATCTTTTCACTCTTTTTTTTATTATTTTTTTTTTCAATTGGAGTAGATAGACTAAACTATCGCCCGGTTCACACTCCACCCACATCTTTTGATCAGGTGAAGAGGCTCATCCCTTGTTCCCTGTTTAGGATGTGGTTTCCGGTTTTCTCTTTTCCATTCTTTTTACCCTTACGTAGCCCCCTGCGCATCAGTGGTGTTATCACCTTGCTTGGGGTGATATGATTAAAAAAAAAAAATAAGGACAGAATTATGCCCCACCCACTTAAATGATTCTTCCTCATTCTCTTTCTTGCTCTAATATGTAGAATGACATAGTAATTATGTTCCCAAAGGGAAACATTAGTTTCCCCAGTCCACTGACAACGGAGATACCTTCCTACTTTTCAATGTATGGCACTTCAAAATTTTCACCTATGAAGTCAAGCTTTTTCTTTAGTTGTTCCATTTCAGCACAACCCTGATTTTGGATGGACCAAAAAATAACCAGACATCCCATAATCATGTTTAAACATTCCTTTGGTTGTTCCAACTCTGTGCAAGGTTGACTTGAGGTCAACCATTAATACAATATTTATACTTACCCTAAATCATAGATCAAAAAGAAAATGAACATTCCCAAGAGATATCAAGAACTTTGTTTCATTACAGTTAAAATAAAAAGTGAATAAATGGTCCATGTTAGAAAATTGTTGTATTCTTCTTTCTGTAATGGTTTACATATGAATGTATACACACCTACATTATACAACTTTTAACATCATCTTTTAAATTCTATACTAAGTTTGTTACTATCTATCTATCTATCTATCTATCTATCTATCTATCTATCTATCTATCTATCTATCTATCTCAGTCAGTTCATATTTATCTATGTACTAGCAGTATAGCCCGGCGTTGCTCGGGTGTAATGAAAGCTTTAAAACTAATCCATGGTCCTGGAGCTCAGACTCTTTGGACGTTGGTACGAAAGACTAAAAAGAAATAGTTGTTTCCAGTTAAAGCGAAACCGTAGACTGAAAGAAAAATGAATGGATGTAAGTCAAATTTTGATTTCCTGTTATCGATATTAAATAAGATTTTTTTTGTCGTAAACTGAATTTTGAAGGCTAAATAAGTCCTCTGAGTAAATGGTATCATGGCTGAGACTAAGAACTACAATTATACCTACTTAGAGCCAAAACCAAAGCAAAAACTAAAATAAAAGGGCTGAAAAAATACAGACATACAGGCAGATAAACAGATACACACACAAACATCTTGCCTTTTATAAACATATATTATCAATTTTCTGCACTTTTGTAAGAATTGCAACCTTGAAAGTTCTGAATATCATTTCTTATGTCTTTGTCTATGAGTGTATCAAATTTGATTAAAATTGGACCACTCCTTCTATAACCCGATTTTTTCGATTATCAATTTTTGATATTTATCCAGAGTACCTCAATAAAAAACCTAGTTAGGATGCTTATAGTACAACTGTGTAAATTTTCAAGAAAATCAGTTCAGCTATTTCAGAGTCTATAGGTAATGGACACACACAGACACACACACACAGACACACACAGAGACAAAGTTCCATTTATAAATAAGTTTACATCTATCTCAGTCTCTTCATATCTATATATCCACCATTCATATATATCCATCTATCTAACTCATGTCTACATGGCTGGATGGTTAGAATGTCCCCATGCCTTGGGCGGATCTATGTGGGCACCTTGGCATGGTATAATTGTTAGCAAGCTAGTCTTGCTAAAATCTTTGCAATTGAATGGTGAATTCGATCCTCACTGTCTTGTGCCACATCTAAGATACACTTAGAAAAATACCTTGTGGGGATCTAGTTTAGAAAGGATGGCCAAAATCAAGGATATTGTTATACACATGTCAGTAGAGCCTCTATACAAGGGGGAAAATGAGACAGTGACACTCTAAATAATTAAGAGTGAAGTTGGAAGAAAATTTACAAGCAACGCACTCTGCTTTGAAACTGAAATTGAAAGAAGAGAATAGGGACTGAGTATTTGCTTCTGTTCAGTACACTCTTGCAGCGCTACCAGTAATCTCTGAAACCAAACTTGTGAGATGCTATATGGTATCTCATTCTATCAGCAAATACTGAATCTGCTTCTTTGGGAACAAGCTTAAACTTATTACAAGCAATGAAAAACAGATGTCTGTTACAATCAGATTTGTCACACTGGTATTACTGGAAAAGTTTTTTTTTTTAATCATTTCATCCCAAGCAAGGCAGAAATGCCACTGATGAGCGGGGTGCTACATGACTGTAAAACGATTAATTAGAAAAGAGTGAGGAGTACAAACTAGTTAGAAAGGAGCAATAGAAAGCTGAGAATGCAGGTGCGATGACAGATACATAGGTGGAGAGAAAGGGAAGGATATACGGGGTGGGGAGAGAGCTAGAGTCCAGTGGTTAATAGATGAGTATTGACATTGCATTTAAATTTCTGGAGGTTGTAGCTGTCAGGAAAGTAAGAATTTGGGAGCGAGTTCCACAGGCAGGAAGTGTGAGTCCGTTTGGCTATAGTGGCTGAACTGGAAGGACATAATCATGGAAAAAATTGTGATTTTCCATGGTATTTACATGTTTTCACTTAAAAAGAAACCTTAGATATTTTATTTTGTGAGAAGTATTTATATTCAAGATCAAAGATGTTATTGGTTTTTTATGATGAAGCATGATTTTTATTGTTAGTGGAAATGCAGTCTATTGTTTGAAAAATATTAAATATTTATTTTCAAAGCATTAATTTATTAACTGGAAAAATGCGCAATCTTCTATAGGCTCATCCCTTGTTCCCTGTTTAGGATTTGGTTTCCAGCTTTCTCTTTTCCAATCTTCTCACTTTGTTTTTTTTTTTCAATTGGAGTAGATAGATCTATCTATCGCCCGGTTCACACTCCACCCACGCCTATTGAACAGGTTAAGAGGCTCATCCCTTGTTCCTTGTTTAGGATTTGGTTTCTGGCTTTCTCTTTTCCAATCTTCTCACTTTGTTTTTTTTTTTCAATTGGAGTAGATAGATCTATCTATTGCCCGGTTCACACTGCACCCATGCCTATTGAACAGGTTAAGAGGCTCATCCCTTGTTCCTTGTTTAGGATGTGGTTTCCAGCTTTCTCTTTTCCAATCTTTTCACTATTACGTAGCCCCCTGCACATCAGTGGCATTACCGCCTTGCTCAGGGTGATACGATTAAAAAAAAACAAAAAAAACTCAGAAACCATTTCTTTTTTTAATGTCATTTGACATTTGATTGTCTTAGTGTTTATTAATGTTTCACTCCAAAGTAAGCACTAGGCAGGCTTGGGTGTAATTGTTTTTATCATGCATTCTTTTGATTATATGTCTTGATTATATGTTTTACACATCTCAGTGTCTGCCTTTTTCAAGCAGTATGGCTTCTTAATATGCAGTTTCACCTAGCTACAGACTGAGGGGGTCAGACGCACATTCCACAATAGTAGCTGAGTGTTTGGTGAGAATCACTTTTAGCTAAACAGTGAATTTTCCACCTCCTTTTCAGACTTTTTTCATCGGTAGAAGAAAGTTAGCAAAAAATAAAATGAAAGAAAAAGAAGTGAAGTTGATGAAAGATATAAATCGAATGTGTAAACAATGGGAAATAATTTAATCAAGGGTAGATAGAGAAAATGTCTGACTGAAATATTTAACAAAGATGATTGTGAGGCTAAAAAATAGTCTTTGGTCCAAAATCAAATTTTAATAAACAAAAGACAGAAATATAATTTTTATAATATTTTGTATTATGCAAAATACTAATTGTAATTTCAAATTTGTTTCTTTCATTTTTTTATTATTTGTAATAAAATTTAAAATTCTGGTCATAATCTATGCTTTGTTAGTTCTTTGGTTGTGCTTGATTGCATTTTGATTGCAAACATAAATATTCTTCAAAATTACATCCTTAGAATTTTTTCGATAAAGATTGTGTCATTTAAAGACATATTGAAAACTGACTGAAAATATTCACATTTAGGACAAGCGATGACTGGTAAAGCTGACTGGTAATTGGAAATTCTAGAATAAAGAGCTTAATTTGACTTCATTTAGACTGATCGTCATTCATGGTCGAGAGGTCTAAGACGTGCCAGATCATATGGTGGCTTCCCTTATGTGGATAGGGGTTGCAGGTTCGAATCCTGCTGAATGACACACATTTTTGTAACAAAAATTTATCTTAAATAATCAGGCCGGTAGAAATAAATATATCATACTGTTTGATTATAAACACAATATCTACTTAAATACAAGTATTGATCAAAAATAATGTTCAAACAAATCATTTCAAATTGTCAGTTGTTTATAACCAGTTTCATTATATTTCATTATATTTCATTATAACCAGTTTCATTATATTTCATTATATTTCATTATAACCAGTTTCATTATATTTCATTATAACCAGTTTCATTATATTTCATTATATTTCATCATAACCAGTTTCATTATATTTCATTATATTTCATTATAACCAGTTTCATTATATTTCATTATATTTCATTATAACCAGTTTCATTATATTTCATTATATTTCATTATAACCAGTTTCATTATATTTCATTATAACCAGTTTCATTATATTTCAGTCATATTTCATTATAACCAGTTTCATTATATTTCATTGTAACCAGTTTCATTATATTTCATTATAACCAGTTTCATTATATTTCATTATAACCAGTTTCATTATATTTTCATTATATTTCTACAATCCAGTTTCATTATATTTCATTATATTTCATTATAACCAGTTTCATTATATTTCATTATATTTCTACTATATTTCATTATAACCAGTTTCATTATATTTCATTATAACCTAGTTTATTATATTTCATTATATTTCATTATAACCAGTTTCATTATATTTCATTATAACCAGTTTCATTATATTTCATTATATTTCATTATAACCAGTTTCATTATATTTCATTATATTTAATATAACCAGTTTCATTACATTTCATTATAAATCCAGTTTCTCTATTGCAGAGCCATTATATTTCATTATAACCAGTTTTATTTATATTTCATTATATTTCATTATAACCAGTTTCAATGGTATTTCATTATAACCAGTTTCATTATATTTCATTATATTTCTATTATAATCAGTTTACTATATTTCATTATATTTCATTATAACCAGTTTCATTATATTTCATTATATTTCATTATATGTTCAGTTTCATTATATTTCATTATAACCAGTTTCATTATATTTCATTATATTTTCATTATAACTAGTTTCATTATATTTCATTATAACCAGTTTCATTATATTTCATTATATTTCATTATAACCAGTTTCATTATATTTCATTATATTTCATTTATAACCAGTTTCATTATATTTCATTATATTTCATTATAACCAGTTTCCATTATATTTCATTATAACCAGTTTCATTATATTTCTATTATATTTCATTATAACCAGTTTCATTATATTTCATTATATTTCATTAGTATAACCAGTTTCATTATATTTCATTATAACCAGTTTCATTATATTTCATTATATTTCATTTATAACTCAGTTTCATTATATTTCATTATATTTCATTATAACCATAAAATATATTTCATTATATTTTATTATGTTCAGTTTCATTTATATTTCATTATAACCAGTTTCATTATATTTCACTATATTTCATTTTATAACCAGTTTCATTATATTTCATTATATTTCATTATAACCAGTTTCATTATATTTCATTGTATTTCATTATAAACTCATTTCATTATATTTCATTATAATCGTTTCATTACATTTCATTATATTTCCATTATAACCAGTTTCATTATATTTCATTATGGTCCAAGCCATTATATTTCATTATATTTCATTATAACCAGTTTCATTATATTTCATTATATTTCATTATAACCAGTTCTAATATATTTCATTATATTTCCATTATAACCAGTTTCATTATATTTCATTATAACCAGTTTCATTATATTTCATTATATTTCATTATAACCAGTTTCATTATATTTCATTATAACCAGTTTCATTTATATTTCATTATAACCAGTTTCATTATATTTCATTATATTTCATTAACCAGTTTCATTATATTTCATTATAACCAGTTTCATTATATTTCTATTATAACCAGTTTCATTATATTTCTATTATATTTCATTATAACCAGTTTCATTATATTTCCATTATATTTCATTATAACCAGTTTCATTATATTTCATTATATTTCATTATAACTAGTTTCATTATATTTCATTATATTTCATTATAACCAGTTTCATTATATTTCTATATTATATTTCATATATCAGTTTCATTATATTTCATTATAACCAGTTTCATTATATTTCATTATATTTCATTATAACCAGTTTCATTATATTTCATTATATTTCATTATAACCAGTTTCATTATATTTCATTATATTTCATTATAACCAGTTTCATTATATTTCATTATATTTCATTATAACCAGTTTCATTATATTTCATTATAACCAGTTTCATTATATTTCATTATATTTCTATTATAAACTTTATTTAATATATTTATATTATATTTCATTATATAATCAGTTTTATTATATTTCATTATATTTCATTATAACCAGTTTCATTATATTTCATTATAACCAGTTTCATTATATTTCATTATATTCTCATTATAAATTAGTCAATACATTTCATTTATTTCATTATAACCAGTTTCTATTATATTTCGTTTATATTTCATTATAACCAGTTTCATTATATTTTACTATATTTCATTATAACCAGTTTCATTATATTTCATTATAACCAGTTTCATTACATTTCAGCTTATATCATTATAACCAGTTTCATTATATTTCATTATATTTCATTATAACCAGTTTCATTATATTTCATTATATTTCATTATAACCAGTTTCATTATATTTCATTATATTTCATTATAACCAGTTTCATTATATTTCATTATATTTCATTATAACCAGTTTCATTATATTTCATTATATTTCATTATAACCAGTTTCATTATATTTCATTATAACCAGTTTCATTTATATTTCATTATATTTCATTATAACCAGTTTCATTATATTATTTCATTATATTTCATTATAACCAGTTTCATTATATTTCATTATAAATCAGTTTCATTATATTTCATTATATTTCATTATAACCAGTTTCATTATATTTCATTATATTTCATTATAACCAGTTTCATAATATTTCATTATAACGAGTTTCATTATATTTCATTATATTTCATTATAACCAGTTTCATTATATTTCATTATATTTCATTATAACCAGTTTCATTATATTTCATTATATTTCATTATAACCAGTTTCATTATATTTCATTATAACCAGTTTCATTATATTTCATTATATTTCATTATAACCAGTTTCATTATATTTCATTATATTTCATTATAACCAGTTTCATTATATTTCATTATATTTCATTATAACCAGTTTCATTATATTTCATTATAACCAGTTTCATTATATTTCATTATATTTCATTATAACCAGTTTCATTATATTTCATTATATTTCATTATAACCAGTTTCATTATATTTCATTATAACCAGTTTCATTATATTTCATTATATTTCATTATAACCAGTTTCATTATATTTCATTATATTTCATTATAACCAGTTTCATTATATTTCATTATATTTCATTATAACCAGTTTCATTATATTTCATTATATTTCATTATAACCAGTTTCATTATATTTCATTATATTTCATTATAACCAGTTTCGTTAATCTTTGTTACTTTCCATAACATGTTTACATTTGTTGACATTACGATACATTTCAGGGAAAAGATGGTTTTTACGAGGAATTAAAAATTTGTGTTATAGACATAATTGTCATTCGTGGTCAAGAGGTCTAAGACACGTCAGATCACATGGTGGCTTCCCGTATGTGGATAGGGGTTGCAGCTTTGAATCCTGCCGAATGGCACACATTTTCATAATTAAAAAAATTATCGTAAATAATCAGGCCAGTAGAAATAAATATATAATACTGTTTGCTTATAAAACAGAATATATACTTAAATACGAGTATCGATCAAAAATAATGTTCAAACAAATCATTTCAAATTGTCAGTTGTTTATAACCAGTTTTGTTAATCTTCGTTAATTTCCGTAAATTCTAGAATGTAGAAAATGGAGAGTTATTATTTGCTTCAAAATAGTGCTTTATTTGTATCAAACTGCATTTGCATTATTATATGAACCAAAATCATTATTTATATGAAAACCATGCATAATTATTTTAATCGAAACAGCACGAATATATACATAATATTGTACATTACTATTTGCATCAAAATAGCTTCTAATTCTGAATTTGTCCAAGGATGCTAATTTTTTATAATTTCCTCAGTGAAACATACCAGTAATTATAATTAAGGAAAATAATTTGACCATTAATTCCATTGCGCAATTCAAATCTCATTAGTTCCAGTTTTAACCATTTAATTAAACAAGATCATTCAACAACATTAAACTGTTAACATTACTACAGCCTTTTTATACCAATTTTTAAACATATGTATGAATATTATGTACAACTGACAATTTCAATTTGAAATTTTCACTATATTATGTTCTGACTTCATCATTAATATTCACAAGTTCATTTGCAAAGAATGAGGTTACATTTAAAAATAAACGTTTGATGTTTACAATAAATACTTTCTTCATCCACTGACTTATTGATATACCTACACGTTACCCCCATAATAAATGTTGACTGAACAAGTAGAAGAATGAAGAAGCTTTTTTAGAGTCATGTTACTAGTCCCACATCTGACTAATTTTGAATTTAGAGTTGCCCCTTTTCCTAGACTGATTCCCAAATGAAGCAAGAAAGCCCAATCTCTCACTGTTTCTTTATTTTTTTTTAATCATATCGCCCCGAGCAAGGTGGTAATGCCACTGATGTGCAGGGGGCTACATAAGAATAAAAAGATTAATTAGAAGAGAGTGAAGAGAAAGACGAACCAGTTAGAAAGGAGCAAGAGAAGGATGAAATACAGGTGTGATGACAGTTACAAAGGTGGAGAGAAAGGAAAGGATATCCAGGGTGGTGTAGAAAGAGCTAGAGTCAAGTGGTTAATAGATGAGTATTGACATTGCATTTAAATTCCTGGAGGTTGTAGCCGTGAGGAAAGAAATAATATGGGAGTGAGTTCCACAGGCAGGAAGTACTAGAGAAGAAGCTGCAGGAGTAGAATTGTCATCTGCATTTGGTTAATCTAACTGTGAATGGGTGGGACCCAGTTGCCAATCTGATTGCACGAGTAAACACCTGTTGCAGAGGCACCAGTGACTTAAAATCCTGAACTGAGATCAGAAGAATGGATTCACACTTTTCCAGCAATATTTGTACAAAGTGAGTGTAGTTGTTTTTTTTCCCCATTTTCTGCAAAACCTCATTGTTGTTCATGTATTCACGCCATGGTCAACATGCCAATCCCATTTTTGGTACCAAAAACCATTGTGTAATATGTAAAAGGATGTGCATTGTGGTGCAATGGATATCAACTTGGAATAACAAATTGAGGAGCCGAGTTCGAATTCCAGTTGAATTCCTTGAATTCACATACACGCAAATACCCTTGGGAAGGGTAATAATCCATCTCTTTCCTACAGTTATGAGTTAAATAACAGGACAGATTAGGTTTTATAGCCTTGGCTGACAAACAGTCTACCACAGAAAGCAATAGCAACCTACTGTGGGATAATCATCTGCCCAGTCAGTCATGTCTCTTTTGAGACATGATTGCCAAAAGCATGTATTACACATGGCACTTGACTGACTGACTGAATATATAAAAGTTTTTTTAATTTTCAGAAAATGTTTTCAGATTATCAAAAGAATATATTATACCTTTTTAACCCTTTCAGCATAACACTTTTCACAATTCTTATATATATATATATATATATATATATATATATATATATATATATACTAGCAGTATAGCCCGGCGTTGCTCGGGTGTAATGAAAGCTTTAAAACTAATCCAGACTAAACTATCGCCCTGTTCACACTCCACCCATGTCTATTGAACAGGTGAAGAGGCTCATCCCTTGTTTCCTGTTTAGGATGCGGTTTCCGGTTTTCTCTTTTCCAATCTTCTCACTCTTTTTTTTCAATTGGAGTAGATAGACTAAACAATCTCCCCCAGTTCACACTCCACCCATGTCTATTGAACAGGTGAAGAGGCTCATCCCTTGTTTCCTGTTCAGGATGTGGTTTCCGGTTTTCTCTTTTCCAATCTCTTCAATCTTATGTAGCCCCCTGCACATCAGTGGCATTACTGCCTTGCTTGGGGTGATATGATTAAGGAAAAAAAATGGTCCTGGAGCTCAGACTCGTTGGACATTGGCATGAAAGGCTAAAAAGCAATAGTTGTTTCCAGTTAAAGCAAAACCACAGACTGAAAGAAAAATGAATGGATGTAAGCCAAATTTTGATTTCCTGATATCGATATCAAATAAGATTTTTTCATTGTAAACTGAATTTTGAAGGCTAAATAAGTCCTCTGAGTAAATGGTATCATGGCTGAGACTAAGAACTAAAATTATACCTACTTAGAGCCAAAACCGAAGCAAAAACTAAAATAAAAGGACTGAAAAAATACAGACATACAGGCAGATAAACAGACACACACACAAACATCTTGCCTTTTATAAATATATATTATCAATTTTCTAGACTTTTGTAAGAATTGCAACCTTGAAAGTTCTGAATATCATTTCTTATGTCTTTGTCTATGAGTGTATCAAATTTGATTAAAATTGGACCACTCCTTCTATAACCCGATTTTTTCGATTATCAATTTTTGATATTTATCCAGGGTACCTCAACACAAAACCTAGTTAAGATGCTTACAGTACAACTGTGTAAATTTTCAAGAAAATCGGTTCAGCCATTTCAGAATCTATAGGTAATGGACACACACAGACACACACAGACACACACACACACATGCACACACAGACAAAGTTCCATTTATAAATAAGTTTATATATATATATATATATATATATATATATATTTATAAATAAGTTTATATATATATATATATATATATTTATAAATAAGTTTATATATATATATATATATATATATATGTGAAAAGTGTATGTATATAATTATAAATATCAATAAATATATATATATACATATATATATATGCAATTTGTTATATATATTATATTGTTTACATATTATATATGTGTGGTACTTATTTAAAAGCGCTCAATATCAGTGATAGAGCAGACATATTCATATAGATAGCTGTGAGTTTGTAACCCTGGGTTTCACACTCTTGCGATTGTCAGACAAACTGATTAATTTTTTTAAAAATTGGTTATATGTAGTGTTGTGTATATTTGTGCATTATTGTGGAAGTGGGGAAAATCTGTCGTCCTGACAGACGCAGACATATATATATATATATATATATATATACATTTGTACACCCATCAACGCGTGCAAGGACACACATACACACGCACAGGTGTTCATTCACTGAGACTTGCATAAACATACACATGCGAATCATGCGGAGTTCGGTATATATATGTATATGTGTGCCGTTGCACACATACATACGCATTCGGTTGGTGTATTCGAATGGTGTAGCGATGTTGACGTGCGGACAGTTGTCGATTTCTCGTACGTACATATGTACTTTTGATGGGTTCTGTGTGAAACTATGATAGGTAAGAATTGCTATTATTTTATTTAAGGCTGTATTGTTATTTTTTGTTTTAAAGTCGGTTATTGGCTTGTTTTTTAATTTTTTGTGGTTGCGTATATTTAAATGGTAGAAATTTTAATTTGTAATGCTTGTTAGTGTTTATTTGTGGTGTATAAATTATTAATTTTACTATGACAGAGACGTGTGATTTTTTTTTATCCGTTTGATATAAATTTGATAATAGGTATTTATTTTCATGTCTGCATTTGGAAATTAGTTCTGATCTCGTGTTTAGTAAGTTCTTTTGTTGGGTATGAGATATAATTGCTACTTTCTCATGAAGGCAAAGTAGGTATTTTTTTGTAATGTTGTTATAGGCAGGTGATTTTTCAGTATTTTCCAGCTTATTTTTGGTGAAATATTTCTGTCTTTTAGATGCCATACATATGTTGATAGTGTAGTGCTGTTCAAGTATTTTCTATTGGAGAATGAAAGATTGTGGTTGTTATTTCTTTTCTTAAATGGTCCCTCAGTGGCACCGATGTAGTACATAGTGTTGTTGTTTGCACTTACCTTGGTCTTTATATACTATATTTGTTTGCTGGCAATTTTTCTGGAGTGGACATGTAGTTCCATTTCTGCAGTTGCATTGAGCTTCTTCGATTGCATTATTGTAGTTTGTTAATTTTTTGTTGTGGCTTTTTATTATTTGTGTAATATTTTTTGTGCAGCTGTAACTAATTTTGACATTTTTGTTGAATAGTTTTGTTAATCAGTTTGTCACCGGGAAGTGTTTTTTATAAATTTATTTAACGAGTAAAATGGCATCAACTGCGTTGTTTTTGAAATGGCACATATGTTGAAAATTCCTGAATGAAGATTTTTTTAATGTGTGTTTAAGAGTTTATGTTTACTTATGATCAGATGAAATAGATTTGTGATTTCATTTTTTTTTCCTCAATTGGAGTAGATAGACTAAACTATCGCCCGGTTCACACTCCACCCACGTCTGTTGAACAGGTGTAGAGGCTCATCCCTTGTTCCCTGTTTAGGATGTGGTTCCCGGCTTTCTCTTTTGCCATCTTTTCACTCTTTTCTTTCATTTTTTTTTTCCTCAATTGGAGTAGATAGACTAAACTATCGCCCGGTTCACACTCCACCCACGTCTATTGAACAGGTGAAGAGGCTCATCCCTTGTTCCCTGTTTAGGATGTGGTTTCCAGTTTTTTTTCTTTTTGCCAATCTTGTCACTCCTTTTTTTTTTTTCAATTGGAGTAGATAGACTAAACTATCGCCTGGTTCACACTCCACCCACGTCTATTGAACAGGTGTAGAGGCTCATCCCTTGTTCCCTGTTTAGGATGTGGTTCCCGGCTTTCTCTTTTCCAATCTTTTCATTCTTATGTAGCCCCCTGTGCTTCAGTGGCATTACCGCCTTGCTTGGGGTGATATGATTAAAAAAAAAAAAAAAAGAAAAGACAGATCTGATGTTACTGATAAAAGTTTCTCCTGAGTTTGAAATGAAAGCAGATATGTTATCTTTTGTTCCTCTTTCTTTTTTGTTGCCAACAAGTGAATGAAGAAACGGAGGAATCCATTAGCGTGGTGTGAGAGAGTGTGCTTGTCATCTGGGCTAGGCATTAGTCAGATAATTAGTAGCTCTCTGCAATATTTTTCTTTCTTTGTTGACCATACATGAGGAAGAAAGAGAATTAATTAATGCAGTATGATAGAGAAGGTGAAAGAATAAGAAAATGTTGGTTATTCAGACTTGGTAACCATTTTGACGACCCAAAAAGGCATTGAAATACACTAGACATGCAATTCTCAACAATAAACCTCAGACCACACTCATATATAATATCATTTATAATCACAAAAGCAATGGTAGTGATAACCAGTATATGAGCTAACAGAGAAAAAAAACAATGATCTACTTGACATTAACAGCTTCAGATTAAAAAAAAACATTTCCTGGTTGTTGGATGTTAAGATGAAAGACAAAGGAGTAAACTACTACAAAAATAATAAAAATTACATAAAAGCTTGTCAATTATGACCAGAAGTGGTTTGGTGGATTTTTGATTGAATGTACAAGCAAGAGCAGCTATCAATGTTGCTGTTATGTGGGAGTGGGAAAGAAAGGGAATTTGGGTTTCTCTGGCCAAGACAAGGCCCTATCCTATTAGCTGGTGAGAGAGGGGGAGTCGAGATCACCATTTAAGACCTTCAGTAACTATATTTTCTCCTATTTTTTTACATTTTTTAAAAATTTTGTATGCAGCAGTTTTATCTTTTGTTCTGATCTGAAGATACCTAACAAGTATAGAGAAGGAAGACACATTCTTTGCAAAAAGCTTTTCGACTTTGTTTTATTATCTGCTTATCTATTTACTTCTTTAAATTTTATATCAGTAGAAGTAATATATTCCATTTTGTATAATTTTACATTCTACATTTAATACCATCTCCCATCAGATTCCTCTCCTTTACTATCTGTGAATTATCAAGACTTCTTGGAAAATGTTAGACTGTTTTCCTGTTGCTTTTTCCAGGGTTTTGAATTTAGAATTGTCCTTCTCCTAATATAAACATTTTTAATGCCTTTTTCTTTTAAAACCATGGAACTTCTGTACTGACAATAAACTATACCAAGTGACATAAACTATCAGAAAAAAAGAAACCAATAAAAGGATGTCAAGAAGAGAAGACGTGATAATGACTAGACTCCGAATAGTATACACCTATATCACCCACTCATACTTACTGAAAGGAGAAGTACCAATCTGCATAACATGCCAAGAACCTTACACAGTACACCATATACTGACAAACTGCATAGACCTTGAACAGATCTGACTAAAACATAATCAAAAAAATAATCTAAGGGATATTTTCAACAAGGTTAATCCTAAAAATATTCTCAGATTCCTACCCATCATACAGCAACAACTAATGTTTTGGCATTAAATGACCCATAAAGGGTTGATTTTCCATAAAACAAACCAATCAATCAATCAGTCCTTTTAAAACATAAACAAACATGGCTCTCCACACATTCCTTTTCTTTATTATCTGGGAATTGCTATGACTTCTTGAGAAAGATAGTGGACGAGTTTCCTGTTGCTTTCTCCATGGTTTTGAATCAACAGTTGTCCTCTTAATATAAACATTCTAATGTGGCTCTCTACACACTTCCTTTCTTTATTAACTATGAAATGATAGTGGAAAGGAGGTAGGCGATCATGGTTATCCATAGATTAATTTTCTTTATTATCTATGAATGTAAAAACAGTGGAAAGGTTTCCTGTTGCTTTTCTTTAAAGATTTGAATTCAGACTCGTCTTTCATCTAATATAAACATTTTTAATGCCATATCCATGAAGGACGTAGGCGATCATGGTCATCCATAGATTCATTTTCTTTATTATCTGTAAATTGTCAGGACTTCTTGGTAAATATAGTGGAAAGGTTTCCTGTTGCTTTCTCCATGGATTTGAATTCTTACTTGTCTTTCTAATACAAACATTTTTAATGTCTTTTCCTTTCAGGGCACAGTCGATCATGGCTCTCCAAAAATACTATTTCCTTATTATCTGCAAATTACTGTAACTTTTTGGAAAGACAGTCATTTGCTGATTCCTTCTCTATGCTTTTCAATTTAGAGTTGTCCTTCTCCTAATATAAACATTTTTAATGTCCTGTCCCTTCAGGACATAAATGTTCATGGCTCTCCACAGATTCTTTTTCTTTATTTTCTGTGAATGGCCATCAATTCTAGTGAAAGACAGTCAAATGATTTTCTTGATGCTTTCTCCATAGTATGAGTTCAATATTAACTTTCTCCTAGATTGGCTTTGAGAGGCCATTTTACCCTACTATTTGATCCATGGCTGGAGGTAGACGAGAATTCGTGTAAAAATAAGTGCCAAAGATAAGACTGGAATTTGAACCTGGCTTGCTAAATTTTCTTCTTCTGTCCTTAACCATTACTCTATGAGCATATTAATCTCAATAATACTTGAGGGAGGTTTTAAAAATTTTCGACATTCACATTTCTTTCTAAGCTAGAAATTTCTCATTCACACTTTGGTTAGCTTGCTTAGACTGTCTTCTTTCTTTCTTTTATTCAAAGTTGCCAATATCAATTGTTAGTTACTGCAATTACCAAGAGACTCTTTGACTCCAAGAAGCAGAGACTAGTGCAGTCAGCCTTAAACATAAACCTCTTTTCAAAATGTAATCAACAGCACACAACTGATACACTAACTTTTTTTCATGTCAAAGTGTTTCTGAAGAGTAAGATTATCAGAAGCAAAGATAATTCTTTTGAGATATTATTTTTAAAATCAATGACTAAATGAACTGCTTGCAAAATAGTTAACAGGAATATTTACCAAAGGCTCGTTTTAAAGTGTCAGAATAAGAAACTCTGTGAATTCCTTAAAAGTAATGGGTTTATCAACTATGAGATCTTCTTCTTCTTCTATGTGCCCTGTCCCTTCAGGACGTAGGCGATCATGGATCTCCACGTCTCCCTATCCCTTGTGGCTCTTAGTATGTTTGCTCCTGTTGCTCCTGGTAACCCCCGTCCGTCATCCACCTGATCAGACCCTGCAAATATGTTATCCGCTGCCTTCCTCTGTCTCTCCTTCCTTCTATCTGTCCAGTCAGTATCAGGTTCTCCAGGCTCTCCTTCCTCATTGCATGTCCCAGGAACTTCAGTTGTCTCTTCTTGATGCTCAGCATCAATTTCCTTTTGTTGCCATTCTTTCTAACACTTCGTCGTTGCTTGTATGCTCAGTCCACGATATCCGTAGCATCCTTCTGTAGAACCACATTTCGGCCGCTTCTAGTTTTGTCCTCATTTTCGATGATATTGTCCAGCATTCACAGCCGTATTGAAGAACTGACATCACGTAGCAGTCTAGCACTCTTTTCTTCGTTTCTATTGAGATCTTCCTGCGTGTTAGTATTTTACTCATCTTCTGGAACGCGTCCTTTGCCATGCCAATTCGCCTTCGGATCTCCGTGTCGCACTTTCCATCTCCTGTTAGAACACTTCCTAAGTACTTAAATTCTTGTACTTGTTTGATTCTGTTATCCCCCACCTGTATTTGGCATTTTGGGTTGTATCTTTTGCTGATGACCATGCACTCAGTTTTCTTAAAGTTTATTTGTAGTCCCTTCTTGTCACTCTCCACTGCTACTTTCTGTATGAGATCTTGCAGTTTCCTTTCCGTGTCCGCAATCACTCCTGTATCGTCCGCGTATCTTATGTTGTTCAGGTTGTGGCCTTTTGTATTAACTGCTATAGAGAGAGATATTTACATAGACATTTATAACAAAAAGATAAAGATAGCTAGGGACAAAATCAAAAGGCTCTGATGAGATTTTTTCTGTTTCCCCAAATAAATGAATTTAAGTATGGTACTAGATTGACAACTAGGTATCACCATTTTATAGTTGAACTAGGTAGATGCAACTTTCACTTCTATCTGAGAGTTTCTTTTCTCACACTTTCCACCTGTGGAAATCATTTCTGTTAGTTTGCTTCCCTGATATTTACAATCTTCCAAAATTTAAATGCAGTGTCAATCACCATCTTCTGTCTTCCTGAAACCCATTCATCTTCTGTCCTTACCGCAATCCCCCCTATTCTCAGTCTTCTCTTTCACTTTTACTCCCTGTACCTCCCCACCATGTACTAGTAGCATTACTGCATTGCTTAGGGTGAAATAATTTTAAAAAAAATAAAATAAAATGAATAGTTTATACTTGTTGTAACCTCTTTGGTTATCATTGTGGCCTAAAAGGTTACGGATGTGCTATGGTATTACATGGTTGTATTCTCTTGGGTTTTGGTATATTATTTCACTTACTTGTGGATTTTTTTTTTTAATCGTATCACCCCGAGCAAGGCGATAATGCCACTGATGTGCAGGAGGCTACGTAAGAGTGAAGAGATTGGAAAAGAGAAAATCGGAAACCACATCCTAAACAGGGAACAAGGGATGAGCCTCTTCACCTGTTCAATAGATGTGGGTAGAATGTGAACCGGGCGATAGTAGTAATAGTTATTACTGTGAGGTAATATTTCACTATCTTGCTATTGTACTATACTAAGAATATTATATTAAGAGGTTCCTCCTGATCATATCCTCTGTTGGGATTTCTCCTGAGTAATCTACTCAAGGACTAAATAGTAATATAATATTATAAACACTGAACTCTGCTATGAGGCTGGAACTAGTACGACTGCTTCTGCTAATCATAATCTGGTTGGTCTACTCGGTTGATCCTTGGTTGATCCTTGGTTGATCCACTCAGGCGTCTGTTTGGTGCTTAATATAGGTTATTATCATGGTCACATTATCCCCAGTGGAATAATCCATTCTTGTAGTTTTATTTGTTATCTGGCAATCAGCACTTAACCACATATGTCAGAGTTGACACTTCTTTCTACATGACAATATTTTAGAAGATCATTTTAACAATGTGTAGAAATATGTTACATGCCTTCCCTCTATCCCTGAAAAGGAAAACTAGCCAACTGTACACAAGTCTATCTAAATCACAAATTCAGCATATCATGTTGCAACACCATGCTTTATTCATGGTTTTGATAATCTTACTCTTCAGAAACACTTTGACATGAAAAAAAGTTAGTGTATCAGTTGTGTGCTGTTGATTACATTTTGAAAAGAGGTTTATGTTTAAGGCTGACTGCACTAGTCTCTGCTTCTTGGAGTCAAAGAGTCTCTTGGTAATTGCAGTAACTAACAATTGATATTGGCAACTTTGAATAAAAGAAAGAAAGAAGACAGTCTAAGCAAGCTAACCAAAGTGTGAATGAGAAATATCTTGCTTAGAAAGAAATGTGAATGTCGAAAATTTTTAAAACCTCCCTCAAGTATTATTGAGATTAATATGCTCATAGAGTAATGGTTAAGGACAGAAGAGGGAAAATTTAGCAAGCCAGGTTCAAATTCCAGTCTTATCTTTGGCACTTACTTTTACACGAATTCTCTTCTACCTCCAGCTATGGACCAGCATCTTCTCATTACATCATCTACCTCAGAATTGTTTTCTGTGCAGATTCTTCTTCAGTGACAAGTCATTTAGTGTCATATGACTAACAATTGCAGTGTTTACTAATTAAGTAATATGAAAAAAGTTAGATTTTGCTACTTTTATCACCTCTAATATAATGGTGATTTACTAGGTGTAGCTTAGTTGTGGCACAAAGCTGAAAATATGAAGCAGCCAGTGAGGAACAAACTCACTTCTCAGTCATAACTTATATAGTGAGACCAGCTTGCTAACAATTACACCCTACTGAAGTGGTGCTTTAATGCAATGCATGCCATTTTTCCTCTCTTTACAAATATTTATAATATTCTACAAGATTATTGAAACCATTTATATGTAACAAAAACAAGACTACATCAATAAAAGTAAATATAATCTTAAACCCCATATTCTCCAATGCATATATAAAAATATCATTGAGCATGACTGATGCACATTAACATAGCACATAGCCAAAAAAGAGTTCTTGCATCAAATGCAACTGAAAAAATATAACAATACTTAAAAATGTATGACTTGAAACACTTATGATTTTCTTCACCTTACTTTACTCCTCAGTCAGTTAAGTGCCATACATGATACACGCTTGGGCAATCATGTCTCGAAAGAGACATGACTGACTGGGCAGAAGATTATCCCGCAGTAGGTTGCCATTGCTTTCTGCGGTAGACTTGTTGCTAGCCAAGGCTATAGAACCCAATCTGTCCTGTTATTTAGCCCATAACTGGAGGGAAGGGATGGATTAATATCTTTCCCAAGGGTATTTGTGCATAAGTGAATGCAATGAATTCAACTGGAATTTGACCTCGGCTCCCTGATTTCTTGTTTCCAGCTGATATCCACTGTGCTACAAACACCCCAAAATATCCTTCATGTGAGGTGAAAGCTGAGTCAATTTTGTATCATCAGCAGCCAGGTTTACAGAAAGTTTTTCACAGTTTAGAAAAGAAGTGGTTAAATTTAACAGTCATAGGTTTTCTATACTTTTTAATAAAAATTATTCAAAAGTGCAAAAATTTTCTTAATTACACAAAATTTATTAAATTTTTATATGGTAAGTAAAGAAAATCGAGACACTCCAAAGTATAAGCCATGTATTGAGAACGTCAGAATCCATTTTGCAGATTTATAAATCTACCATTTGTCTGTGTATTGAATACTGTTGCCATATTTGGTCAGGTGCTCCAGCTAATAATCTTGAGATTCTCAACAAAATCCAAAGGAGAATCTGCAATATAATCAATACTAACTTCAGAATTCACCTTCTCAGCGACATCATGTGGCTTCCCTATACTAGTTTTTTTTATGGTAACTGCTCTGATAAGCTTTTTTCTCTGACTCTCCAACGACATGTATTTATGTGTGCTACTAGACTGACATCAAGTTTTCCCCCTTTTACTGTGATAGTTAATTGTAATAGTTAATTGTAATAGTTAATAGTTAATTGTAATAGTTAATTGTAATAGTTAATAGTTAATTGTAATCACCTCTTCTACTTTTAGTTTCTTATCTCGCACTTCCTGTTTGTGGAACTCCCTTCTGTTTGTTTACTTGTCTGATAGCTACAATCTCAAAAAGTTTAAATGCAATATCAATTGCCATCCTCTATCTCCTTAATGCCATCCTTCTCTCATTTTTTTTCAACATCCCTTGTACCTCACTCAGTACCCTATACTTTTGGCCTTGTGCCACATCTAAGCTACGCTTGGAAAATTGCCATCCCCTGTACCTTGCTTTTTCTCTCACTGTTACCCCCTTGCAAGAAATCTTAATAGAGATAAGAATATGCTGTCCAGCAGTTGGTTTAAAGTGTGTTCAATCTAACAACAGTTTCTTGTGGTGATACCGAGCAAAGCAAGGGACTGGATGTTTGCCCTCAGAGATCCAGAAAGCAAATGACCAAAACTAGTCTTTGTGCACCCAGCTCCACTATAACTCTTCACTATAACGGATAACCCACTATATTCTCTTGTAAAGTGGGACTCATGTTCAAATCCTACCAGAGAGTGCATCTTTTTCTTTAATAAGATTTCTCAAATATTCAGGCTGATAAAAGAAAATAAATATACTATTTATATAAATAGCAGACAAACATTACTTAGAGTTACAAAGGATGGGAAGTTGTGGAGAATCATGCACGCTAACATCCTGAAAATACTTAGTATAAATGAAGATACTGTACATATTCAGAAGTAACTGTAAATTTCATAGTAAAGCTAAGCAAAAGGGAGGTTAAGAGAGAGACATTAAAAGACAGGTTAAAAGAGATGTTAAATTAGAGGTTGAAAGATATGTTAAAAGAGACATTAAAAGAGAGGTCAAAAGAAAGATTAAAAGAAAGGTTAAAAAGAGATCAAATTTAAGGTTTAAAGAGACATTAAAAGAGAGTTTAAGAGACATTAAAAGAGAGATTAAGAGAGACTTTAAAAAGAGATTAAAAGAAATGTTAAAAGAGACATTAAAAGAGAGTATTGCAGAACCAATATAAGGTGAGTGTATCAATCCTGCAAACTTTTGTATGTGTGAAAACAGCAAAGACAATGAGGAGACAGTGGCGAAGATGTTTCAATATCAATTTTTATTGTGATAAAATCAACGAGCGAAAAGTAGGAAAGTTGAAAAGGCTGGAAGAAGCGATTTGGCAGGATCACCTCAGGCCGGAATGTTGTTGTTGGTTGGCAGAAACATCATCAGCATCTGGAATGAAAGGCACAGGCTAGAAAATCATGAGCATCTGGCAGGATTGACACAAGCTAGAAAATCATCATCAGTCAGCAGTAATATCTTCAGTGCCTGGTGTGAACGACACAGACTGAAACAGCATTGTCGGTTGGCAAAAATGTCATCAGCATCTGGCAGGATCAACATAGGCTAGAACGTTCTTGGCCAGGAGAAACATCACATGTATGGCTGAGGCTGGAAAGTTATTGTTGGAAGGCCGAGACCGTGCAGGTGAAAAAGTCATCATTCGGCAAAAATCAGTATTAGGCAGGATTGGAGCAGGCTGGAACATTGAGGTTGAGTCCAAGAAGGCAAGCAAGTGAGCATTTTTTGCAGGATTTGACTGCAGTTAACCAGGATCACTGCAAGGTAGAATGTGTGAAAGAAACAGCAATTGGACTTGAACAGTTGTCATCTCCTTTGCTGGATCAACTACAGGTAATGGATTCTCAAGCAAACTATACCAATCCACCTCCAAAGTGGAGTCAAAACTAATGCAGGACTGGCTGGTAACTAAAATGTAATGTGCCCCAAGAAATCAACCGCAAGTAGCAGGATTGCAAACAAAGCATATGCCTAGCTGGAGGTGGCCAAAGAGCAGAAAGTTAGTATTTGAGAACAGATACTACACTTTGATCCTACTCCCTTAGCAAAGGAAGTTTATTTACCTATCCTCCCCACTGAGGTGACATGTGAAACAAGGTCAGATTTTTAATGTGGGGACACTGGGCATAAACGCCCAGGTAACTGGTCAAAGATTACCCAGTACCTTGCCTATGCAGTAACTAGGTACAAAAATAATCTTAGCTGGTCATTGTTTCCCAAACCTACTCACCTGCTGCCAAGTGGTGAGTGCTGCAAGCAGCCAGTGAGCAGGAAGTACATAACCGAGAACAGATACTACACTTTGATCCTACCTGCCAGGCCACGGAAATTTATTTACAAATCCTCCCCACTGAAGCGTGATGTGACACAAGGTCAGTTTTAAAGTGGGGGAACCACACATGAATGCTCAATTTAATGGTAACTGGCTACGAAGCTTGTCCTAGCTGGTCATAGCTAGTCTTAGCTGGTCATTACTTCCAAAACCAGTTGGTGAGCAGGCAGTGAGCGTCTACTACACTTTGATCCTGGTCTATTTAAGTAAAGAATAGTAGCATTCAAGCAGTAATATTCGAGTATCATTCAAGTAATACTTGAACTGATTACTTCAGTGACTAAGCGATCTAAACCCTTCCTCTCTGTGCTGTAAGTTCTGTCTTGTCTGTTATTGTAACTATTGCACTTTTCCATGGAAAGCAATTTCAGCAAATGTGACACTGAAAATATGTGTTCAGTAGTCAGCAAGATCTTCTGGATGCTGATTTTGCATGAAAGGTCAAGGTTGCCTTTTTGTTAACAGTCACAAGTAGGAGAAGTAGGCTGCAACAAGAGGTTAAATGAGACATTAAAAGAGATGTTAAAAATAGGTTAAAAGATGTTAAAAGAGAGGGGAAGAGAGATGTTAAATGAATTGTTAAAAGAGTGGTTAAAAGAGAGGATAAATAATAGGTTATAAGGAAGGTTAAAAGAATAGTTAAAAGAGGTTAAAACAGAGCTTAAAATAGATATTAAAAGAGAAGTTAAGGGAGACATTAAAATAGTTTGAATGAGCCATTAAAGGCAACTTTAAAAGAGATGTTAAAAGAGTGGTTGAAAGAGGCATTGAAAGTGTGGTCAACTGAGACATTAAAAGAGACTTTAAAAGAAATGATAAAAGAGAGGTTTAGGAAGGTATTAAAAAGAAAGAATAAATCTTCCTTTATTTTTCACCACTTTTTTGTCCAAGCTTTCCTGCCTGAACACAGATGCCAGTTCCTGGAAATCTCTTGCAATAGATCTTCCATTTCCAGATACAGGTAGTTCAATAATCAGACAATGAAATCTGTATAAATACTTGTAGCTTCTATTGTGGCTGGTTTAGGATTAAAAATAAATAAATAACATTCATGTATTGGCATCACAGTCAAGCATGAGTGATCTCCCTTAGTAGGGAAATATCTGTTTCTCAGTGAAAAACGGACAATTATTTTCAGTTGAACTGATTGGTAAAGAGAAGAAGGATTTGATTCATCAGGAAATACAGTTGGAGAGGGACTTCAAAAGGAAAAAAAATACTGCACAAATAGGAGAGAGACAAACACAAACAGATTAATGCTATGTTAAACTGACCAAACTTAAAAGAGACTAATACAATTATAGATAATGGATAGACAAAATGAATGACCTGTTTGATAGCATGCTCATTCCTATATATATAAACCTATTAATAAAAGAATTGACAAGAGAGAAACCTTTTATGCCAACTCATTTAATTCCTTGAGGAACTTCATCAAAGGCAAATGTAAAAATTTATTGAAAAACCTGTACTTATACATTCAGAAAAAAAAGGAATCAATGAAAAAAAAATAATGTGTGTTAAATTTGACTTGGAGAACAATTTATATGGAAGATGCTAAGTGATGTAAATTATAACATGTTGTTAAACAAAAGTAAATTGAAGTTGTTGTTATTATAATCATTATTATTCAAAAATTGGCAGTATGGTGGAGTAATGGAATGTGGCTCAAAGTGAGGAATTGAAGAGCAGAGTTCAAATTCTAGTAGAGTTCATTACATCCACTTAAATGTTAATACTCTTGAGAAAGTTATAATTCCATCTCTTCTCCCACCAGCTATGGTTGAATTGTAGGACAGATTGGATTTCATTGTTATATGCTGCACGTGAGAACCAACAATGATGACAATGAATCCGATGATGAAGATTGAAACTTTACAACTCAAACTTTATAATTTCCTTCTTTTCAAAATGTGGAGAATAAATCGCTTCCTCTTCATCACCCACTTCTTCACTGAAAATAAACTTCTGTCAATTCAGTGACTCACACGTTCATCTCGTGTTTCTTTTCTCATAAAATTTTCAACTTTTTCACAGGGTAAATGACGAATTAAACTTTTCAAACACAATGACTTCAAAATGTGAATAAAATATACCATTATATTGTATTTGCTATTTTTGTTCTTTTTAACAAAGCTGTGACTTGGCTGTGGAGGGAGAGGGTTGGTCGGGCTGTCAGTACATCCACATTGAGATGACCAGCCAGCCAAAATGGCTGCTGCCTGCTCGCTCCAGCCATAAAACTCACTTAACTCATCTCTGTGACAGGTGATGTCACTTATAAAGCTGTCTCCACTGACACCTGTAATTTCTGATGAACTTCATACCATGTAGGGCTTTGACTCTTCTTACCTTCTGTTGTATGGCCAAGATGAATACGATACATAGAAAAACTGTGTGGCAGTATTATTCAGCACAATATCCAGTGCTAAATGGATATATATATAGAACAGTGCAATAGTTACAATAACAGACAAGACAGAACTTACAGCACAGAGAGGAAGGGTTTAGATCGCTATAGTCACTGAAGTAATCAGTTCAAGTATTACTTGAATGATACTCGAATATTACTGCTTGAATGCTATTATTCTTTACTTAAATAGACCATTTCAAACCATAAACCATTTCATTATTGGGAGTGCTGCAAGTATGTCAGCCAGTCTATAACACCTTTGCTAGTCAAAACAAAAACTCAGCCTTCACCTGCACATTGCCCAGTGCAAAATACACTTCATGGCAAAATTCCACACTGACCAAGGCATTATACAACACACCTTGCATAATTTCTTTCTCAAAATGTTCACCTATGAACATTTTCAATGCTTTTTTGTTTTTTTTTCTTCTTATGACTGAAACCTCTCCTTGATACCCATGTCACTGTACAAACATTTACATATGAAATATAAAAAAAGGATCACAATAACACATGCAAAAAATAACATAAAAATATTAATATTGAAGGTGATATCTCTTCTCTCCTTACCTTGTGCATATCCCTCTATAATGTTAATTTTTTTTGTAAACTCTAAGTTAGTCTTCTAACCTAGGCATAACAATGAATCAGGCCAGAACACAATTTGCATAAAAAATGTTTTCCTCTTCTTTTTTTCTGTTCTTTTAAAATATCCACTGAGTAGGTTGCCCATCTACACATACTGAGATGCATTGGAATCTCAACATGGAGCAATGGTTAACAGCAGAACACTTAAGATTGAGGATTGACCTTGACCCTTACCAGGTCCTCCATAATTTCAGCCTTATGCCTCATCTAAGTTACACTTAGAAAATCACCATTTTGAGATGTGATTACATAACTTATAACCATAAGAAAATTTATCTTCCGCATACCTTTGTCAACTTCCAGAATTTTCTGCACGTCTAAAATTTATTATTTCCACAATTGACCTATAGCATTCTTTTGCAATGTTGATAACCCTTCACCTTATTAGTTGGACATTAAACCTGTTTCTTTTTACTGTATTGTTTCCTTTTGTTCCCTTTTCTTTTTTTTTATTTACTTATTTGTTCATTCAAGTGCTAAATACAACCCATGTACTGGCTACTAAACAACTGATTTACTTCAGTTATCCTTTGCCTCTTTTTATTTTTATTTTTCCTCTAGTAAGCTTGTTGTTAATTTTGTGGCATTGCCCAACTTCTTTATGATACCCCAAAGAAAAACCCTAAACCAACAAAAAAAAAACTAACACAAAATGCACTGGAGGAGAAAAGTAAAGAGCATCTAATTTTTCTTCTTTTTTTCTTGTCACCATTAATATTACTTATTCTGTTTTTCTCATTTTTAAAAGAAAAACACAAAGTCAGGGAAAGTTCTGTAAAGTCTGAAAAGTTTTTTTCCTTTCTTTTTCAAAGAACACACACAACAAAAAAGTTTCTATAATGTTCAAAAAGTTTGTTTTTTCTTGTCTTTTCAAAGAACATACATCAGAAAGCTCTATAATGCTCAAAAAGTTTGTCTTTTCTTTCTTTTTTGAAGAACACACATCAGAAAGTTCTATCATTTTCAAAACATTTGCTTTTCTTTTTTCCATGAAAAACACACATCAATAAAATTTTATACTGTTCACAATCTCTTATTTTTCTTATGCCTTCTTCTCACTTAGAATTTCACCATAACCACAGATACCCGATGACAAACATTGTTGTAAATGGTAATCACATCTTCAATTCTCAAATTGCCATCGAATAAATGACCTTGCATACCCATGGAAACTCTTGCTCAAGTTTCCATAACACATAGAATTTCCTAAAATTTCAATCATACAAAGATTGAGCATGGAAACCTGCTATTTTCTGCAATGCATATCATTTCAAATCTGCCCATGGAACAATAATGACAACTGAACAAGAGAGTAAAAAAAAACAACAAAAACTACCTATGGTCTAACTGCATCTGATGATGTTGGCATATGTTTCAATGAAGGATTATTTTGCCACACTCATAGATCTAAGATCCCAACTAACTTAGTCTTAAAAAATAGGTCTGTCTTACTTTAAATACCACATTTAAAAGTTTTCCAAACAGACTGCCTACTATTACCCACAATGCCGAAAGGAAGCTAATCTAATCCCCTTTTTCAAGTACTATTCTCTTGCCTTATTTTTTTTCTCGTGCTACTATACGTGTGTTTATGATATTTTCAACTTATTTTTTTCTCTGTTGATGTTGTCAGCTTAATTTTTTATGTTTTCCAATAACTTAGCTGAAGAAAAGAGAACAATATTGAATGTCTTTTCCAACTTTGTTTTTTTTTTAATCATTTTACCCCAAGCAAGGCATTTCACTGCCATTATTGCACAGGGGGTTACATAGGGGAAGGTGAACAGAAAGAGAGGTTAGATATAGGAAATGTCAGAAGGAAGGTGATAGACGGGTAAGGATACCAAGGCTGAGGGTTGGGCAGATGGGAAGAGTGTTTGAGAGAATGGATGCAAGTTAGTGTGTTAGGAGGTGTCTATTGACCTTACATTTAAACTTCCTGGAGATTGTAGCTGTCAGGGAAGCAATCATGTGGAAGGGAATTCCACAGACGGGAAGTGCAAGAAAAGAAGCTGTTGGAGTAGAAATTGCAGTTAAATTTTATCGATTTTACTGTAAGAGGGTGGGACCTAGTTGCTAATCTAGTATCTTGTGCAAATTTGTTTAAGCTTAAATATAAAATCTTATTTGCTGGTTGTGAATAACATAATAAATTTTTCCATCTCAACAAAAGAATAGCAAAAACATCTCTATGTAACATGTAACAGTAGAATCATTCTGTGTTTATAGAGAAATGTTTACAAAAGACATTTCCTTTTTGAGATGGTTTATTTTCAAGCTGTCCTTATATATGTCTTGTTATTCCTCCCAAACCCATCTTTGTCATCCATTTGTTTAGGCCCATCAAGTATGTCATGCTCTGTTTTCTCCTGTCTCTCTTTCTCTTCATCCACCCTGTGAGTATCAGATTCTCCAAACCCTCCTTCCTCATTATGTGTCACAGAAACTTCAGCTATCTCTTCCTGATGTTAAGTGTGTTTCCTTTTTGATTCTATTCTCTTGTTCACATGTTTGGTCCATGGTATAACTGAGTGAATTGTTAGTCAGACTAGTAGATAATTTAATTCACCAGTGTGCACTAAAAGTAGATGTGGCAGATTCAGAAGCTATCATAAAAACTGATAAAATAGTATAATCATGAAAATCAGATTTAAAAAGACAGATGTAAAAAGCACTCCTGAAACTGTCATTTCTGGAACTTTTCAAATTAAATATTTTTTGTTTCATTTTGGGTTTGACTTTTATACAAACAGAAAAGTTAAAGAGAAAGAATGGAAACTGCCACAGTCAGTCTCTCTTACCTCAAAGTCTTAGCAAAATCATTTTAAAAATCTGCATTCCTTAGAACAGGATAATATTCAGAAGCTTGAACTGATTCTGAATATTATCCTGTTCTCTTGTTGAAGTAGGGAGATGGTTAATGTTTATTATTGTCAAACATAACCAAAATTCCTACAACTTAAAGGTTTTAACCAGAATTATCAGGTTATCAGCAGGTGGATTTATGGAAAAATAAAAGTATACATTTTGTATGTTTAAATAGAAATTTATTAATAGAACAGAATAACATGAATTGGTGCAAGTTAAATGTTCAATAAGAAACAGTAGTAAAAGATTTAAGGGTATCAAAAGTTCGTAGTAGTAACTTGTGTGTATGCATGTATGTATAAGCATTATTGTTGAATGAGAGTGTCTTTGAAGTAATCACTCAGTCTTAAAGGGTTCCATTCGGCTATCAAGTATAAAAAGAGGCAGACAGGTGAACAATGAAAAGGAAGGAAGTGAGAGGTGAGAGAGAAAGATAGAGACAATAATAGCAATCCCTTGGTATTTGTCAAGGAACATGTTAATTATGCTCATCATCTTCTCTCAGGCAACAGTCAAACTTGGCCCATCTTTTATTTCATTTGTGAGGCTCGAAAAGGTCATTTGGGAATTCACTCCCAGATGTGATTCTGGCTTTTCCATTGGACAACATGCAAACTTTGCCTTGGCTCACAAAAAGGGTCCATGAAAGAATTTGTTTCTGATAATTGAAGATTATTTGAATTTTGTTTTTAAATGTTTCTTAGTTTTCTATTGGTCAAATAAACATTTCACATGAAGGTGTGAAAATTTGCGAGTTTTTTGCGTGCTAAGCAAAGTTTGTAAATTTGAGTCTTTTTTATTTCTAACAAAATCAATGAGTCATTGCTTAGCATTTGAATTTTAAACCTAAACCTTGTTTTGTTCACTATCTATTATGTTAAGCACAAAACAGTGGAGAACATGACCAAGAACTGCATGTATTTCATCCATTGCAATTGTGGGAAAGAATATAATGGTGAAACTAGCTGCTCCCTAAAAGTAATTCTGGAGGGACATCCAAAAGCCATAATTTGGAGTGAGACAGTGAAATCAGAAATGGCTGATAATGTATGGAACAAAACGGGTAACCCCTTTGATATGAAGTAAAAAACCTACTCAGAGAAGAACACTGGTAATTCAAACACCTGAAAGAATTATTCTAGGCTAGATTACCTCTGTAGTAGGCTTATGTAGCAGTGACATGGATGGATGGTGAATCAGACAGGACTTCATGCTAATAACGATGTTGAAGTTGCTTGTAGCCATTTTATTGACTGGTTCTGGGTGCTCATTGGCTGAGTGGTAGCTGGGTTGAGTGTATAAAACATGGTATGCTCATTTAAGTGGGGGGTTGCGTTTTTTGTTCATGTCAGTGAGCAGCATATTGGAGATCAAGATGAGAAGTGAGAATTTGGTTTGCCTGGTGAACCTATTTGGGTAAATTTTGGTTTTAGGTCTGGAAGGCTTTTATCCCTTCAAATTTTTCCAAAATATTCTTATTTCCATGCAAATTTATGTACCAAACTCAAAATCCATAATTACATATTGAAGAAACTTACCTTTTTTGTTGTTAATGACCAGAAAAAAATCAAACTTCTTCTCGCTCTTTTTGTCACCCACAACCATCTCAATCAGAAGACATTCGGTGCAGAATCACTTTAGGTGTAGGAAGCTAATTTTGGCCTATTTACTTCCTTTAATGAAAAGTCTATGAAGAAATTACTACGCGATTTATTTTTTTTCGGTACTCAATTTCAGCAGAAATTTGCATATTTTTTTCTTTTTTTTTGTTGGTAATTAATTTAAGAAAGTTGCATGCACTTAATTTTAGAAGAAAGTTAACTTTCAAATATATCAAAATAAGTGAAAATTGTAGTATTACTTAATTTTTTATGACAAAAGTTAACTTTCAAATATATGAAAATAAGTGAAAATTGTAGTATTACTTAATTTTTTATGACAAAAGTTAACTTTCAAATATATGAAAATAAGTGAAAATTGTAGTATTACTTAATTTTTTATGACAAAAGTTAACTTTCAAATATATGAAAATAAGTGAAAATTGTAGTATTACTTAATTTTTTATGACAAAAGTTAACTTTCAAATATATGAAAATATAAAATTTTTTATGAAAGTTAACTTTAAAATGTATGAAAATAAGTGATAAGTGTAGTTTTTTAACCTTCAAATACATTGCGTGTATTTGCATGTTTTTTTTCCTTTTTTTTAAATTTCAGAAGAAAGTTAACTTTCAAATATGTGAAAATAGGTGATGAGTGTAGTTTAATTAACCTTCAAATATACTGCGTGTTTTTTTTTCTTTTTTTTTTAATTTCAGAAGAAAGTTTACTTTCAAATATATGAAAATAAGTGATAAGTGTAGTTTTACTTCACCTTCAAATATATGAAAATATATTTGCATGTTTTTTTTTTCCTTTTTTTTTTCTTGGTAATTAATTTAAGAAAGTTATGTGTACTTAATTTTAGAAAAAAGTTAACTTTCAAATATATGAAAATAAGTGATAATTGTAGTTTTACTTAAGTTTTTCAGACAAAAGTTAACTTTCAAATATATGAAAATATAGATTTTTTTTTTAGAAAGTTAACTTTAAAGTTAAGTAAAACTACACGGATCACTTATTTTCATATATTTGAAAGTTAACTTTCTTCTGAAATTAAGTACCAAAAAAAAAAGGAAAAAAAAACATGCAAATGCATGCAACTTTCTGAAAACTACTGCACTTTTTTAAAATTGTCAATGTCATTTGAATTTGAGGACATATTAATTATGAGTTCCATCCATAGGTTAGGAAATGCTGAATTATATACAATAAAAACAGAGAACAATAAATGAGCAGTACTAAAACAAAACAAAAACAATGTTCCAGGACATGATCAGTGAAATGAAAGCAATCTACCACTGTAGATTAAATAAAGGTTTAATTTTGAAATTTCTTTAAGTTTACCTGGATTAGCAAGCAAGTGATGAAGGACAGAGGACACAACAGTCGAAACAAAGTGATAATAACTCAGTCTCAATCTTCTGTCTATATTATTGTCCATGGAAGTTATAATTGTCCTATGCTACAACTTTTTTGGAATTCTAGAAAATTCTACAGATTGCATTTGCTGCGGTGCGTCAGTGAAGACGATGGGACATACCTTCTTTCACAGCAGTGTTGTAGGCCTGTTGTGCAAGGTCATTGGAAACATTATGGTTCACATGCTGTGCAGAAAGTTCTTTGTCCTCGAGACCAGTTCAGCTTGTGGTACTGCAACAGGTTAAGGCAATGTGGTATTGCAACAGATTACGGCTGATCACTATGAGTTCTTTTGCTTACTAGGCATTATGTGAGATGTGATAGGGACGACGCAACAGAATGAATTCTATGGGCATGAGAAGTTCACTTCTTCCCAACTTTTACTTTAAGCATTACCTTAATGTCAAGATTAGGAGAGAAAGACAGTGATTCACTCCATTTACAATTTGGTGCAAGGTGTTTGAATCTTTTGCATTTGTGTCAAGTAAAAGGAACTGATTTTAGGCATCAGGATATTTGGTTCTATAGAAGATGTGAAATGTCTTTTGTTTTTTGATTTTGCATTTTGCATTTGTTATTGTTTAGATGAGTTTTTATTTGAGTTTGTGGTTGGTCAGATGATAGTTTAAATTGCTTAGTCCTGCATTAATTTTCTCCAGTTCATTGATGTTTCTAAAACAGTTAAGGATTATCTGGGGCTTTTATTATTAACACTAGTTTGTTTTGTTTTCTGTAAATAGATCTTGTTTACATTGTAAATACTCATTTGTGTTTTATATTTTTTAAATTGTTATTTTTATTCGTCACTATCTCACAGACAAATTGTTCATGTAGAAACTAGTTAGAACTTTATAGAGACTGAGATATTATAGTGATTGTAGTAAGAATGGTAAGTAAAAGTATGTTATTTTGGTGTAAGGAATATTGTAAATTGTTTGGGTCAGTGATTATGGCTAGCTAAGTTAAAGATAAGACAGTATAAAGAACAACCCTTCCCAACCCTCATCATTGGCTTTGTGCCACAATTCCTTCAAATCACCAGGAACAAATATTGCTTTCCTCTTTGGCAAGCAGTCTGCATTAAAGTTTATCAGTATCGGACAAAACTTTGTCTGCTACTGTCAATCCTTTTTGGGATATATCAAAGTCTTGCATCTGCAAACTTTTGTTAAGTTTTGAGTTTATTTTATATATTTTGTTAAGTTTTGAATGTATTTGAATTGTATTGCTCTGAATTTTCTTTTCTTTTTAACTCCTTTCAGGTGCTAGCCAAATTTTCATTTTCCATGCTAGTGTAGCTTAAAAGTGACACCAGACTCCCTTTTTTCTTGTCTAAACTTTTATTTTATTTTATTCAGTATATCTGTTTTTGATTTTAATTAAAAGATTTTTGCACTTCTTCAATTTGAATTAGGGTGAACATTTATGTTTTCATGTAGCCTATTTTTTTACCGTTTCATCATCATCATTTATCCATCACATCCAGATGGTGCAAAGGGCAGCAATCATCATCATCATCATCATTTATCCATCACACCCAGATGGTGCATAGGGCAGCAATCATCATCATCATCATCATCATCATCATCATCATCATCATCATTTATCCATCACACCCAGATGGTTCATAGGGCAGCAATCATCATCATCATCATCATTTATCCATCACACCCAGATGGTTCATAGGGCAGCAATCATCATCATCATCATCATCATCATTTATCCATCACACCCAGATGGTGCATAGAGCAGCAATCATCATCATTTATCCATCACACCCAGATGGTGCATAGAGCAGCAATCATCATCATTTATCCATCACACCCAGATGGTGCATAGAGCAGCAATCATCATCATCATCATCATCATCATTTATCCATCACACCCAGATGGTGCATAGGGCAGCAATCATCATCATCATCATCATCATTTATCCATCACATCCAAATGGTGCATAGGGCAGCAACTTTTTGTTGCTGTTTCTGTAACAAACTGTTTTTTACGGGGTAGGGTTGTTAGCCCTGCACCCAACCCCTAAATCTGGAGGACCGGTGGATCATTCTTGGTCCTTACTTTTACAGCACCTGGTATTCCCCAATGGTCACCCATTAAGTACTGACCAGGCTCAATGTTGCTTAACTTTGGTGATCGGATGGGAACCGGTATATTCAACACAATATAGCCGTAGACTTTTTACCATTTACTTTTCCCTTTCTTTTCACATTGTATTTATTGAAACATTTTTTGAGTGATTTCAAATTTATATGATTCCAATCTTTTGTTATAAACATTTTTATTTTCAACAATTCCCCAGAGATGTGATCAAGTTGCAATGCAAAAAAAGTGTGTAATATTTTTCTGCCCTTAATGATATTGAACACAGAGTTCAAGGTTTTGGCCAAGATTTTAGCAGGCCATTTGTAAACTGTCCGCTCTGGTCTGATTGGCTTTAAGCAGACGTGCTATGAAGGGCATTCCTATTTAGGGTAACCTTCACTTGGTATGCTTGATCACTGAACAAGTTAACAGTAAAGCAACACTGATCAGTTTAGATCTGTCCAAGACATTTGACAGGGTTGATCTTACTGGAGGCTGTACTTATGGTAGTCAGTTTTGAGCTGTACTTTTGCTCTTGGATCTGACTCCTGTATGCAACCCCTGAAAGTGAATGGAGTCAGATCAAAACCTTTCTTATTGTCTCATTTCATTCATCAAGATTGACTTTGCTGTACATTCTTGTGTTGGAAGCTTTCCTTTGCAAAATAAAGGCAAATCCAGTCTCATGTGGAATTTAATTACCTGATGCTACTGCATCAGCCAGGTACAGTTCTTGTAAGGAGCAGTGCCATGATTGATAAGCAGACAAATCAGAGGGTATGTGTTGGTGACAGAGGTCAAGATCATTTGTGGTAAGTTTATTTACCTGAAGTTGGCCACATGGAAGGGAGCTTCCCTTCCCAAGCTTTCCTTCTGGAGGAAGGAACCTTGCAAGATACTCAGCTTTAAGTTTGGGCCCAATCTCCAGTTGAAAATGAACTAGTCAGAGGTTCAGAAGAAGGCCAAAGCCTCAGTTTGGTTGTGGTCCTGAATCTTTCCTTTAAGGGGGAGTTTGGAAATTTGTGCTTCACGCATCTACCTGTTTCTCTTTTACTGAGTTTCCATTCTTCTACTCCTGTCTACCACATTATTTAGTTTAGTAAGGATCTTGTTTTCTCTTTTGTGGGGTGTCAAGATTCCTCAGGTATGCTGTGAGATCTGTTACTCTTACCTGTCTGTGGGAATTTGTGTATGCCCAGCATTGACACTTCTCAGCACATGCTTTGTATTGCTTTACTAGAGCAAGTGTGTATGCAATTAGATGATGACAATGAATCCTGGAAAGAAGATGCCTGTAAGAATTTCACATTCCTGAGAGGTGTGCAAGAAGGAGGCCTGCCGTTTAACTCGAGGTGAGTGCTTCTTCTGTTGTGAACATCAAAACACTCTTAAATTCTCACAGGCAACAGACTACACAAAGGCATTTGACAAAGTACACCACAAGGAATTGATAGAAATGCTTAGCAATCTCAACATATTTGGGAAAGTCGAGTAATTAGGAACCTTTACTGGCAGTAAACTGCCTGCATATGAACAGATAACAAATTCAGCAAAGATAGAAAGGGGCATAAGCTGTCTTTTCATTGGATCAATTCAACTTGTACAGTGAGACTATTCTGATGACCCTAGAAATCATGCTGAGATTTGCCATTAGTGGCTGCAGTTTGAACAGTATAAAATACACAGATGATACAGTGCTGGTAGCAGACACGGAAAGGAAACTACAAGACCTCCTACAGATGGTAGCTGAAGAGAGTAACAAGAAAGGATTACAAGTAAACTACAAGATAATTGCATGCATGATAATCAGCAAAAAAGGAGCCTAAAATGCCAGCTACAGGTCAGGGATACTAAAATCAATCCGGTACACAAATGTAAATACTTGGAAAGCATTCTAGCATACAACGGAATGTGCGAAACTGAGATCCAAAGGCAAACTGGCATGGCGAAGATGCATTCCAGAAGCTGAGTAGAGTATTAGGAAACAGGAAAATTTTGCTAGAAACAAAGAAGAGTGTACTGGATTGATATGAGATATCTTCAATATGGTAGCGAATGCTGGACAATCTCATCAAAGATGAAGGAAAAACTTGAAGCAACTGAAATGTGGTTCTACAGATAGATGCTGTGAATACCATGGACTGAACATGGGAGCAATGATGAGGTTTTGGAAAGGATGGAATTGAAAGGGAAACTAATACTAAGCATCGGGAAAAGACAGCTAAAATTCCTGGGACATGTAATGAAGAAGGAGAGCTTGGAGAATCTGATACTCACAGGTCAGATAGAAGGAAAGAGAAATTGGAAAGCAGCGTGTAACACACTTGACAGGCCTGAGCAAGTGGATGGCTGAGCAAGGTTTGGTGGGGTAACAGGAGAAAGCATATTAAGGGTCAACAGGGATAGGGAGAAATAGAAGGCCTTGACTGCCTATGTCCTGAAGGGACAAAACATATAGAAGAAAGAGAAGTTAAGGAAAAGAGCCGTTCAAGGTTATCTGATAGACAAGCTCAGTTTGAAGCTTCTGTTATGAATGTTGAAACACTCTTAAGTTTTTACCGGCAACAGTTGGCCTCCCCGACGTCCAAGTGTTGTCCTGAAAGGTATTATATTGTGGGCTTGCTAGGGTAGAGAACTGTTCAAGATGATCTGATAGACGAGCTCAGTCTGAAGAAGCAATAGTTTTGTTTCTTATGATATATCATTCTGATGCTGCAAAAAAAGCTGTTCAGGTTGGCAAGAGGATTTGTTCAGCGGGAGAGATAGATAAATAGATATGAACATACTAGCGTATATAGATATATAATGTTGATAGATGTTGATAGACATGAACAGGATGTCAATGAAAAATAAGAACAGAATGAGATAGATAGATAGATAGATAGATAGATAGATAGATAGATAGATAGATAGATAGATACTTGAGCAACTGAAAGGCAAAATGATATGCATAAAAGGTGTGTGGTGTTAAATGGATTGCTTGGATCATCAAAACGACAGGCATAAGAATGGATTTACGGATGACTGAACAAACAAGCAAATGGACAAATATCCATCCTCTATACAGATGTTCTGTCAATCAAAATTTGCTTTTATCTTTTTATTATTTACATCCAGCAATCTGGTCACTAATCTCATAAGAATGATTGACTCTACTTGATTTCCAGAAGTCATGGACAGAAGGAATTATTCATGCATTTCTCATTTTATACTTGACATTGACGAGACAATAAGTCTTATGAAAGTTAAAGTTGCGATAGAAATGTTAAAGTCTGTGTCATTTATAAAGAATTTATCCATTATCTTCAAGACAAGTAAGGAATTTGATTTGGGCTGTTTGAGAAAAATGTAATTAAATTTTGAAAAGCATCATTTTTTTCTAAACTAACATCACTTGAAAGTATTTGTTTAGAATGTAGTTGAGTGGGAATCTGATTTGTATAACATTAAGTAATGTTTTTTGTATCTGTCTATTCTTTTTAGATGAAGTGTTGTATCTATTCAAGCTATTTACATTGTTCAGACTGTTGTTCACTCAAGCATTTTCAGTTAATATTGGTTGGAATTTTAAACCAAACCCCTTATATAGGGTTAGATTGTTCTAATCCCATGTGCCATGCTTTTGGATATTTCAGTTTTGATATTTGTCTGTAGTTTTTAGATTAGATATAGTAATTATTTACATTGTTTATTGTCATATTCACAATGTTTCAGCCATTATATGCTCCAAAGTTATTCAGGTGATTAGAATTTCAAACTGGACATTTTATTTCAGTCACTGAGGTAGATTGTTCTCATTCTATGAATCATGTTATTTTCAGATGTCTTAGTTATCTCCCTTTAGTTCAACTCCTTAAGTTATTTGTTTACAACTGCTGTAGCTAGGTATTGAACTCACAACTTTTTGAGTCAAGTCACTGGATCAAACCAAAGCTTTTATTCACTGGGCCATGTGTCCTTGTTACAATTTCCATACAATTCCTTGGAGTAACATCCATCACAGTCAATCAACAGTTGAGACAATAGTGTCTGGGTGTGATAAAAATCTGATGCAATCACAGATGATGCAATATATTTCAAGGCCAAAAAAATTTCATAAACCTCAAAAATGAATTCATATTACTGCACACCACAGCAAATGACCTAATCCAAGGCAAAAAATAGAAATTGATAACCTAATCTGAGGAAAAACTAGAAATCGATTACACCCTGTCACTCCAGTAGGTCTGAAACTGACTGTATAGTGAAAAAAGGAAACGAAAATCTGTTGTTTTGATTAATTTGCACAAGGGTGTAATTCTAAAAGTAGCAACAAGTGGGGAGATGTTTATTTAGAGCTAAAAGAAGAGGTGTACTGTAGGACATTGAAATAAACACACGTTTTATTTGACAGTGAAAATTTATTAGCTGAGAACCACATTGAAAGTGAAAAAAACGACAGGATTCTATTATGTAAGTCAATAAAATAAAGCTGAAATTTTCTTAGAATCTTGCCCAAGTGAAAATTGAGATTTTTAATGCAATATCAGTTCAGTTGAATAACATTATTGCTTTAGTGGCAAACTTGTCAGTCTGGTCTCTACTCATTTTATAAACACGGCAAAGCTAGAAATTAACAAGTATCTGTTTGCAATGTAAAATTTGGAATTCGGTATTTGAGTAGCAATCCTTCCTTTATACCAGTTTCATTTAAAAATGAGAGACAAGGTACTGTGATTAAGTCTTTTATTTAATTTTTCATATAATTTTATTTTATCTTTTCTGGAAATAAATTACATAGAAATTGTCTGAATGTCCTGTATGCCTGAGCACTTTTGGCTATATATATATCTATATATCTATATATATATATATATATATATATATATATATATATATATATTATACTTTAGAACATGTAAAAACTACAAACTACTACAAAATTGTACATTTTGTTTCAACATTGAAAGAACAATATCTCATCAGGTAATTACCATCATTATAAACTACCTGATGAGACATTGTTCTTTCAATGTTGAAACAAAATGTACAATTTTGTAATAGTTTGTAGTTTGTACATGTTCTAAATTATAATTTATAATAGTGAAAATTGAGATTTTTAATGCAATATCAGTTCAGTTGAATAACATTATTACTTTAGTCTCAAACTTGTCAGTCTGGTCTCTACTCATTTTATAAACATGGCAAAGCTAGAAATTAACAAGTATCTGTTTGCAATGTAAAATTTCTAATTCTGTATTTGAGCAGCAATCCTTCTTTTATACAAGTTTCATTTAAAAATGATGGACAAAGTACTGTGATTAAGTCTTTTATTTAATTTTTCATATCGTTTTCATTTATCTTTTCTGGAAATAAATTATATAGAAATTGTCTGAATGTTCTGTATGTCTGAGCACCTTTGGCTATATTTTTAGCGATTATCAAAGTTGAGATTATTTTTTACTTTTAATTGAATATATGGATTTTTATGTATGTATCTAGAATTATAGGAATGTTTTATTTTCCAAACACAGTCAGTATATTGTGGCTGTGTTCCTAGTTGATGTTACTGAGTGTAGGCATTTTCTTTTAATAATGCTACCTCTATTTTTTAGTCTTTTTTACATGTGAATGAGGCTATTCTATTTCTACATAATTTATGTCTATAAAAAAAGAAAATTACAAGAAACAAGAAAAATTAAATAAAAAACTTAATCCCAGTATATTGTCAATCATTTTTAATGATGCTTATATATATATATATATATATATATATGTATAATACTTTAGAACATGTAAAAACTACAAACTATTACAAAATTGTACATTTCATTTCAACATTGAAAGAACAATATCTCATCAGGTAATTACCATCACTATTAACTACCTATCGAGTAGTCTAACTTGGCATTTTAAATCAAAACACAAGGATTGATCCGTAGTCGCTATCTGTGGGTTCAAGTGTAAACCAATGCAAGGACAAATTGAAAAAAAAAAATTGAGTTATCTTAAATTTTTTTTTTTTTTTTTTTTAAATCATTTCACCCCGAGCAAGGCAGAAACGCCACTGATGTGCAGGAGGTTACATAAATGTAGAAAGATTAATTAGAAAAGAGTGAGGAGTACAAGCTAGTTAGAAAGGAACAATAGAAAACTGAGAAAGCAGGTGCAATGACAGGTACATGGGCGGAGAGAAAGGGAAGGTTATACAGGGGAGGGGAGAGAGCTAGAGGCCAGTGGTTAGTAGGTGAGTATTAACTTTGCTTTTAAATTTCTGGAGGTCGTAGCCGTCAGGAAAGCAAGAATACGGGAGTGAGTTCCACAGGCGGGAAGTGCGAGAGAGGAAGCTGCAGGAGTAGAATTGTCGTCTGCGTTTGGCTAACCTGACTGTGAATGGGTGGGACCCAGTTGCCAGTCTGGTTGAACGGGTAAACACCTGTTGATGAGACAAGTGAGACACTCATCATCCATAAAAATTTTTATCAAAGTCAAAGTAGTCATACTCAGTCACAAGTGGCCTTCCACCATATATCAGCATGCAGTGTGGGTATAGAAGAATCCAAAGGTGTATCCTGTACATACAGTGGTAGGATAACTCTCTAAGAGAGCTCTAAACATATATGCATATGAATACATATAGAGCAAATATAAGAAAAATTAAGGCAGACATGTTATTTCATGGTGAATTGGAAGTGTGGGCCTATTTCAGGCGGACCATCATCAGCTTCTGTCTTTATTTTACAAAGGATTTTACATGATTTAATGTAAAATTTTACATGATTTGTGTAAAATCCTTTGTAAAATAAAGACGGAAGCTGATGAGGGTTTACCTGAAATAGGCCTATACTTCCGATTCACCATAAAATAACATGTCTGCCTTAATTTTTCTTATATATATATATATATATATATATATATATATATATATATATATAGCTTTAAGTTATGCTATATTTATGGGTTAAAATGTTTAATATCAGGACAGAGTATATATAAATATGAAAGGGGATATTGAAGTCAAAAACCAAAGCCAATAGCCTGTTTCATGCTTAAAGACAATCATCAAGCCATGTGCATTGTCTTTTTGACTTTATATATACCAATCAATGATGCATTATGGTTAGGCTTATTGTATTTTGCTAACGGTTATTTTGTTAGGAGATAACAGTTATGTTTCAAATTATTTTAGGGGTTAAGTGGAAACTTATTGTGGATGTGGGTGCAGTTTTGTGCCTATTTCATATTGTTGCTTATTAACTTTTTCATTATTGATTTAGTTCTTGGTTGTTATCATTATGTGTACTTGAAAATTTAAGGAAAAACCAACATGAAACTCATAAACCGACCTAAAAATAATATTTAATATTATATATGTATTATATTATATAATATATATTATAATATATAATATATTTTTTCATATATATTTAATATATAATTTTAATATATATTTTAATATATATAATATATATCTTTAATATATCTTTAATATATAATATATATTATTATATTATATAATATATATATATATATATATATATATATATTATAATATATATATTATATAATATTATTTAATATTTAATATTATAAACTCATAAACCGACCTAAAAGTGAACTAGATAAAATTAGTAAAGTAATACTAGAAGGAATTAAATCAGAGCTGTGGAAAAACACAAAAGCAGCTGTAGGCTGGTTCCACAACCTGAAAAACAAACATTTACATGAGATATAAAAGAATTCTACCCTTCTATAACAGAACCCATGCAGGATAAGGTCATTAAATTAAAAACAAATAAAAATAAACACTAATGTAATAAAAATCATTAAACACTCCGCCCACAAACTGTTCTCCAACAGGCAATATGGATTCCGCATTGACAGGTCCACGGCCGACCTGCTAACAACCGTAACGGAGTACATGCTACAGGCCCTTGATGAGTCTGATGAGGCTCGCACGGTTGCTCTGGACATCTCCAAGGCTTTCGACAAGGTTTGGCACTCTGGCCTCCTATGCAAACTACGCGGTTATGGTATTACCGGTTGCCTGCTTGACCTAATCCAATATTTCTTAAATAACCGCAAAATGAAGGTCGTTCTGAATGGGCATGCCTCTTCATCCTACAGCACGAATGCTGGTGTCCCACAGGGCTCTATCCTGGGCCCGACGCTCTTCCTTATTTTCATCAATGACCTCCCAGATGAGATCAAGTCCAAAGTAGGCATCTACGCAGATGACACTACAATATACTCCCACTTCAGTAAGAAACCTGTTGTGGTGAACAGACATAATCTCGCTGCTGACCTTGAGTGGGATCTACACTCTGTGGTGAACTGGGGCAAGAAGTGGCTTGTCAACTTCAATTCATCTAAGACCAAGCTGTTGTCTGTCAACCATTACAGGCAACCTCTTCTGCCTCCCATAAGCATAGACCAAGTGATTCTCCCTGAGAGTAATACACTATGCCTCCTCGGACTTACCCTGTCCTCAGACCTCAAATGGAACCACTATATTGAATCCATAGCAAAATCTACTGCTAAGAAGATTGGGTCACTATGTCAATCCAGGATGTTTTTTCCACCTGAATCCATCCTGCATATATACAAGTCAACCATCCGTCCGTGCATGGAGTACTGCTGCCATTTATGGTCAGGTGCCCCTGCCATTCTCCTCAGTGTTCTTGACAAGCTCCAAAGGAGAGTCTGTAATGTGATAGGTACTGATCTGGCGACTCGACTGCAGCCACTTCCCCATTGTCAAAATGTGGCCTCCCTTTGTTTGTTCTATAAATACTTTCATGGCTTCTGCTCGGATGAGCTTAAGTCACTGACGCCTCCTCAACAGGTGTTTACTCGTGCAACCAGACTGGCAACTGGGTCCCACCCATTCACAGTCAGGTTAGCCAAATGCAGACGACAATTCTACTCCTGCAGCTTCCTCTCTCGCACTTCCCACCTGTGGAACTCACTCCCGTATTCTTGCTTTCCTGACGGCTACAACCTCCAGAAATTTAAATGCAAAGTCAATACTCATCTACTAACCACTGGACTCTAGCTCTCTCCCCTCCCCTGTATAACCTTCCCTTTCTCTCCACCTATGTATCTGTCATTGCACCTGCTTTCTCAGCTTTCTATTGTTCCTTTCTAACTAGTTTGTACTTCTCACTCTTTTCTAATTAATCTTTTTACATTTATGTAACCCCTGCACATCAGTGGCGTTTCTGCCTTGCTCGGGGTGAAATGATTAAAAAAAAAAAAAAAATCACTAATATTCAACAATGAAAATGTGTGGATAAAGAAAGAAGGGACCTTTGACATTGCAAAGGGAAGCTTTGACAGTGCAGGGACCTGTGAGCTTATATGTATGCATTTGTTACACAAACTAAGTAAAATAATCAATAAAAATGATACAGGCCTCTACAGGGATGACAATTTCATAATGTTAAGGAACTGTAACAAACAAAACACAGACAAATCCATAAAAATTATCATAAAAATTTTCAAAAATATGGGATTTGACAAACAAAAACTTACCTTAAAGAAGCAGATTTTTCTAGATGACACCATCAATTTAAAAAAAGGACATTTCAACTATAGAGAAAATATCTAATAACAAACCAATTTATATATATACGTATTCAACAACTTGCCATCAAGCAGATTCCACATTCAGTTAATCACAGGTTATCTGACAATTCTTCCAGTGAAACCATCATAATGGAATCAAAGAAAGACTATGAAACATCCCTAAAAGATAGTGGATTTTTGGCAACACACACATACTTTTTTTTTACCGAAGAAATACATAAGAAATTAATATGAATCAATCCTGTGGATGTTGGAAGGCGAGCCTCGGCTGTAAAAGTCTGAGATGGTAGCATTAAAGAATGTAATTCATTTGAACATTTTTATGGAAAAAATGATAAGCTTACAACTTTGTGTTTATGGGAAAGGGACAGTAAGATAGAAAACAATTCACCATACACAAGGCAGTATAACTGATTTTGAACTCTGTCAAGACTGAAAAGTGAGGATTGAGTGGCTCCAACCCAGATAGAGCAGCAATACTTCTTATTTTCCAGCATCTCTTGCAAAGATTCTATATATGAATTCCACTTGATGTCTCGAGTGAACTTTAATCTTAGCAGTGATTATTCTGCAATGTCTTTTCATCTCTGGTAATAATTTGTTGATTTAAAATAACTCCTGTAATTGACAGTAACACCAAATCAAGACAAAATCATTAATGATAACTCCTGTAATTGACAGTAACACCAAATCAAGACAAAATCATTAATGATAACTCCTGTAATTGACAGTAACACCAAATCAAGACAAAATCATTAATGATAACGTTTCATAATAAACAAATCACTTTAGCTCTAAAATGTAATTAGCACTTAAATAAGATAAAGAGTTTACAAGGAGTTGTATATTAATATAGATTTTTGCATTGTGTACATAGAATTCTTATAATATATATATATAAAAAGCAAGATGTTTGTGCGTGTGTCGCTTTATCTGCTTATATGTCTGTATTTTTTTCAGCCCTTTTATTTTAGTTTTTGCTTAGGGGTTGGCTCTAAGTAGGTATAATTATAGTTCTTAGTCTCAGCCATGATACCATTTACTCAGAGGACTTATTTAGCCTTCAAAATTCAGTTTAAAACGAAAAAAACTTATTTGATATCAATACCAGGAAATCAAAATTTGACTTACATCCATTCATTTTTCTTTTAGTCTACAGTTTCGCTTTAACTAGAAACAGCTTTTGCTTTTTAGTCATTCATGTGAACATCCAAAGAGTCTGAGCTATAATATAGAATATATAATAACATAACATAATATAATATAGAATATATAACATAATAAATATATAATAACATAACATATAATATAATATAGAATATATAATAACATAACATAATATAATAATATAACATATAATGTAACATAATATAATATAATATAATAAAGAATATATAACATAACATAATATAGAATATATAAAGACATAACAAATATATAATAACATAACATATAATATAATATAATATAGAATATATAATAACATAACATATGATATAGAATATATAACATAACAAATATATAACATAACATAATATAACATATAATATAATATAATATAAAATATATAATACTATAACATATAATATAATATATAATAACATAACATAATATAATATAGAATATATAATTACATGACAAATATATAATAACATAAAACCTCAGTCAAAATTGTAGAGACCATAACACAATGACAACGTTAATTGTGAATTCCATAATATTTTCAATAGTATGTGTCTAACTAAGGCTGTGTAACCAACATTGATAAGCAGGGCAGTTCTCTGCTAACTATAGAATTATCTCATTTATTTTAGAAGCATTATAATTAGAGAATACTCATATTTGAGTCAGTCAGTTAAGTGCCATACGTGATAAGCGCTTGGGCGATCATGTCTTGAAAGAGACACGGCTGACTGGGCAAATGATTATCCTGCAGTAGGTTGCCATTGCTTTCTGCGGTAGACTGGTTGCCAACCAATGCTATAGAACCCAATCTGTTGTATTATTTAACCCATAACTGGAGGGAAGAGATGTATTAATACCTTTCCCAAAGTTATTTGCACGTAAGTGAATGCAAGGAATTCAACTGGAATTCGAACTCGGGTTATTTATTAAACACTATATTTATTTTTATCTACTGAGCTGAATATTCAAGAAATCTTATTAAAGAATAATAAGTGATTTCTCAACAACAAATGCACAGAAATAAAGAGATTGAGCACAACTAATAAAGGAGGCATGCATAAAAAATAAGGGAATTAACAGGACTAAAACAAGCTCCCCAATAAGATGCATAAAATCTAAGGACAAAACATTTGTATTAGAGAAGGAGGAAATATTTCAGCGGTTGGAAGAATATATAAGAGATCTCTTCCATGACATGAGAGAACAACTGACAGTGCACAAAAATACTGAGGGATCAGAAATATTAAAATCTGAAGTCAAAGCTGCAAACAAAACAGGAGAACCAGACGGCATTGTAATAGAGATGTTTGCAGCATTCGGCATGGATAAAATCACAGAAATTATAAATCAAATCTATAACGGTAGCAAAATTTTGGAAAACCTTAGCAGATCAATTTTAATAGCATTGCCTTAGAAGCCAGGTGCTAATGGATTTGAACTCTACTGAATGATCAGCTTAATGAGTCATGTAACAAAACTTATCCAAATTCTGATGAACAGAGCACACAGCAGAATCAGACCGAAAATAGGACAAGAACAGGCTGGTTTTATCAAGGACACTGGAACAAGAAATGCAATATTTATGCTTAGAGTGTTAGCAGAAAGGGCAATAGAAATGCAGAAGAATGTGTGCCTGTATTTAATCAACTATGCAAAGACATTCGACAAAAAATGCCATGAAGACATTTAGCAACTTTTACATATTCTGGAAAGACCTTAGAATAATCATGAACATTTACTGGCAGCAAACTGCTTACATACAGACAGGAAGCAAGTTCAGCAGATACACAAAGTTAGGAAAAGGTGTAAAACAAGGATATGTATTCTCACCAGAACAATTCAACATATACAGCGAGACCATTTTGAGAGCATTAGAAGTCCTGCCAGGACTCATCATTAGTGGCTGCAATCAGAACAATATAAGATGCACAGATGATACAGTACTGATAGCAGGTACAGGAAAGAAGCTATAAGATTTCCTATGGGAAGCAGTTAAGAAAGGACTACATATAAACTACAAGAGAACTGAATGCATGGTAATCAGTAAAAAAGGGCAGCCCAAAATGCCAACTACAAGTTGGTGATAACAAAATAAAAAAGGTGCAGAAATTCAAATAACTGGAAGTGTTCTAACAGAGGACAGAAAGTGTGATGTGAAGATCTGAAGACACATTGGCAATGCCAAGGATGCATTTCAAAAGCTGAATAGAGTATTGAGAAACAGAAACATTTTACTGGAAACAAAGAATTAAGTACTGGATTTTTATGTGATGTCTCTCTTTCAATATAGCCATGAATGCTGACCAATCTCATCAAAGACGAAGGAAAAACTTGAAACAACTGAAAAGTTGTTCTACAGAAGGATGCTGAAGATATCATGGATGGAACACACAAGCAATGACAAGGTTTTAGAGAGGATGATGCAAAAAGGAAACTAATACTTAACATCAGAAAAAGACAGCTGAAGTTTTTGGAACATGTAATTAGGAAGGAGAGCTTGGAGAACCTGATGCCCACAAGACAGATAAAGGTGAAGCGAGACAAGGGAAAGCAATGCACAACATACCTGATGGACCTGAGCAGATGGATGGTGGAGCAGGGGTTGAGAGGAATAAAAGGAGAAGGAACATTAAGTGTGACAAGGGATAAGGAGATGTGGAGGGCCATGATTGCTTATATTTTGAATATACTTGAAACATTCAAATCTGTTCAGTTTTGTATCCTAATGTAAACAAAGCAATTTCTAAAGAAGTAATGGATCTTTATTGATTAATCTGTCAGATTTTCTTACTTAAACATTATTTTTACTGACCGTTGATATCTGAGTAGATGCTTCGTTTTTTTATTAAACATTATATTTATTTATTTTTGTCTATTAGTGAAATTTAAATCAAGATTTAATCATATTTTTTTATAATCATATTGTTCCAAGCATGGCATTTTACTCCCACTGTTTTGCAGGTGGTTACATAGGCGGAAAGTTATGAGAAAGTGTGACAGGTTATAGGGGGTGAAAGGAAATAGGTAAGAGAAGGATGAGAATACTAATTAGAGTGGAGTGGATGGAGAGAGAAGCATGAGAGAGAGGATGCAGATTAGTGAGATAGGAGATGACAACTGACTTTACATTTAAATTCTTTGAGATTGTAGCTGTCAGGGAAGCAAGTAAACAAAAGGGAATTCCACAGACGGAAAGTGTGAGAAAAGAAGCTGCTGGAGTAGAATTTGTGTTTACACATTTTGGTTTCACAGTGAAAGGGTGGGACCTAGTTCCTAATCTTCTGGCTCAAGTAATTCATATATAGGGGTACCAGAGAGCTAAATTCATCGAAGCAGAAGCCATAAAAAATATTTGTAGAAGAGATACAGGGAAGCCACATTACGCTGGTGAGAAAATGACTGCATCTGAGCTACCAAGTCTGGATCAATAACATTACAGATTCTTCGTTGGATTTTGTCAAGGACTCCTAGGTGAATGATAGCAGGAGCACCCAACCAGATATGGCAGCAGTATTCAATGCACGGGCTGATGGTAGATTTATATATATGCAGGATTGTTTCAGACAAGAAAAACTTCCTGGCCCTACACAGAGAACCGACTATGATATGCTAAGAGGAAGAAAGTGAATCAGAACAAATATTAGAAATTTTTGTTTTTTATTAAACATTATATTTATTTATATTTGTCTACTAGTGAAGTTTAAATAAAAATTTAACCATATGTTAGGAGAAGGAACGTGAACCAGAACAAATATTAGATGTTTGGGTTTTTTATTAAACATTTTTTTAAAATCATTTTACCCCAAGCAAGGCATTCCACTGCCACTATTGTGCAGGGGGTTACATAGGGGAAAGTGATGAAAAAGAGTCATTAGTTATAGGAAATGTCAGGAGGAGAGTGATAGACGGATGAGGATACTGAGGATGGGGGTTGGGTAGATGGGAAGAGTGTTTGAGAGAATGAATGTGAGTTAGTTTGATAAGAGGTGTTTATTGACCTTACATTTAAATTCCTGGAGATTGTAGCTGTCGGGGAAACCAGTATATGGAAGGGAATTCCACAGGCAGGAAGTGTGAGAAAAGAAGCTGTTAGTGTAGAAATTACAATTACATTTTATCTGTTTCACTGTAAAAGAGTGTGACCTAGTTGCTAATTTAGTATCTTGTGCAAATTCATACCTAGGGGGCACCAGTTCGTCGGAACAGAAGCCGTGAAAGTATTTACAGAAGTGGCACAGGAAAGCCAGTGAGAGAATGACTGCAGCCAGGCTGCCAAGTTGATATCAATCACATTATAGAATCTCCATTGTATTCTGTCAAGAACCCCAATGAGAATAGCAGGGGCACCTGACCAGATGTGACAGCAGTATTCAATACACGGGCAGATGGTAGATTTATATACGTGCAGGATGGACTCAGACGGGAAAAACTTCCAGGCTCTGCACAAAGAACCGACTTTCATAGCAGCGGATTTAGCAATGAGGTCTGCTGAGATTTAGGCCAAGGGGGTGTAGTGTTTTACTCTCAGGGAGGCTAGCCTGTTCCATGCTAATGGGAGGTATGAGCGATTGTCTATGATGGTTAATTGATAGCAGCTTTGTTTTAGAAGCATTAAAATTTACGAGCCATTTCTTACCCCAGTCCACCACAAATTGGAGGTCCTTCTCCTACTCAGCAGCGAGGTTTACTTTGTCGCCCACACCAGATTTTTGATCGAGGCAAGAGTAAACTGTGGTGTCATCAGTGTACATGTCTACTTGGGATCTTATAGCATCGGGGAGGTCATTAGTATAAATCAGAAAAAGCGTAGGACCTACGATAGAGCCTTGAGGGACACCCGCATTCGTATGGTAGTTTTGGGAGACATGTTTGTTTAATACTACCTTCAATGTGCAATTAGAGAGGAATGACTGGATTAGGTCAAACAAATGTCCAGTTATACCATAGCTCCACAGTTTGTGTAAAAGGCCAGCATGCCAGACTCTGTTGAATGCTTTGGAAATATCCAAGGCAATGGTTTGAGCTTTGCCATTCTTGTCGAGAGCCAGGTATATATACTCAGTGATGGTCGTTAGCATATTAGCAGTAGACCTGGTGAAGTGGAAACCATACTGTTTGTCCGAGAGAAGTCTGTGAGCTGTGAGATGCTGAACCACCTCAGCATTGATAATGGCTTCGAACACTTTGCCAAAGATTGGAAGGAGGCTGATATGACGATAATTAGTAGGGTCCAAGGGTTCTCCAATATTCTTAAATATAGAAACTACAGAGGAAGACTTCCAACAGGCAGGAAAGCAGGAAGCAGATAGGCAGTAGTTGTAGAGCTTTGAGAGGACAGAGGAGAGTTCAGGGACACATTTTTTCAAGACTATGATTGGGATTCAGTCCCCACTGCTTGCTTTGTGAGGGTCAAGTTTTGAGGTTATGTTAGAGAGCAGCGAGGGGGTAATGTTAATGTCATTCAGTTGAGCCTCAGTTAATTTTTGTCTACTAGAGAAGTTTAAATTAGCATTTAATCATATGTTAGGAGGAGGAACATGAACCAGAACAAATATTAGATGTTTTGTTTTTTTATTAAACATTATATTTATTAATTTTGTCTATTAGGGAAGTTTAAATTAGAATTTAATCATATGTTAGGAGGAGGAACATGAACCGGAACAAATATTAGATGTTTTGTTTTTTTATTTAACATTATATTTATTAATTTTTGTCTACTAGGGAAGTTTAAATTAGAATTTAATCATATGTTAGGAGGAGAAAAGTGAACCAGAACAAATGTTTGCTGTTGCTTGTCGCACAGTCTATTTGATTCTACCTTCTTTATTAATCAATATACATGTTCTTCTCCTCAACTGGTTGACAGCCATGGCCAGGGAGTCCAGTCTACTATTTATTCCATAAGAAACAAAAACATATTTCGGTTTAGTGTTGTCAGTCTGTGAAGTGCCTATATGATACACGCTTTGGGCAATCATGTCTCGAAAGATACATGACTGACTGGGCAAAAAATTATCCTGCAGTAGGTTGCTATTGCTTTCTGCAGTAGACTGGTTGTCAGCCAAGGCTATAGAACCAACTCTGTTCTATTATTTAACCCATAACTGGAGGGAAGAAACAGATTAATACCTTTCCAATTGTATTTGTGCATAAGTGAATGCAAAGAATTCAACTGGAGTTTGAACTTGGCTCCCCAATTTGTCGTTCCAAGTTGATATCCATCATACCACAACATGTCAGTTTGCTTAAATAAAAAGGCTTGATGGTTAGTAAGAAACAGATCAATGGGAAAAATGGGAAACCATTCTGCTATATTTCTTTATACTCCAAAATAGATCTCTTTCTGATTCAGTCAGCCAGGTGTGAAACGAAAGAAAGCAAAAAACAAAAATAAAGAATTAATCCAAGTATCACATCTGGTCCACGGAACAAATCTCCTTAAAAAATATAAAGTACAACAGAAAAGAAGCCAATCATGAATGTTACTGCAAAAGAAAAGCATGAACAAAAGATGAGTTTATAAGCCACCATGTTTGCTTTTCAGAATACTGCTGTTATCAACTGAGACACATTTACCATGAACAGGCAAGCTTCAATTAATCCAACATCAGCTTCTCTCAACATCACCACCATGACCTTGATCAACTGACCCAACACACACAACACTACCAGGCCAGACCAACTTTCTCTAAGTTGCTTACCTTACCCACAAAGAGACATCTGCTCATATACTCTGTATTGGCAATACAAAGAATTTTATATTAACAACTATTGTCTTCTTTTCTTTAGTGCATCCGTAGTACTTGCTGTTTTGTTTGTTCATTTGTATTATATTTCAGCTCAGTGCTGTCAGATGGCATAAATAAAATTGTTTGAAAGTTTAGAAGAGCCAAACAAACAGGAAAAATAGGAAACTATTATATTTTTCCAATTCAATGATAAGTAATGAAAAGGAATTTATGAAGAGCTATGATGGCTTATATGTTAAAGCGACATTTTTTTTTAATTGTATCACCCCGAGCAAGGCGGTAATGCCACTGATGTGCAGGGGGCTACATAATAGCAAGAGACAGAGCCAGGTAAAAGTCCATATTTGTCTACATCCTGAAGAAGAAGAAGAAGAAGAAGAAGAAGAAGAAGAAGAAGAAGAAGAAGAAGAAGAAGGTGGCTGTGAAGGAAAAAATCAGAAGAAAGTTCAATAGGCAAGAAGTGCAAGGAAAGAAACATCTCGAATAAAAGTGGCGGTTTCATCTAGCTAGTCCAACAGTAAAATCTGGTGAGATGTAATTGCCATTCTAGTAGTATGCTTGAATTGATGTTGTCTGGGCAGCAGGAAAAAATCTCCTCAAAACAGTTATCATAAAAACGTTTCTAGAAATAGCAGAGGGAAGCCATGAAAGTCAAGAGGTAAATGATGAAAGTCCAGATGCCAGATCAGGATTGATTAAATTTGCTATCGATTTACTGAATCCAATCAAACAGTTGCCTTCAATGTCCTGTGAATATTAGATTCTTCAAGTTATCTTTCATCATTATGTGGTCCAGAAATTTTAACTGTTTCTAATTTCTTGTAGTTCCTTAAAACTTACTAGAAAACACTTCTGGAAAGTATGTAAACTTAAGGAATCAGCACATTTGCTAGGCTTCAAAAATCTCCTAAGCAGACCAAGCATAGAGATGAACATGATATGGGAACCAGTAATACGGATTGCAAGAGAAAATCATTAAAGTCAAAAATTGTAATATGAGCTCTGGTAAAAAAATACTTGAGAAAACCATTAACATCAAAAAATTGCAATATGGACTCTGGTAAAAAAGGGTTACTTACTGGACATTAGGTTTAGAAGTCCCAAAAACTCAGTTGTTTTTGTCCTTAAGGACACATGGCCCAGTGGATATAGATGTTGGTCAGTTCCTGACTTGACTCTTAGAGTTGTGAGTTCAATACCAGGCTAGAGAAGTGGTGAACAAGTAACTTGCAGGGTTAGTGGGTGATAACTCATGACTTCCAATTGAGACTTTACAAATAATAAACAGTTCAAGAGTGTACAACAGCCGAAACATCGTACAAATGACAACAAATATGAGGACAATAGTCCAAATAATGTAAATACTGTAAATACTACCTCATCTCAGTAATATAGACAAACTTACTTGTTTTTAATTAATTTTTTCTAAGTATTAAAGCTTTGAAAAGTATTAAAATCTTTGTCAGTTAAAATGTCTTCCATGTTTTTATGGTAAAAAATCTTGTATAGATGTTAGCTATGTAAGTTTAAGTTCAAATTTAAATTCCACATTTAAGAATTGGTTTTGTCAACATTGACCAGAGAAACTAGGGAACTCAAAAATACAATCTATCTGAAAATAATTCACACACACACACACACACACACACACACACACACACACACATATATATAAGCTTCTGCTTCAGTGCTGAATTACTTTTAAATTTTAAATTGCTATTTTGAAAATATTTTCCCCATTTTTAATCAAGAAACTTATCATCCCATATTATCATATTATTCCCAATGCAGGTTATTCTCAATCATTGTCTTGATTTGATTGTCATCTGTAGTGAGGCGGGGGGGGGGTCTACGTAAGCGTATTCATCAATAAGGCTACAATCATCAACTCTAAACTTAGCAAAACAATTCCGTACAGTGTTGGCAGCTAAAGCACCTTCACTGTACACAGCACACATCCTTTTTGTTACTTCCAAGGTGTTTATTGCCTTTACAGTAATAAAAAAGTACCATGTGTCTAAAATGCATCTTCATTTTCATAGGAATGCCAAATTCACATGAATTAAGTAATGTTAAACATTCTTTCTCAAGAGATAGCTTAAAGTTTGCTCTAATTGGAAATGTAAGCATATTATATCAGTAAAATAAACTGGACATGGTCTAACATATTTGAACATGAATAGCTAAAAAGCAGCATTAACTTTCTAGACAACCCAATACATTTACAGAACATATGATTCCATCTCTTTTGCTCCATGCTATCAGTTAAAAAGCAAGGAAGACTGGGCTCTGTAGCTATGCTTGCTAACCAATCCAAGGGTCTGAATTCAAACCAACTTCATGTTGCATAACATACTTGTTTATGAAATCTAAATAACATGAAAGAGCAAAATGAGGCTCTAGCCTGATATTTCGCAGGGTGTTTACAGGTTCAACTGACAAACTGACTATTATTCGCAAGAGAAGAAGGAAGTGAAAGAATTGTTCCTGGTTTATGTAATCTTTAAAAGACAAACAAATGGAAAAAACTGGTTTAATGTTTAAATACAAAAGACTTTTATTTTGTTAGTTTTTAGGAATTTTTAGACAAAACAGAAGGATGTGAAAGAAATATCTTATAAGCACCAGAATGTAGTGTCCATTTATTAAACTGGTTGTTTTGTTTCCTGTATCTTACTTTGTCCATTTGTAAAGAGTGCAGCACTTTATGGAGGTGGAAGCCAATCCCAAGACTCTGGTCTGTAATTCATGTCTGAATACAATGGAATTCAAAATGGCTGCCATTTGTTAATATTAAGAAAAATTATTTGGTCAAAGAGGACAGTAATGTTAATTTATGGTTGTGAAAAGAAAACAGGCATTAGAAGGGCGAAAAGAAGAAAAAGAAAAAGTGCAATCATGAGAAACAATGAGAATAAGCAAGAAGTAAATTGGTTGAGAGTGTTAGAAGAAAGAAAAAGAAAGAGAGAAAAATACTTTTGAAAAAGAAAGAAAGAAGAAATCAAACAAAGAAAGAAAGTTAAGAAAGCAAAGAAAGATTCCCTAAAGAGGATAGGAAAAAGAAAAGAGAAAAATAAACAAGCAATCATACAAAAAAAGAAAGGGAGACAGAAAACAAAGAGAGAAAGAAAAAAGAAGAAACCAAAGAAAGAATGAAAAATGAAACTAAGGAAAGAAAGAAAATAAAATAGGGAAAGAATAGTAACTAACAAGGATAGGAAAGAAAGAAAGAAAGAAAGAAAGAAAGAAAGAAAGAAAGAAAACTATACCAACATTCAAAGAAAAGAAGAAAAGAGAAACAGAAACCAATAAAAAGAATGACGAAAGAAAGAAATCAAAGAAAGAAAGAATAAACCAAGGAAAGAAAGAAAGGAAGAAAGTAAAAGAGGGAAGCATTGAAAGAGTATCTAAAGAGGATAACAAATAAATAAATAAACAAAATCAAACAAACATGATAAAGAGAGAAAGAAGCCAAAGAAAGAAAGTAAGAAAGAAATAAACCAAAGAAAGAAAGTAAGAAACAAAGTAAAATAAGGAAGCAAAGAAAGAGAAACTCAAGAGGATAGGAAAGAGAAAAGTGAAAAATAAATAAACAATCAAACAAAAAAAAAAGAATGTGAAAGAGAAAGCAAAGAAAGAAAGAAAAAAGAAACCAAGGAATAAAAAAAAGACAGACGGAAAAAAGAAACCCAGAGAGAAAGTAAAATATGGAAAAAAAGAAAGAGTAACTAAAGAGTATAGGAAAGAGAAAAAATCAAGCAATCAACAAAAGAGAGAAAAAGCGACAAAACCAAAGAAAGAAAGAAGAAAGAAACCAAAGAAAGAAGGAAAGGCAAAAAACTGCAGAACGAATGAAAGAAAGGTTGAAAAGAAAGAAAGATGAAAGAAATGAATCAAAGAATGAAAGTAAGAAACAAGAAACCAAGGAAAGAAAGAAACTATATAAAATAGGCAAGCAAAGAGAGAATAACTAAAGAAGATAGGACAGAAGAAATCAAGAAAAGGAAAGTGAATCAAAAGAGAAATGAAGAAGCAAAATCCCCACTGTACCCAAGAGAGTCAATTATTGGTGATCAGATGTGATATTATATCTTACGGAGACAAGAAGAAATCTAACATGGCACTAATCTGACATTTTTCCTGTATTCAGTGTTCAGCTTCATTTCTCCTTTATAAAGCTCCCTTCCATTCGGCAAAGTGTCAATTCAGCTTGATGAATAGAAAATAAGCCAGAATTTCAATCAAAAACAGTCAAATAGTCAACTCCATATTTGCTGGAGATGTTTGCAGAATATGTGGGTCACTTTTTCATTACCTTTCATTATGATCCTAACAAACTGCTAAGATTCAACTATAAGCTTTATTCTAATAGTTTCTTCTTTCTCAATTGTGAAACTTCCAGTTTCCTGCTTTCTTGTCAGCTACAATCTTCTAAAAGGTATAGGCAAACTTTTTTGAGCACTGGCTTACTTGAGTTATAGTTCATCATAACACAGACGGCAATATTAAAAATTCAAGCAGACTACTTTTATTGATAGCTCTGCAGCCATTTCTAACACAGAAAATTGTACGTGTTTGTGTTTGTCTTAGAAATGGGGGAAAATTTGTTTTGTTTTTTATTTAGAGAAAATACTATTTCTGTAATTAAAATCTGAAGTCTTGGTACAGTATTATCCCTGATGAGAAGTGTGGTTGAAACATGGTACTGCATGGGAATTGTTTCTAATTTATTCATTTGAGTATGCAAATATATTTTTCTTAAAAAAAATGAATATTATTTCTCAAAAAAAAAAAAATTTCCTGTTTCTAGTGCAAGTGAAGTTTACATGTATGATCTTCTTTGGTAAAAACTGCCAATAGTTTAAAATGATGAAAATGTTATCATCAATAGAAGCTTACAAAATTCAAGAAACAATGAATACGTTGTTTATGTATGTGCTTATTTACGAAAACGTTTGAGTGAACATGTGAGTGAACAAGTGAGAATGAAACCAGCAAAATTTTAATTAATGATATTTTCTTCATGAAATATATGATAAATGATATTTTTCTCATGAAATATGTAAATGATATTTTTCTCATGAAATATATGATAAACGATATTTTCTTTATGAAATATATGATAAATGATATTTTCTTCATGAAATATATGATAAATGATATTTTTTATGTAATATATTATAAATTATATTTTCCTCATGAAATATATGATAAATGTTATTTTCTTCATGAAAATATGCATGTCATTCAGAAAGCCCATTGCCTACATGGTGCCTGCAAGCAGCAGTTTGCCCACAACTGTTCTGAAATTTAAATCCATCACTAATAGTAAACTTCTGTCTCATGAAATCCTTTTCCTTTTATTGTAATTTTTCAGTAACATTTTCTCAGTTTCTTTTACTCTCAGAAACCCTTTGCATCTTAGTGGCTTTATTGCCTTTCTTGGGATGAAATGATAAACAAATATTTGCATTTTCTTTGCATTATAACTGAATAAAAGCAATTTAACATGAGAATTCTTAATGTGAAATCTACTCTTCAAAATCTCAAGGTGATTAGTTGACCATGAAAAATGTTTTCTGAAAATTAAAAAATTGATTTGTTTTCTTAGCAAATAAAATTGATGGAAAACATACAACAAAAAATAAATAAATGTAACTTCAGATTTCTGGTAAACTTGTCCAAAATTTAATTCTTAATCAGAAGCAAAATCACACTTTCATTCAAAACTAGTTTTGTACCTGTTATTTTGCTGATGTCAAGATGATTAAATGATAAGACAACCCCTGGCTGCATCCAGTCAACCTCCCTGACTTTTGACTGTTTTCACCCACACTGTGTTGTTGATCTCAGATTAGCTAAAGCAGAACCGCTTATTACCACTTGATGAGGCTGGTCTAAACATGCAAGGGAATGGTATATGATGAAAACCAGATTTAAGACCACAACAACACAGTGTAGATTTATATATATTTATATATTTTGAATAATTACAAGAATACAAGTAACTGAAAATAAGTGACAAAAAAGAAATATCAGTTGAGTGGTATTTCAGTAGCATGATAACATTTGTGTTGTATTATTCCTATGGGATAATCATTTATTCAAATTTCTAGTTGGTTAAATTTACAATATTTCTCTGTCCGCCTTCTTGTTTGTAGCAGTAGGTGAGTTTTCAGTCCGACCATATTTCAAGTCTCCTTCCAACCTGTCTCTCCAAGACCTGGGTGCTGACTGACTAATTCCATCTTGCATTCTGATTTTGTTAAACAAGCACCCCGACTGGGATTGGAAAGAGAGGTGTAAGGTTTCCATTTCCCTCACTGTATAACTTTTATCAGCTCGAAATGAAAACAATTACATTTAACCATTTTGACTTCCAATAGAGCAGGAGAAAACACACTCCTTCTATCTTTATGTCTGCTTTTATTAACTGTCCTGGTAATCCAGTACACAGGGAATTGTCAAGGTCACATTTTGACCTTGGGTCACACATTATCAAAACCCATTGATATATGTTTTGACTAGAATCACATTGATAAATTTGCTTAAAAATAATTTTGTACTCAGTATACTCCACACCTGGATTTTTCTACTTGTTAACATTTCAGCTACTTTTCCAGACAAAATAATTGTATTCTTCAATTTTAGATAAATCTTTTCTAATCTTAAAAATCACTTAAAATTAATACCTTCTTCTTCTTCTTCTTCTTCTTCTTCTTCATAAAGCTTGTCAGAGGTTCATCTTCATATGCCATGTCCCTTCAGAGTGTAGGCAATCATGGACTTCCACTTTGCTGTGTCTCTTGCCAATCTCAATATTTTTTCTATGGTATCTCTTCTAAGCCCTGCTCTGCTATCCATTTGCTCAGGTCTAACAAGTCCGTCTCATGCTGCTTTCCTCTATCTCTCCTTCTCTTTATCCGACCTATGAATATTAAGTTCTCAAGTTCTCTAGGCTCTCCTTTCTCATTACTTGTCCCAGGAACCTCATTTGTCTCTTCCTGATATTTAGTATGAGCTTTCTTTTCGTTTGCATCCTTTCCAACACCTCATCGTTGCACATGTGCTCCATCCATGGTATCCTCAGCATCCTTCTGCAAAACCACATTTCTGCTGCCTCAAGCCTTTTCTTCATCCTTGATGAAATTGTCCAGTATTTAGTTCTTGAGATTGTGGCGGCCAATGACAAATCCTGGCAAGGTTTTTATTTCTCTCATACTTGATTTGCTGTATAGGTTGAAAAGACCAGTCATCTAAAAATAGGGTGACAAAATTTATATACTTTTAAGGAGTCCTTGCAAAATCATTACCTCAAACCATTATGACAAATTGTCTGTTTGGCAGAACCCACCTTGCTTTGTATGAGATTAATCCCAGTTCTGTTATAATAAAAAAACACAGCTTCATATGTATTTTTGAGTGCGAAGGGAAATAAAAAAAAATTGAAGAATCCACTAGACAACTAAAATTTTTCACATGTCACAAAAAGAAAACCATTTGTTTATTCTTTTTTTCAATTTCACTGACTGTGGACTTTGGTTCTTTGGGTGATTCCTCATTGACAAAGAAGAAATTTATTTTATTTTTATGGATTAACAGGGATCTATTCATGCAGAAACTCAACTTTGGCTATTTTAGATTCTTACCTCATTCTTCAAATTGAAAAATCACTTTCTGAAAATATCCATTTTCTGACCTAACACAAGCAAGGACAATACTGTTTCATATTCTTTCTCCAAGTTTATTTGATTGAGAATTTATTTTAATTTTCATTGTTAAAATAAAATAAAATGGCACCCTGTATTTATTTTTTTAAGGTATGGCAAATAAGTTATTATTTTAAAAATTAATAGTACAATCCTCATTACCTCACTAATGGCAAATAATTAAATTTAAATTGTTTGTCCACTATATTAGCAAATTTATTTAGTTTAAATATAGAAGGACTCCTAAAAATGACTTATACACTGTTAACCTGGGGTTGTTGTCAGAAATAAAAGAAAAGAAGCTCTCTAAATTTACAGACCATTTCATTTTCATTAAATTTGTATTTACATGTGGGCATGCATATTTTAATTCAATGATATTTTTAAAGATACTTTAATGAAATTTCAAAAAAGCTATTAAAATAATTCTATTTAATATAAAATAATTTTCAAAAGTTCAATAAATCTTAAAATTATCAAGATTTTGTTTTTATTTTCTCTAATTCTTTGTTGTTACTCACATGTTTGATCCATGGTATTCTCAGCATCCTTCTGTAGAACCACATTTCTGTGACCTCATGTCCTTTTTTCATCTCTGGAGCGATTGTTCACTATTCACTGCTATATAGGATGACCAACATTACATAAAAGTTCAGTACTCTTTTCTTTGTTTCTAACAAAATTTTTCTATTTATCAATACTTTGCTTAGCTTCTGGGAGGCATTTTTCTCTAATCCAATGAGCATTTGGATGTAAGTTTTGCACAACACTGAAAACCAGAATAGAAAAATTCAAATATAAACTCATGAAAGATAAAAACCCAGGATAAAAAATATTCCAAGAAAAGACAAAAAATGTAAGTTATACTTTTCTTTCTTCTTCTATGCACCATGTTCCTTTTGGATATGTGGGTCATGTCCCTCTACAACTTCTTATCCATTGTTGCTCATAGCAGTGTTTGTATTTTTGCAATCATCTTCATCAGTGAATGAATAACTAATCACGCCTTCCTAATCATGTCTTTGTCAACGGTTGACATACTTTTGCCCTTTGTTTCGCATTGTGTCCTGATACAGCACTCCATTAATGGGACACCAGACTCATCATGTGATATCTCACGTTGGTGTTAACACTTGCACACTGGGAAATCAGCCTTTTCTACCTATGACTCACTGTCAGAATCGCTGAATTCCACTGGAGCAGCTAATTCTATTTTCTGTAATGGCTTCTTTGTAGTAGGAATTTCCCATTCCTCAATTGATACTGTCTGAAGATGGTTAACATGACTAATCTGATTAGGATCAGTGACTGATCCAGTTAACTGGTCTCTAATTCTGTAAAAGACAAAGTCAGTCTTCTCAACTACCATGTAATATGACCACCAGTGCATGTCCAACTTTCCTCTCTTATGGTGGTTCTTCAAGTATATCAAATCACTAATCTTAAACTCTACATCCTTTGATTCAATTAAATTTGAATTAATCACACTAATTGCATAATTCCTAGTACCTTGGATCTCCCATCAACTGGCCATAGGTAATGGCAGTAGCCCATCTCTAGGGTCATAAATATGGGGGTTCCATTTTGGCCCCTTCCATCTAGGTGGCTGACAGCGGACTCTACTTCTTTTGCTTGTTCTCCGTTACCGAGGACAGGTCTTTCACAATACCAGCACCTCCTCATGGGGCAATATGTTTCAAAATGACCCTCACAGCCACATGCACAGCACTTTATTCCAATCCTTTTGATAGGGGCCACCCTCCTTCTTACTCCTGGGGCAACCCTTCTTACTTCTTCCCATTCTTCTGGTTCCTTTTTTATTCGAGATGGTGGGGCACCCATATTACCCATTACATACATCTGTACCATCTTGTTTCATTTGTTGGACATCTCACAAATGGAACACTGTCATTTCTCTGGGGCTCATCGTCTACAAAATATTTCTATGTGGCTTTCTTTCCTACAATTCCAACACCTAATAACGCACCCATCTCTTTCTCAATTGCGAATTTTATATTTTGCCCCATTATCACTTCCTTTTTTTGTGGTTCTCTTTGTACCTATGCTTATTAATGTTTTTAGATGTAGCAGAACCCGCAGCTTCTATGGATACTTGCCTTTGAGTGTGGTAAATTTCCATTGGCTCGTCTTCATATTCTGAGCATGCATTGAGCCGAATCTTCCATTTCAACTTGAATAAAGTTTTCTGATAAGCAGCATCTAAGGTTTGTAGCTCATCCTTCATCACTGCCAACTTTATGTCCCACTCTTATAGCTCTTCTATAAAATGTCCTAGCACTTGTTTCACCATGATGTCATTCCCCTCATCGATTCCCTCGAATGCTTTCTCTGCATGGCATACCACTCTGCATGTAATCTTGTATCCCCTCTGTTCTACCCTGTTTAATGTTTGATGTTTGATAATTTAACTAGAGTTAAAAACCACCATGAAATATTCATCTAAAGAATTTATTAATTTAATCCATGTGAGTTGTGGGTTATCAGATATCAACCTGTAAATATATCGTCTGACTGTACCTTTAGTTGTAAGGAAAGCCACTTGACATTTATCTTCATCTGCCATGTGCACAACTCTAAAATATCTCTGCATCTCTTTCAACAATGTCTGATACCCATTGTCATCTCTTCCTTGCAGACTAATGGCTGTATGTTTTTTAAGAAAAACTTGATTTTTAAAATGTTCATCACTGAACAAGCCCCATGTTTTAATTCTCAGGTTAGACCCTGTATGGAATTTGAAAAAACATAGTGTTCCATTCTTATTTTTTATTTATTTATTTTTCTTTAACTAGCAACTTTTTTTCCAATTGATGAAAGAGCAGAGTTCACACAATGTATAACAAAAACTCACCTACCTGTCTTGGATATCGTCAGTTACCACGATCATCTAGTTTTCTTTCAGATTGCCTCCAGGTTCATTTCAATCTATGATTCAGTTTCAGTTAAGTGCCATCTGTGAAACA